>JAOTAX010000002.1:23232015-23254032 GCA_025629825.1 Erythroxylum guanchezii | reverse complement strand
ATTATTTTACATCACTTTCGTAACATCTTAAAATAGTAACCTTTTATAATGTTTAGTAACACTTAAAAAATTGTTATCAATGATAAATTATATGTTATAAAATCATAAAGTGTTATTTATCAAATTAAGAATCATAACATTTTAAGATATAATGTTACCATAGATAGGTATTTTATAACATATTGTCAAAAGTATTACTGTTTAGTGTTAATGTATGTCATTTTTGATGTAGTGGTTGAGTTGTGCTTTTTATTAGATGGGTCTTATTGTTCCTTGGACAAATTACTCATTTGGTTTGGGTAACATTACTATGTAATGCCTTAGGTTGACTTATGGAAAATTGATTATCATAGACATATATAAAGGAGAATATGTTAATATGTACTTTTGATTATTTGTAACTTTGTAAGAATTTTAGAACAAGTAGTTAGCTTTGACTTGATGGTGAACTTGAGAGTTTAGGTTTCACTATCGAGTGACAACTTGTCCCGAGCCCAACAAGTGAATATAAGCTCAAAGTGTGACAGTTTCTTAGGTACAAACAATTATGTTTTGGCCAATAGAAAAAGATTTTATCCCTAGCAATGGTTAAAAGACTAAGAACAAGTATACATAACTTCAATTCATATAAGATGTATGAGAACAATTAGAGTTTACAAGAACTACAAGTGAATTCTAATTGTGATATCCTAAATTGTGCGTTTCTTAAGATGAGAAATTTTTGATGTAAGAGAGCTTTGTAATTGATGTGCACTTGTGAGGTTTAGAGTTATGATAGAGAGAGTCCTAAACATTTAAAGTTGTATAAAGTTGGTTGTGAGCCTTGAAAGAGATTGTTTGTAATAGATTCCTCTTTCTTCCATCGAAGAATTGACATAATGGATTCCAAAGTTCCGAGCAAACTTAGGGAGTAAACTTAGAGCAAAGAGGATTCATTTAACTAATATAAAATAATAAGTATTTCTTTTTCCTACACTCTTACCTTATTATAACGCTTTTGTGTTGAATTATGTTATACGTATAATATTTTGTATATATTAATCAATTAGGTATATAAGCTAAACACCCGAAACTACAGGGGCATTGAATCGAAAGGACTAAGAAAACTTCAGCATGTTTGTGTTGATGTCTTTGGTTTAACAAACTATGTACTAAATTTTCAAAACATTTTTGTGATATTTTGCACACATTAGTTACAGTGAAATCATTTAATATCCGACGCCATTCCATGCCTGCGTGGCCCTTGCAGTTGCACACATTAAGCTTGCCTTTCCCTGCTATCCGCAGATTATTATACCGAATTTCTCCTGTTCACTCTTGCCATGTCTCTCTCTTCATCTGTGAATAGAGCAAGTGTGTCGGGGGCTACCCATAGGTTAACATGCATAGTTCTGAATAGCTCCAATTCTGTCTTGAATACCTAGCTATTAGTTTAACTAGACAGCTCATTAATGTTGATAGATTAGACAAATTTGCAATTAGATTAGGCCCGTATTCCATTATTGCAAACTTATTTCATTTGTCATGTATTAGGAAATTTCAGTTATATTAAAGTGTAAAAGGGACCCATGTGTATGGATTATGGTGGAGGAGTTATTACCCGTGGAATACGGTCTTTCTGTTTCTGAAATGGTTGAATAACTTTTCCAAAACAAATTCAAGGTGTCTATAATGTGTATGTGGGGTTCTACTTATCTTTCGATTTCAACCATTTTCTTCCACTATAATTGTGAGGAGGAGACGCAGGAAGCCTCCAATCTTTCTTCGACTACGTGGTGGTAGGGCGTGCGTTGACGCCTAGTTTGTATCTTCTGGGCAGCTGACGAATGCATATTCTTCTTAGGTTCCTCCTAGACATTGATGCTTACTGTTGCTAGTCCCATATGATCATCTAGACTGATGTGATATGAAAATCCCGTCCATTTTTTATGTTTAGAGCGAATTCACGAGCTATTGTTGATCTGATGATGTTTATTGATTATCTTTGTCTTTAACATAATTGATATCATTTAGTTTTAAGTAATTTAGACGGGATTAGATTCCCTCTCTCAAATTTGAACTCAACTATAACCTTAATTAACTTAAAACTTTACCTAAGCTAGTTTATCATCTCTATTCTAACATATTGTTTAACAACAATAAAGATACAATAAATTATAGTACATTGTACAATTGTTTAAGGACTAGTCTTGGTTGGTGTCTCTGAAATCTGAACGTGAAATGGTCAAAGTTAGAACAGTAAGTGGGTGCCTTCAAAAGAAGAGTTTTAGGGATTTCTAATAATTGCACTTTCATTGAAATGGCCTTTGTCAAATTTAATCCCTAGTATATGCGTAGCCAGCGTCCTTTACAGTCTCATAAGTTGGGTTTTAGATCCTTTGTATCTGTATCAAATGTGTAGATGGATTGTCTGAACACAGAATTACAAGCACAAAAAATATGACACCCATAAGTTGACATATTAGTTAAGCTAGGCTTATAAGTTCTCAAAGGAACTGCACCTATTCCCTATCTACTTCTCTTCCAAGACTTGGAGCTGCCTAGCTAACCGTGGGATTTGAAAGTGACTACATTAAGTCTGCTCAATATCTGTGCAGTTAAAGCTACTGAACACCGGATGCATCCATTCCACCTGTTACGAAATAACACCACAACTGCTTCTGGTTGACTGCAGAGTTTGAATTTTAAAACATTATTCTCTTCTCCCTCCCGCCAGGATTCCACATTTCCAAACCATCTAATGTTTTTGCACATTTCGATACGCTGTAAGATTGGTGGAGGGGAACGAGGTTACATTGTTCAAGGTAGGATTTTGGAAACTGAGGAAACAGCTCAGTAACTTCACCACTCGGTCTTGAGTTTTGACTGCCACGTTGAAAACAGTAACTTTAATCTTTTTTTTTTCAATGAAAACAATTACTTCATACTTATCCACATATACGTATGCACTCAAAAAGATTGATTAAGTATGATAGATATCATAATTTATAAATTATGTTGCAATTGAGCACAAGACTTCACTTAATTTAAGTTAAACCCATGACGACTACACTTAATTTTTTAACACATGAATTTTACAAAGTTCCCAACCAAACCTGAGCGACTTAACACCTTAATTATTCCCCTTTTGAGGTATGAAATGAGTTTTATTTACTACTACTATTTAGTTTAGTGTATTGTCTTCTTGTTTGGTAGACCAACTTTGTACTAATCTATAATTGTAGTGCGGTTGTACTGAAAAATATGGTTAATTTCTTAAGTATGTCTCGTTGGGTAATAACTAACGGAGCTTTAAAGTAACAACGGAGGCAATATTTTGCAGCCACAGAACAGACCAGTTAACCTGCAAGGATCAAGGCTCGTTCTTACACGTGTCACATAGGTATTTGGGATCTTGTAAATAAACAAAAAACAATATACTATTTAATCCATGTAAGATTGCTAGTTAATTTTAGACAAAGACACTGATTATAATCAACTGCTTTAATGTTCTTCTCATCCGAGAAAGGGAAAGAACCTGATGAAATGTAAGGACCATATGGCTCGAGCGTTGACGTTGACGGTGAAACGTTTTGATTGGATGACACACGCAGACCAGTCTGATTTATACAAAAGAATTATTTTAAATATTAAATTCAAGTTAAATTTTGTTAAAAAAATTTAAAAGTTAACTCTAGAGTAAAGTAATTATCTCTATCCCCACTCAGGATCAGATTCAGATCACAGTTCACATTGCGGGCGCCAAAGCTTTGAAGCGCCACCTGAACAGAATGACTAAGAATCTGAAATACACGATGAGAATATATTCTCTTTTGCTAATCCTCACTTTTATCAAATTTACTCCCACACCCAGTTGTGGATGTAAGATGTGACGGGACAAGATGTGATGCCCATTTTATCTTGTTGCTTTTTAATTTCCTTAAGATCAAGCTTTAAGCCAAAAGCGACGGATACTGCTGTTGTAGTTTTATTTTTTGTCTGAAATGAAGTTTATGAAGTTGGTATGAGTATGAGCAACAATGCATTTAATCTCCATTTATCTTAACATCCGAACATCAGATAGAGCTAAAAAATAATTTAAAGAAACGTCCAAGAAATCATTGAAAAGCTTACACTTCGATCAAAATGCCCTGTCTGTCCGTCCGTCTCTCTCTACTCTCTACTCTTCCGCTGCAGTTCAGTCAACCCCTCTTCTTCTTCTTCTTCTTCTAGTTCCAAGTTTTTACTTATAGCCCTTCACTCGCACTTCAAAAAACTTCACATCTCCCTCATTCCCCACCTCTCTACTCTCTATTATCCAGTTCCAACCAAACAACAACAATGCTTCTCATCATTTTCTTCACTCTACTCTTCCCCTCACCATCCCTTTCCCTCAACCAAGAAGGTCTCTCCCTCCACCAACTTACACTCTCCCTCTCCGACCCCGACTCCTCCCTCTCCTCCTGGTCCGACCGCGACGATACCCCCTGCTCCTGGTCCGGCGTCTTCTGCGACCCGGCCTCCGCCTCCGTTGTCTCTCTCAACCTCTCCGACTCCAACCTCTCCGGGCCCTTCCCCACCCTCCTCTGCAACCTTAAGAACCTCACTTTCATTTCCTTCAATAACAACAGCCTCAACTCCACTCTTCCTCCCGACATCTCCTCTTGTCGGACTCTCCAGCACCTTGATCTCGCCCAAAACTTGCTCACTGGTCCCCTACCTGATACACTCCCTGACATCCCGGACCTTAAGTACCTCGACCTCACTGGAAACAACTTCTCCGGTGAAATTCCCCTGTCCTATGGCCGCTTCCAGAAGCTTGAGGTTTTCTCTCTTGTGTATAATCTCTTTGATGGGGTTATACCGTCTTTTTTGGGCAGCATTTCCAGTCTTAGAATGCTCAATTTGTCTTATAACCCATTTTCTCCAGGTCGGATCCCGCCGGAGCTTGGTAACCTGAAGAATTTAGAGATACTCTGGCTGACTGACTGCAACCTTGTTGGTCGAATCCCTGACTCGCTTGGTGGGCTAAAAAAGCTCACCGACTTGGACCTTGGGAGTAACAAACTGGAAGGTACCATCCCGACTTCGCTCACTGAGTTGACCAGCATCGTCCAGATTGAGCTTTACAACAACTCGTTGACCGGTGGCCTTCCCGTCGGGATTGGGAACCTGACCGCATTGAGACTTCTTGACGCTTCCATGAATAAGCTTAGTGGCCCAATTCCAGATGAGTTGTGTCGGTTACCGTTGGAAAGTTTGAATCTTTATGACAATGATTTTGAAGGGAACTTGCCGGCGAGCATTGCGGACTCGCCGGCTTTGTATGACCTCAGGCTGTTTGGGAACAGGCTCACCGGCGAGTTACCTCAGTACCTAGGGAAAAACTCGCCGCTGAGATTGGTCGACGTTTCGCACAACCAGTTTACTGGGGAAATTCCGGAGAGTTTGTGCGAAAAAGGAGAGCTTGAAGAGTTGTTAATGCTTCACAATTCGTTTTCGGGTCAAATACCAGGGAGTTTAGGAGCGTGTCGGAGCTTGACTCGAGTTCGGTTGAGTTTCAACAAATTATCTGGAGAAGTGCCGGTTGGATTCTGGGGTCTGCCGCATGTTTCGCTTCTTGAGCTTGTTAACAATTCGTTGTCGGGTCAAATTGCGAAGACTATAGGTAGTGCAGCAAATTTGTCCATGTTGGTTATAGGTAGGAACAATTTTACTGGTAACATTCCAGAGGAGATTGGGTTTGTTGAAACTCTTCTGCAGTTTTCAGGGATTGAAAATAGGTTCAGTGGATCGTTGCCTGGAAGTATTGTGAATCTGAAGCAGCTTGGAACTCTGGATCTTCATGGTAATATGCTTTCTGGGAATCTACCAGATGGAATTGATTCGTGGAAGAAAATGAATGAGCTGAATTTGGCCAACAACAAGTTTTCGGGGAAGATTCCTGACCGAATTGGCAACTTGTCTATGCTTAATTATCTTGACTTGTCAGGTAATGATTTTTCTGGGGAAATCCCTTTGAGCTTGCAGAACTTGAAGTTGAATCAGTTCAATTTGTCGAATAATAAGCTATCTGGAGAAATTCCGGCTTTGTATGCTAAGGAGACGTACAAAAATAGCTTCTTGGGGAATCCTGGTTTATGTGGAGATATGGAAGGCTTGTGTGACGGAAGAGGTGATAGAAGAGGGAGAGGTTATGCTTGGCTGCTGAGGTCCATTTTCGTGTTTGCTGGACTGGTGTTCGTTGTTGGTGTTGCCTGGTTCTATCTCAAGTACAGAAGGTTCAAGAAGGAAAGAGCGATAGACAAATCTAAGTGGACGCTGATGTCTTTCCATAAATTGGGTTTTAGTGAATATGAGATTCTAGATTGTCTAGATGAGGATAATGTAATAGGAAGCGGATCTTCAGGGAAAGTTTACAAGGTTGTGCTCAGCAATGGTGAGGCAGTTGCAGTTAAGAAGCTCTGGGGAGGAGCCAAAAAGGAGAGTGAACCGAGCGATGCTGAGAAAGGTCATATTGAGGATGATGGATTTGAGGCGGAGGTTGCGACTTTGGGGAAGATTAGGCACAAGAACATTGTTAAGCTATGGTGTTGCTGCACAACTAGAGACTGCAAGCTCTTGGTTTATGAATATATGCCTAATGGTAGCTTGGGTGATTTGTTGCATAGTAATAAGGGAGGGTTGCTAGATTGGCCAATGAGGTACAAGATCATTATGGATGCCGCTGAGGGACTTTCTTATTTGCATCATGATTGTGTTCCTGCGATCGTCCACCGAGATGTGAAGTCCAACAACATCTTATTAGATGGGAAGTTCGGAGCCCGGGTCGCTGATTTTGGTGTAGCCAAGGCTGTTGATTCTGCTGGAAAGCCTAAATCCATGTCTGTCATTGCAGGCTCTTGCGGTTATATTGCTCCAGGTAAGTGACCAACGCCTTAGTTTGTAAAAGATTTCTTATTAATGTTCTGTAAGTTTGTACACTAATGTATTTATATATAATGGTTGAAGATGGATGTGAATAACTCATTGATTCTGCACTCGTTTGCAGAGTATGCATACACACTTCGAGTGAACGAGAAGAGTGACATTTACAGCTTTGGGGTGGTTATTCTGGAGTTGGTAACAGGTAGGCGTCCGATTGATCCAGAATTTGGCGAAAAGGACTTGGTCAAATGGGTGTGTACTACGTTAGATCAGAAAGGAGTAGTGGACCATGTTCTTGACCCCAAACTAGATCCTAGTTTCAAGGAAGAGATGTGCAAGGTCCTGAATATTGGTCTCCTTTGCACGAGCCCTCTCCCAATCAACCGTCCATCCATGAGGAGAGTAGTGAAGATGTTGCAAGAAGTTAGTGCTGATAAGGAGCTTATGCCTGTCAAAAAGGACGGGAAGTTGACGCCTTACTATTACGAAAACGCCTCTGATCAAGGAAGTGTAGCTTGAGCCTTGGGTTGAGGTTTTGCTGCAAAAGTGGACATGGGAAGGGGCATTGCATGTATTCCCAGAATTTAGTTGCGAAGGAAGGAGAAACTTCCAAAGGTTTAGAGCATGGAGATCAAATGAGAATTGTGGCAGAGCTTTCAAGTGATGGGAGTAGTTGTAAAATGTAAAACTGTTTGATATTGAAGATTTTCATCTCCAGGTGTTTAAATTCAATTTGTAACCTAGAGTGGGTGTGGACTGACTGTAAAATAAATTAGGCACTGGGCTGACCCATACAAATCTTGCCAAAACCAGTTCCATTCAGGTAGTTGAAGCTTTCAAATGGGTTTGTTTCCACTTGTCATGTCAATGTATTTAGTTTCTAGCAATAAGGAAATGCAACGTATTGAAGGAGAAACAAGGAAAGAAGTCGGGGAGTGAGGTACTAGAACTAGATACATTTATTGTGGAAGGCAGGATGATAGAAGATACATGTGCGTGTCTGTCTCCAGAGGAAAGGCTCACCAAGCGACCTGACCTGATCCGTAATAACGTGCAAATATCAATTATTTTTACGTTTGATTATCATCAAAACTTGGACTCATTTTTTCAAAAAATAGTAGTAAAATATTTTTTAATTTTCCTAAAATAATTAATCCTTTTTACAGCGGAACTTGAAAACAGAGGTTTATATCTTGGTTCGTACTTATTCTTCTGAAAGTCGAAGGTAGCTCGGCCCTGACAAGAGTGCAAGTTATCTCAAATTCAACGCTGGAAATCCGGTGGTTTAGATTGTCAGAGGTCATGACTACAGACCGGGTATAGAAGTGGTGAGAGAAGAAAATTAATGGGCAGAATAGTTCATCGTCAACACCATCTGCTTATACATGGACTGAAAATGCTGCGCTGAAGCGCTTAACATGTCATTTGGCGGTGGCATTCTCTTGTAAATTCATTTCGAAGTTAAATGGTTGTTTGCTATGAATCTTTTAAGTAAAAGCATGGGGTTGCTCTGAAGATTCGAGAGTTTTTGCAGGAACACCAAGGAGGGCTTCATACATTGGCAATTGTGGCTTGGGATGGGATGGGATGGGTAGGTATTTATCAGATTGTCATGATAAATACCTACCTATTATCTACTCGACATCTTTTCTTCCTTCCGTTGGCACTTACCAACACCTCTGGGATCCCGTGGATTCCGGTGATTAATGGAATTCTCGTAAGAATTGTGTTTTCAAGTGCCTTGTTAGTTTCTATGCTTCCAGACTTGGGAAAGATCATGCGCCGCCTCACCACACTCGTTTTGTTCCAAATGTTATCACGCCAAATCATTACAAATTAACTGTTTCAAGCACGCATTAAATGATTCTTTGAAATTTAACTTAAATTTTGTTGAATTATACTTTAGATCAATTTCTTGTGCTATTGTTGCTTTAATCATGGAGTTGTACTAGTGTTCCGTAACCCACATGTTACGCAATAAAAGCCAAGCGTTCACACTGTGTATCTATGTTGGAATTTTGGTTTTGCTTAACTTACTCTCTGGTGCAGATAAATATAGTCTGTTAGTGACGCTGACGCGTAATTTTACATAACAGGTATTAAGAATATTTTGCTCACACACCCACGGGACAAAACATGATTCAATCTGCTCTCCATTAATACATCTTCCACACCAACTTACTGGAAGATTTGTATATATTTGATGTCGACCGCAGCGTAATAATTATGGAACTTTTTAATATCTTAATTTTTCAAAAATTAAGATTTTTTTTAATTCTATAAAATGATTAATACAATAATTATAACAAATCATAAATTGCAATTTGTACCTTATTCTGAAGTTTAATCTTTGTCTTGTTGTATCCTTTAAATTGTTCTTGAAACTAATTTATCTCAACTACGATAGCCGCACAAGTGTTTAACCTCTAATAATATTCACATAACGGGTTGATAAAATTCTGTAACTCTTATAGAGAGGTTAACCCAAAAGCGCTAGCTTCAGTTTAAGTCTATTTATAATAAGTTTTAGACGTTTTAGTAATTTAATTGAAATAAAATTTTTTAATTAAAATTTAACTAAAATTTCAAATAATTCTAATTAAATACTAATTATATCCAAATAAGATCCAATATCTCATATTGATTTTTATTTATTAAACATTTCATATTTAATTATATAATTTCTCAAACTTTATATTCAATTCCAACTTGATTAAAATAACTTTGTTCTCTTAAATCTATTTTTTTATGTGAGACCCATTATGTTCCTAAATATATTGACAATAATTATAAATTTTAATTTTAATTCATAATTAGAATTAGATAAATTAAAACAACTTTTAATTTAATTCTCCAATTAAATAATTTATAATTGTAGATCAAGATTGATGTCTAGTAATGCATCACGACTACCCAAATATTTAGGAATGTCAAATTAGTTTTGACTAACCTCTCCGTGCATGATTTTTCCGTATAATTAAATCTTTTCATTAACCAATGTCCCGATTAGATATAAAGTATGAAATTAATGTCTACATTATGTTGAGTCCAATCATATTAGTTTTTTTTACTATTAGCTATCGATTCATTCAATGATATTTGTAAACTATTTACAAAATGTCATTCTACTTTGCTATGGATTGCCCGAATCAATATTAATTAAGAATAACGGAACATTCTCCCTAATTAATTTAGGGTGATGAATCATATCTTGATCACAAAATTACCTCCATATGATTCATGCTATATTTAATGACTACCGATTGAACGACCCATGATTAAATAGATCATAAATAGTATCAAAACATAGCAATTCCTATACAAAATAACTTTGGAGACTTCAAGTTAAAGGATCACTTATACAATCATTACAATGAAAATTCCATAGCTGTTCTTCTTTCCATTCCGACTCATCAACCTAAACATATACAAGAATGTTTCAAATGAATTTCTCATATCGGACCTGTTCAGTAAACTTATTCTTGAACAAGCATCTACACATTTGTTTAAATATTTCCATACTTTGGCCTATGAGATCGACTATTTCCTTCAAAAGAAAAACAAAACATGTGCTAGACTTTTTGTGTTATATTAATGTCCAATCTTAATGGAACAATGACTAGGAACAATTTAGGGATAATAGATAAATGCAATATGAACCTCATAATTATAATCTCATTATAATTTCATTTGCAATGTATAATTATCCCATGAACTTTATCATAGACTTCTACATATGGACAAGATAAAGAATGCTTTTAAATTATTTTGTCACTAAACTATAACTAATCGATTAGCTATAGGCCATAAACTAGGAATCTCCCACTTGCACTAAGCCAATCGTTTAAATATCTCATATCATATCACCATACGACGATTATACTACTGTTGGGATAGTGGCTTAATAAGAGAAATCTATAAGATTTTCCATAGTGAGCACTCGTTTGAATCTTATAACTTTCATCTTACTTATCATCAAAATTAAGAAAAATTGCCTAAATACATACTTAGATCTTTGATGAGACCTTAGCTCCCTTTGCATGTCTAATGACTCAAATGTTTTACAATACATTACTGTCATAAACAATGAAAGGAATTATACCAAGTTCACTAAAGAAATTATTGATCCAATTAATCATTTCCACTAAATGAAAAATGCATTATGGCTTAATTGGTAACCCTACATTGAAACCTTTCCAATATTGAAATGGTATTATTCTAAGTAGAATAGACCATAATTAGGATTTCCTTCAAACGTAATATCTTTATTATCTTGAGCTCAAATATCAACTTATAAATAGAATAATGGATATCTTTAATACTTCACAAGTATCTGATATCTCAAATACTAAACATTTATAGTACATTATATATGTACTTGGACGTAAAATAGGTGAATAAATTCCAATCTATCTCTATAGATCTAATTCCCAGAATTAAGCTGTTATCTTTTCTTATCCAAGAAGAGTTGTTCATAGATAATTATATTTTCAACAATTGAAAGTTAGAATTATTGTTCTTTGTGAGCAATATGTCTTCACATACTCTTACTGAAGAGGACAACTATACTCCCACTAACCTTCTTGTAGACATGATAGATTCACAATTATCTCCAAAACAAACTCTTTGAATTTATCATGAAAGTGAATCTTTCAATATCTCGTAGCCTTTCAACTATACTTTAAATGTATCAATAAAGGCAATAGTTCTAATTGGATGTATTGTCATGAGATTTGAACTTTTCAAATTTCATCTTACTCCCACTACTTATCTTGAGAGCCATTCTCCTACAAGTATAAATTGAAACAAACAATTTGTATAGATTTGTAAGATTATATCTAACCTTTTGGATATATCTCATAACCTTTTATTATCCAATTTAGTTCTAAACTTAATGGATAATGTATGCTTTAACTAAGCGTTACATCCTTAAATCAATAACTTTGACTCTTTCAAATATTTTCATTTTATATCTAATATAAATCTTACAAACTAATTCAATTGGAACTATAGAAGGTAAGTCATTGTACTAGGTATATCTATAAAAGAAAAAATATTGCATCATACAATATCTCATATTGTATTTTTCTCCTTACATAAATCTATACTCTTATGAATTTAGTTGTGAAGGTATCCACTAGAGGATCTCATTCCCTATAGATAATCGAAAATTTAAAAATGATCACAATAATCTTACTGAAGTGCTTCAACATTCTCAATGCTTAATTTCTACTTAGATTTAAACGATTTGAACTTTTCAAAATTTTTAAATCATTATTTTATTTAATACATATCACTATATCACATAAAGTCATTAGTAACCTAATGAAATATAAGTATTATCCTTTTATGAATTGTTATTCCATTAAATAAATCATATGTATAAATTTAACAATTCAATACCATCATCATCCTTTCACCAAAGGTTGATTTGGTTATTCTTCAACTTGACAATTTTCACAAGTTTCATATAATTCATAATCAAAAGGATATACATATCCTTGTGTGTAACTTTAAGATTCTCGTTATGTTGATTTAAACAACATAACATAAAAAGGATAGTCTCAGTTATCCAACTTTTATTCTTGCCATTTATGTTAAACATAAGTCTCCTTTGATCCAATCCAAACAAATTATTTGTATAAAATTGGATCAACTAATTTTACTTAACTATCTATTTCTTATCTTGCTTTGAACATTATAATAATGTTGAATCTAAATTTAGTATCAAATACTCATAAACACGAACTAGAAATACATATGATCTCTATCATATCTCCTATAAGCAAGAAAAGTTATGTAATCATTTTCTTCTTATGACAACTATTATCATACTATAGCAAAATCTTTAATTGTAGTCCACAATTATTCTTTTAGTAGGCTAAATTAAGTGGAACAATTCCAATAAGGTACATTACCTTTCAGCTCTACTCTATGCAACCTATTGCATCATGTTATCATGATGTTGGCATACATCTTACATGTTGTCATTAAATTTTATTAGACTTAATCAACTCAAAATGTTAATAAATTTTATGATTTTGATATATTTCTAAAAATTTGTCACGAAATCCTTAATGAGAATTATAGCAAAATTACATAATGGGCATACAATTTTCTTTTCTAATTTTGAAAACTTTTCTCAAACATATCCTATGTCTAAGAAATTGGGTTCACTAACTTAGTATCAACTATACTAAATAAGATAAATTCCTCCCAGAACAAAATATAAATATAAGAAAAGCAAGTAATTAATTATATGTCATGACTACCAAATAAAATTAGGACTTTAATCATACATTTGGTTACTCCCACTATTTTATTCGAAATAATAGCCCTCACTACTATTTGTAAAGATTATTCTAATCTTTCTAATGGGCTAGGATCTCATTCAAATATAGTTGATATTAAGTTTGCTCAACAAACTAACTAAACTTAAATTAGGTAAATAACAACTTTATCAATTACATCTCGTGTGACTCCTAAATCTGTTAGATGACAATTCTTGCCAAAACAAATCTTATATGTTATTCCTAACCCTGCCTCTAAATTCATGTAATCATGAGTTTGCTAATCTAAATCATACAAATTTAGTTATGTAAACCCATTATTATAAGACTAAACATGTTTGAGTTAAAGCAGCTTTGAGTTTGCTCAACAAGCCTACAATAAATAGAACTCTGTGTTAGCTTAAGAATTATGATTAACGATTTTGATGATAACTATATAATATTTCAAAATTCAAATTGGATTTATTTCCTTGTATAATTAACGGTCTTATTCTCAAAAGGAAATAAATTAATAAAAAATACGTTTTCTTGCTTGCAGGAACCTTTATTATGAACTTATCTTATTAGAAATGGTTTACCCAAAAGGATCCTACTAAGGACGTATATTAACCTTGTGATTGACGAAAGATTTTTTTGTTAAAGATGACATCGAAGTTATTCAGATTTAAATCTATCCAGTTGACTAAGGATGCTCAATGGCTAGTTGAAGAAATTGACTATTTAAGGAAGAGCTAGTGCAACTATAAATAGGAATGAAACGATTCAGAAGCTTGCGAACCTATACTATCAAAACTCATCAAAAGCATATACATTCTTGAAAGTGATATTTTTGTGAAAACTTCTCTTGTGCGTTAGAATGTGAAATTCTGTTGAGAGAGATTATTGAAGCTCATATAGAACAAACCTTTTTTTTTTCATTTGAGAGCTTGTAGAGGGTAGTGAAATACTACTAGTGTGGAAGGTTGAAAAACCTTGAAAAATATTAACTTGTGAGCTTAGAGAGGTTTATCAAATTACTATTTGATTTTATAGTGAAACAGTCAAGTTGAATATTTGGAGACTGAGCATAGGCTTGGGTTATAAACCGAACCAGTATAAATCGACTGCATCCTTCTTCTCTCTTTCTCTTTCTCCTTATCTTTTATATTTCTACATTATATTGTGTATATGTTGAATTTAACAAGAGGCTCTTTCACTTTTATTATAGGTTTCTTTTGTTTTCATCTTGTTGACGATTCTAATCTTTTTAACGGGCGCCTTCTTTTTGTCGTTTCAACAGGGCTTATACTTTAGTAGGTTCCTGTCGTTTAACAAGCTCCTATTTTCTATCAGGCTCCTATTGTTTTAATTTTTAACAAGCCTTTGTCTTTATACGAATTGAAAGTAACTTGCGAATTTTTTTAAGTCACGCACAATTCACCCACCTCTTGTGTGTATTTGTTTTGTCATTTAGTATCAGAGCGAGGTTTCATATTTATTGTGTTTTATAGCATGTGATAGATCATGGCAAACAAGTTAAGAAGTTTTGAAGGATAATCCGTCTCAAAGTCTCCTTACTTCAAAGGAAACAACTACTTATACTGGAAAGAGAGAATGACGATCTATCTCCAATTTGTAGATATCAAAATATAGCAAGCAATTATAATTGGAGGCATAATTCCCACTTCCGATAATGTAGAAGTATGGACTGATGCTGACAGGAGAAATGCACAGCTAAATGTTAAAGCAAAACATCACCTGATATGTGCGTGTCTCCAGAAGAATATAAAAAGATATCCTACTGCTCTACAACAAAAGAAATGTGGGACAAAGTATAAGTCACATTTGAAGGAACAAATGAGGTAAAGAAGCATAGAATAAGTCTTTTAATGTATCAATACCAAACTATTGGCATGAAATAGAGAGAGACTATAGACGAATTCTTCAGACGCTTCAATAACATCATCACGACCTTAAAGAACTTGAGAAAGATATATCTCAATGACGAGCTCGTAACAAAGATTCTGAGATCACTACCAAAGTAATGGAGACATACGATGATAACTTTAGAAATGACAAAGGATCTAGAAACTATTTCACTCAACTGGCTACGAGAAAATTTGACGATCCATAGAACCGAACTTAGGCGAGATGAAGGATCCTCCTACAAAAGGAATGGCATTGAAAGCAACTGACAAATCAAATGGTGATGAAAGTGACATTGAGTTGCAAATAGATGGAGATGACGAGTTCATCTTTGTGGTCAGAAAATATGCCCGCTTCTATAAAAAGAAACTAATGAAGAAAGGAGAAGAAAACAAGAAAGTTGGAAAAAATAGGGTCCTGTCAAAAGGCAATAGTAGTAATAACAATATACAAAATAATTAAATCATATACTATCACTGCAAGAAGCTTGGGCACACAAGACTAGGATGCCCTCTTCTTCAAAAGGACAAATCAGAGAATAGAAAATCCAGAAAGCAAGTGATGACTGCAACCTGGTCAAATGAGGATTATGAAAACTTTGAAGAAGAAGAATCAGAAGAAGTCAACAATGTGTGCTTTATAGTTGAATCAAAAAAAGATGAGGTTTATTATTCTGACTTTGATATTGAAGTTGGTGGATTAAAATATGCATATCATGAATTGTATGATTAGTACAAAAGGTTAACAGTGAAGTATTTCAAAGAAGTTAAGAAGTCATAGAGCAATGATGCACCTCTGAAGAGTAGGATTAAATTATTGGAATCGGCGACCAGGAATATGTCTTTTAAGGTTCACTATAAGCAAAAGGTTTCTGAAAAGGAAGTTTTGGAAGAAAGAGGAGCTAAGTTAGAAAATACACTTCTAAAACATGATTCTGATAAGGTAAGACGGTTAAAAGAAAAAGTCGTTGCCTTAGAACTTGAAAAAGGGAAAAGTGATGGGAAGATCTTATCTCTAAAAAAAGATTTGGAAAATTTTGTTGATGGAAGGAAGAATCTTGATTATTGCTAGGTAGTGGTAAATGCATTTTTGGTCAGGCTAGAATATGAAATAATGAAAATAACAATATTAGGCCATACAAAAACTTCTTTGTTAAATCCAACAGTAACTATAGCCAAGACAACAGGAACCTCTAAGTGGAAAAAATCATAACAACTATCATTCATCTGTTTTGTGTGATTACTGTGGTAAACATGATCACATTGGTCATTCTTGTAATTTTTGTAAAAAGAAATTATCTCAGATGTATGCTTGGAGACCAAAAAGTCAAACTACTAACCCAAAAGGACTCATAAAAATTTGGGTACCTAAAATGAAATGATGCTTTCTGTAGATATGTTTTAAAACAGAGATAAGGGAAAATCAATAGATAGTTGATAGTGGTTATTCACGATATATGACAAGTGAAATATCACACTTCAATTACATTGAAAGAAAAGACGGAGGCAACGTTGTCTTTGTAGACAAAAATAAAGCAAAGGTTACCAGAATTCGTAAAATTGGTAATTCTGACTCTACCTCCATTGATAACGTTCTCTTTGTTGATGGTTTGAAACATAACTTGTTGAGTGTGAGTCAACTATGTGACAAAGGCTACAAAGTCACTTTCTGTGCATCTTACAGTGAAAATGTTGATACTCATAATGATAATATTGTGATTGTTGGTATTAGAAATCAGAATATATATTGTGTTTAACTAAAAGACATGTTCTTATAAAGTGTTAAGTGTTTTGTCTCTCTAGAAAAGGATTCATTTATCTGAAACAAAAAATTTGGACATGCCAACATGAGCATTCTATCAAAATTGTCCAAAAACGAGTTAGTAAGAGGATCACAGACCTTAAAATTCAAAAGCAATCAGGTTTTTGAGGCTTATTTAAAAGGTAAACAAGTCAAAAACAACTTTCCTCCTAAAAATATTATGTCTACTAACCAACCACTTGAACTTCTGCACATGGATTTATTTGGTCCCACTAAGATTTAGAGTTTTGGTGGTAAACATTATGGTATTGTTCTAGTAGATGATTACTTCAGATTTACATGGGTTTATTTCTTATCAATTAAGGATGATGTTATTGAAGTCTTTGAGAAGTTTTGCAGAAAAATTTAGATAAAAAGGGTATTGCATCACTTTAATTCAGAGCGATCATGGAGGAGAATTTGATAACAGAAAGTTTGAAGAATTCTGTGATAGCAATGGTATAACTCACAACTTCTTTTATCCAAGGACGCCTCAGCAAAATGGAGTTGTAGAGAGACAGAACATAACTTTGGTTGATATGTTTAGGACCATGTTGTTTGAAAATGGACTACCTCATGGATACTGAGCAGAAGCCGTATCCACGGTCGGTTATGTACTTAATAGATATCTTATAAGACCTATTATGAAAAAGACCCCTTATGAGTTGTGGAAAGGAAGAAAACCAAATGTTGCTTACTTTTGAGCATTTGTGTACAAATGCTTCGTGCTAAACAATGGAAAAGACAACCTTGGAAAGTTTGATACAATATTAGACAAAGCTATTTTCATGGGTTGCAGTAACGTTAGTAAAAGATCTAGAGTATATAATAAAAGAACAAAGAAGATATAAGAATTGATACATATGGTATTTGATGAAGCACTACCTTTAATAACAACAACTGACTCAGATGATGAAGAACATCCATTGGTACCTATAAATACATAAGAGATTCAAACTACATCTATATTACATTCAGAATCACAAAATCAAGAAGGCCCCTCTGAAGCTAGAACAGAGTAGGTTTCTTCATCTTAGAAGGAGTCTATGCAATGAAAAACATCGAGAGAATAGAAAGGTCCTGATACATATTAATATATTCTTGGAGGCCCCTATGAAAATCTAAGAACAAGATCATCATTCAAGAGCAACTTTGTGGCTCTCATCTTATAACTAGATACAAAGTTTGTTGAAGAAGCTCTTATTGATGAGAATTGGGTTTCAGCTATGAAAGATGAGCTAAGTCAGTTTGACAAGAACAACGTATGGAATCCGGTGCCTCGTTCACAAAACAAGTCAATTATTAGAACTCGTTGGGTATTTCAAAACAAACTTGACAAAAATGGTAAGGTGGTAAGAAACAAAGCTAGATTTGTAGCTCAAGGTTACAATTAATAGGAAGGTATTGATTTTGATGAAACTTATGCACATGTTGTTAGATTGGAATCAATTAGAATTTTACTTGCCTTTGCACGCTATATAATTTTCAAGTTGTTCGAAATGGATGTTAAAAGTGCATTATTAAATGGTTACATTAATGAAGAGGTATTTGTCAAGTCATCCCCAGATTTTGAAGATAAAAACCATCCATATTACATGATGAAGTTATCCAAAGCTCTGTATGGTTTAAAGCAGACTACTTGAGCATGGTATGAGAGGTTAAGTAAATTTCTGCTTGAGAATAACTTTGAAAGAGGAAAGGTCGATAAAATCTTATTTATTAAGGAAAAAGAAAATGATTTACTCATAGTGCAAATGTATGTTGATGACATAATATTTGATGCTCCTAATCCATCCTTTTGTGAAGAATTCTCATCATTAATGTAGGGGGAGTTTGAAATGAGCATGATGGGAGAATCATCATTCTTTCTTGGATTACAAATAAGACAAACAGAAAAAGGAATCTTCATCAGCCAAGAAAAATACACAAAGAAATTCATCAAGAAATATCATTTTGAGAATGCCAAACCGATGGGTACTCCAATGTACACTAGAACTAAACTTGACAAAGATGATGAAGGCAAAGCTACGGATGAAACAAAGTATAGAGGAATGATTGAATCACTACTATATCTTACAAGCACAAGACCAGGCATTGTGTTTAGTGTGTGTTTTTACGCACACTTTCAATCAAATCTAAAAGAAAGTCATCTTCAAGTAGTTAAAAGAATCTTTTGATATCTCCACAGAACTATGGATTTTGGAATATGGTATCAAAAAACTGATTCATTTGGCATAGTGGGCTATTGTGATGCAGATTATGCAGGTGATAAAGTTGAACGAAAAAGCACAAGTGGTCTCTGTCGATTTCTTGTAGGATGTCTAGTATCGTGGTCCTGCAAGAAACAAAATTGCACAACACTTTTAACCATTGAAGCGGAATACATAGTAGCTGTTAGCTGTTGTGCTCAAATCTTATATATGAAACATCAACTACAAGATTTTTCTCTAAACTTTTCTCATATTCCTATATTATGTGATAATACGAGTGCTATAAATCTTTCTAAAAATCCTGTGCATCATTCTAGGACTAAGCATATAGAAATCAAATATCACTTTCTTAGAGATCATGTTTTAAAAGGAACCATTGATCTTTTGTATGTTAATACTGAGAATCAAGTAGCTGACATTTTCACCAAGCCACTCTCTGAAGATATATTTTACGTGTTAAAAAAAGATCTTGGTATGTGCAAACTTTCTAATATTATTTCTGTATAAATATTCTCTTCTACTTGTCTTTGCATTTCGTTTAGCATGCTCCTTCTATTATGTTTCCTTAGAAATTCTCTCTTGGTTTGGTAGGCCCTTTAGAGTTTAAAAGGGTACTCTTCTTTTTAAGGCTTCTCTCAGATTAACATTCTAAGTGACACGTAAATAGAGAGTCATTAATGGCGCCGTTCCAACCTTTTTAAAAATGCACGTGCAATTTGACAACTCTACGTATGTATCTGTTAGAAGATATGCAATCGATTATGCTTCCTTTTCTGGTCTATATTTTTACTCATCCTCTTATAAGATCAACGCTCAAGAATCATTTAGTATTCCCTAAGCAAATTTCTCCCATCTTCCCTATTATTCTCTTTGCACCCTAACTCTCTGCATTGCCTCCTATTTTTCCCTCTTAAATTTAACCAAGCTTTCCTAAAATGGAAAGAACAAAATCAAAAGGATAGAAGAAATGTTTGGCCTCAACTTCTAGCTATGACAAAACACCTCGTCCTAAACAAACCTTTACTTCTGATTCCTCATCTTTGTCTCCCATTATAGGTTCTCTGGACACTACTACCGAACCTGTTTTTGTCTCCTCAAACATCTAAACTTTAGAAATACCCAATTAGGAGACCCCAGAAGAAAGGAAAAGGAAGATTATTTTCATGTTGTCTCTAGGTTATCCTGATTCCTCTTCAGATGAAAAAAAAAGAAAAAATTGAAAAACAATATGCTTCTGAATCAGAAGAAGCAGAAGAAGAAGAAGAAGAAGAAGAAGAAAGAGGAAAAGAAAAGAAAGAAGAAAGTGAAGAAGAAGAAGAGACTTACAGTAAGGGGGAGTTACCGAAAAATTTGAGATTTCATTTACCTATTCTCTTCCTACCCATTCCTACTGAAAAAATTCCAAAAGTCCTAAACCTGGTCGCAAAGAGAAGAAAGTGCCTGAACAACACTGGGCAATAAATGACGATGGTTCAGATGAAGAACCTTCTCGGTTGGAAAGAAGACCACGAACTAGAGGATTTTTACAACAAAAGCTCTACAAAAGGAAAGTGCTGAAGCAGAAGAAAAAGAAAAAGATGAGTCAACAAAAAGAAAAAGGGAAGAGAAAAGAAAAGGCAAAGAGTTTATGGTTAAAGAAAACATTGAGGAAGACATCGTCAGGGATGAACTATTTATAAAACCGGATCTGTTTGAAGAAATCCTTAGAGAAAAAAGGTCCAAGAAACTCATGGTCTACAAGAAGGGAAAATTGTCATCATAAATAAAATCATTTCATATCCTGAGTGCAGGAATGTGAGATCTTCATAACAAAGGATATATTAGGGAACATTTTGAACATAGCTTCCATAGGTAGGATTGATCGTCCTTTCCATAAGTGGGACATTGCTCATCTTGATTTGGGAAATGTTGTGGACTTCGTATGTCTGCATATTAAGAATGCTTATGAAGGGAGACTCATTTGTAGAAATCTGGACAAATTTCCTAGATGCCTTGCATCAATATCAGCTACTTCAATTTTTCCAAGAAGTAGCTCAGTAGAAAAATGTAGTCTCTTAGATACCTATGTAATATATAATCTACTGAAGGGTAAAAAAAAATGAATCTTCCAGTAATGATTATGAAGTTTATGGTGGAAAAGGGAAGTCATAAGAACACTACTGGAGGTTTGCCTTATGTGTTGTTAACTAAGATCTTCGTATATTTTGGTTTTCCTTTTGACAATATGATGTGGTATGAGCTTGGCAAGTTTCGTTCCTCTATTCCCTCTTAGTTTTGGTACAAGCTGAAAGAAAACATTTGGGTGAAGAAGAAAATAGAAAGAGTAGCAGACCCCTTGGGTCCTGCCTCAGAGCAGAGTTCGGAAAGGATACCAAAAATTGTGGGTCTTACTCTAGAGCAACAAGTTCTTGTCCCTCCTCAGGACATAAATAGTATGGATATTTTACAACTGTTGAGGGACATTATCGCAAATCAAGATCAAATATATGAGCAAATTGACAACATTCAAAACCAAGTCCCAGATTTGCAAATTCTCCTTAGGAAAAATCATTACTGACTGTGTCAATTTTATTTTATTTTTTTCTTTTCACTTCCTCCCTATACTTTATTTTTTCAATAATGAAAAAGGGAGAGAGTTTATGTGGATATTTTTTTTTGCATATTTCTGCATATATGATGATATATTTCTTAATGCATATTTCTTAATGTTGTCTTGATTATATATAATTGATTATGCTATTGAACTTGTAAAAATCTGTGATATATAAACGATAGGTTCCTTTCTTAAGAGACAAGCTCCTTCTAATTATGTTTGAACATATAAAAGTCACAGGTATCTTTTCGAAATCATCTATTATCTTTTTGAATTTTGAAATATATATATATTATTGCTTGTCATCATCAAA
>JAOTAX010000002.1:23219910-23230552 GCA_025629825.1 Erythroxylum guanchezii | reverse complement strand
TGTAAAAATTAAATTATATTAAACTCATTGATTCCTAAATAAACTGAATTCATATTTTAATAGAAATTTAATTTGGTTTGAAAATAAATTTCAAATCCAATTGGAAACTATTTCTAATTTATCTTGTCTCCTTTAACAAAACTAAATTGTATATATATATATATGTATGTATATCAAATATATAGATAAAGTATGCAATTTATACACTCATAATCAAATTATATGCATGAAACATTAGGCTTTGTTTGATTTTAGTTATTAATCTTCATAATCTAAAATAATATTTCAAACTCCTTGTAAAAATTAAATTATATTAAACTCATTGATTCCTAAATAAACTGAATTCATATTTTAATAGAAATTTAATTTGGTGTAAAAACAAATTTCAAATCCAATTGAAAATTATTTCCAATTTATCTTGACTCCTTTAACAAAACTAAATTGAAAGCAATTTCAATAAATTATTCTACTTACTTATTATAATTGAGAAAAACTCCTTTTTCCAAATCATATAAGTAACATATGCTAATCTAATTAGAAAACTATTTCCAATCTAATTAGAAATTACTATTTTAAATCTCATCAGAAATTATTATTTCTAATCTAATTAGAAATTAATTTACTTTAATTAGAAAACTATTTTCTAATATTAAAAAGAAACTACTTTCAAAATTAAATATAAATTAGCATTTCAAATTTAATTAAGAAAGTCTTTTATATTATTTTATTTAGACATTGATTTCTTAATTAATTAGAAAATTTTCTTTAATAAAAAAACTAATTTTCAAAAGTAATAAGAAAACTCATTTTTCTTAATTAATAAATGAAAACACTTTTCAAATTTTAATCAAGAAAAATATCTTTTCTAAAAATCAAGAAACTTATTATTCATAAATAAATAAAAAATTTCTAAATAATTTGGATAATAATTTTCTAAACAAATAAAGTCATAAATTTAATTTATCTCAATTAAATTGAAATAAATAAATTTAATTAAGAAACAACTTTCTTAGTAACTTAAGAAAATATTTTTCTTTATTTTAAGGAGTCTAACTAATTAATTTAAATTTTTTTGAAACTAATTAATTCTAAGTTTAGAAACTAATTTGCTAAAATTAGTTAGGAATTAATCTAATCATTAATCTTAATCATACTAAGAAAAATAATTACTTTAATAAAAATAAAGATCTCATCTTAATTAATATAATCTCATTATATTAGTTATCTAACATAAACTAATTATAAAAAATAATTCTTTTAAATATTTGCTTGATTTTAATTATCGATTTGATAATTTATTTAATTTAATAATTCAACTCCTTGGAAAATTAAACTAAATTCCAAAATATTCCTAATAATAATTGCCCCTTGAAAACATTTTTTGCAAACAATTATAATTTTTTTAATTTATTAGGAATATAATCCAATTTAATCAAATTAAAATAATTTAACTAAAATTAAGAATTTAAAACCTAAAAATCAAATAAATAAAAGTTAAAAAGAAATTGTGGGAGGCGCGTGAAATGTGACTAGTGGCCTTCTCCTTCTCCAAGGCATAGAAAATCATTGCAACCAAAAATACAAGAAGTAAAACAAAACCAGGAACACATATTTGCAGAAAAAGCTGAACGTACAATGTGTTTTCAGCATGGGAGCTTTTAATTTTTCATAAACCATCAAGACAATCGTTCTGATTTTGACGATAAGTTTTCCAAAACCGAAAGAATAAAGGGAAGCATGTGGTGGTAATTACAAATTCACGACAGTACACAGCGAGGATGTGATTTTCTAGTAAGGTTACTCTTTTCTTTTGCAGATTTTCTGTTATGGTACTTTCCGGTTGCAGCTTGAGGGGTCTCTTTGCCACGGTCATGCCTGCTTTCCCTACGTGGTGGTCACCTTTTCTTTGGAGGTCGGAGTGTCCATGAGCTGTTGTCTATCAGTTTTAATTTCGTCTGCACTAGTACTCACTATCTGCTCTTCACATGGATATTGCCGCTTTGGTTTTTGGTGGAGCACCCTGGTTTTAGTTTCTGTCTGGCTATTTCTTGTTCTCGCCATGCCTCACTTTTGAGTGTTTTATTGTTTTTCTCATGGCCTGTTTATTCCTATAAGTTCTTTTGACTCGTTGTGTCTCCAGTGGCACTTGTAATTGGACGATTTGTACATATTTATTCTTTATAATTTATTACTCTGATTTACCAAAAAAAAAAGTTCACGACAGGCGCAGAATAAATTAACCTGAAACCAATTTCTAGAAGCAAGAACAACGAGAAGCGGTTCAGAATCAGAACACTCTTTTTGAATTAAGAAAAAACATAAAACCTTATTTTTTTTATCAAATCAATAAGAATCAAGCAAATTTAATTAAATTATAGAATTAAAATCCTACTTTGATACTACTGTTGGGAAATTGGAATGGGATCTGATCTCGACCGTAATGGAATAATTACAAAATTTTTTTGTATTTTGATTTTTCGAAAGCTAAGATCTTTTTAATTTTATAAAATGATTAACACATGAATCATAACAAAGAATGAATCGTAATTCATATCTTATTTTGAAATTTGATCTTTGTCTTATTGTATCCCTCGAACAGTGCCTAAAACCGATCTATCTCAATCATCATAGCCGTATAAGTATTCGGCTTGTAACGGTATCCACAGAATAGGTTGAGAGAACTCTGTAACTCTTACTGAGAGGGTTAAGCAAGAAGTGCTAGCTCTATGTAGCTTACGCTTATTTATAATAAGTTTTAGACATTTTTGTAATTTAATTGAAATTAAATTCCAATTTGAGATACCAATTATATTAAAATAAGATCCAATATCTCATATTGATCCTTATTTATTAAATATCTTATATTTAACCATAAAGTTTCTTAAACTTTACAAATCTGGCGACTCATTCAAACGTTGTTGCAAGAAGGTGTTAAAAACCTTACATCTGAGGGAAGAAGTATCACTGTTTCAATTAGTGCGTTTGAACATGCCAAGACCCTTCTTGGGAATCCAGACATTGGGGACTCATTTACTTTTACCGACTCTCATGTCACATGGAATCCAAGAAAATAATTATATTATTGTAATTTGTCGATGCAATACACTAGACTCATCTTTAAAGTTAATTTATTGTTGTATATGTAAGAATTTATTAAACAACCTCCTTACTAGTTAAGGGTCAACCTGCGTCCTATTGAGTGTGGGCTGTTATTGTTCTTGTTCTATGACTTTAACAACTGTTAACCTTCTATTTCCAAGTTTGTACTTGAATATGATATTCAAGAAATCGTCTTATTTCCTTTTCCATATGTTGTGTAAAATATTGAATTCAAATTCTTATGTTTATAGAAAATTCAATAAACAATGAATTTTAGGTAGAAATATGCCACCAAAGAGACAGCGTGATGTAATGCAGCTTAGGTTCAGACGCATGTTCGGAGGTACGTTCTGTGAAGGTGGACCATCATAGTCTGCAGCTGCAACTGAATCACCTACTTCCCCTCTAGAGCCTACAGTTGCAGATGCAGCATCACCTACTGCTCATCATGCTACACCATCCCCAATTCATACATCATCTACTTCCCCTTTATCGAATGAAGGACATGAATACCAGCCGAGAGCTAAGGGACCTGATGGAAGAAAGTACATAACAATTGTTAATAATCTGTAAGTGAAATCGAATAAAACACTATATGTTTATAATTAAGTTATAGGTTTTTCGGTTTTGCAAATGGTATAAAGTTACTTGTTCTTATATTAGGTTGATTCCATTTAAACCGTGTTCCAGAAATATGACATCCAAATTTAAGGAAAGGATTGATCTTGAGGATTATGTATGAAAGAATATCTTTCAAGTCACAAAGGCATTTTACTTTTAGGAGTTTGAGGTATAATAAAAATTTATTTTCTTTTTTAATTGATTTGTATACATTAATTAGAAAAATATTATTACATTATAAGTTATCAAAATTTTTTCTTTTCATTTCATAAAGAATTTTTTATGGGATTCTAGTTTCGACGCGATTATACATAAAGTATGAGAGAGGCAAACTCTTACACATTATCGTGACTTTATTGGTGCGATACACAAGGCTGATATATGACCGCCTTATATTTCTGAGGGGATATGGAGTCGTTGGCAGGAGTATTGGACATCACCTGAGGCAATGTCTATCTCAGGTTGTAACTCGGCCAACAGACATGGAGGCCTAGGAGGAGAGAGTCTTTCCATACATACGAGAGGATTAATTACCCACCACGAGCATGCAGAGAGACTTGTAAGTATCTACTTGACACTTATATTGTAAATATTTTACTTAGTTGTATTTCAATTTAAATTTATGAGTGAATGTTGAAATGAAAATATGTGTATTATGGATAATGATAATGGTATAAATGTCTGGTGCCATATATGATTGTGTTGAGTTATTTTATTTGTTCAACAGGGAGAAATATTGTAAAAATAGAGGAAACTCTTTCAAAATTTTTATAAAATCTAGTTCACATCTAACATTTTAGGTTAAATATGCAGGAAAAGTTTATGGGCATGAGACCTACACCTACTCAGGTGTTTTTGCACACTCACACGAAGAAGCATGACTGTGTGACATTTGTCAACAACCGATGTAGAGAATTGAATGTATGTGAAATTAATGCATTATTATTATTTTTTAAAAATTATCAGTTACTAATATAAACATTGCTTCCTAATAAGTTTATACAAGAAACCATTTAGCGACAGTCTCAACAGGAGCAACCTATTGATGAGAGTCAGACATATCTTGATATTGTGGGTGGTAGGGACTGTCTTGGAATGATCTTTGGATTAGGTTCATTTGCGAACACATGTTATTCCCAATCCTCTACGTCCAGTATAGCAGCAACTAGTAGACATTCGCAAACCAATTAAGTCAATCGGCTTCAGACCACAGTGGACACATTGATGGACGTCATAGCTTAGCTTAGACATGAGGTGGATGAGTTGAAGGGGAGGGGTAGCACCTCGGAGCACCAGCGGTTACCAGGACATTAGGATTGTTGTAGTCATTTGCTTTGAAATACAAAGACTTATTATGTACACTGTAATGTTGTCATTATCAATTAAGATAATTTTAACTTTATATCATCAATCAACTTTCTGTTTAAATAAATTAAATATATAAAAAAATAAAATTATTATGCACTGATAATTCATAACTGTTGAAATTATGCATTTATCATAAGATCATGAAACAAAATTTAACGTCAGAATTTTTTTAAGATTTCTTAATTTTATTTACCGAAGGAATATAAAAATACCGTCACAAAAAAGCACTGTATTTACCTACATAATACCTTAAACCGTTGGTGAATTGTATGATATTTACCGACCGTTCTTCTTCTTCCTTCGGTAATATTGAAACCTCTGCGATTATCTAAACTACGGTTTACCGATCGTTCTTCTTTTCCATTGCCAAATGTACTGACGTAAAAAACCTTCCATCAGTAAATTATACCAACGGTTATGTTTGTCCGTTGGTATATTTTACCAACGGATGGACACATAAAAAGTCCATCATTAAATTTACCTACAGTCGTATTAACAACGCCATTGTCTGTCATTTTATTCTGTCGGTAATTTATATTACCGAAGGAATACCAACATTTTCTATCAGTAAATTACAAATTTCTTACAGTGCAAGTCCAACTTGCTTAAAATAATTTTGCTCTGCTCATCCCATTCTTTATGTAAGACCCATTTGGTTCTCAAATATGTTGACAATGATTATAAATTATAATTATAATTAAATAAATTAAAACTCCATTTGATTTATCTTTAATTCTCCAATTAAACAATTTATAATCATAAATCAAAACTGACGCATAGTAACGTTTCATGACCACACAAATATCTAGAAATGTCAAATTGGGTTTGACTAACTTCTTCATGCATTTTTTTTGTATAATTCAATCCTTTCATCAACTAATGTTTTGATTAGACATAAAGTATGAAATTAATGTCTACTTTATTTTAATTCTAATCATATTAGTTCTCCATTATTAACTATCGATTCATTTAATAACATTTGTAAACTATTTACAAAATGTCATTCTAGCTTTGCTAATGATTTCTCAAATCAATACTAATAGAGAACAACGGAACATTCTCCCTAATTACTTTAGAGTGATAAATCCTATCTTAATCACACAACTATCTCCATATAGTTCATGCTTCATCTAATGACTACCGATTGAACGACTTATGATTAAATAGATCATAAGTAGTATTAAAACATAACAATTCCTATACAAGATAACTTTGGAGGCCTTAAGCCAACAGATTATTTATACAATCATCACAATGAGAATTTCATAGACATATAAGTAATAATCCAAATGGATTTCTCATATCGAGTATGTTCAGTGAACTTGTTTTATAACAAGTACCCACATGCTTATTTAAGTATCTTTATATTTTATCCTATGAGATCGACTATTTCTTTCATAAAAAAAACAAAAGTTATGTTAGTCTTTTTATATTCTATTAACGTCCAGTCTTAATAGAACAATGATAAGGAACAATTTAGGGATAATACATAAATGTAATACAAATCTCATAATTATAATATTATTTGCAATGTGTAATTATCTTACAAACTTTATCATGTACATTTAAATATATACAAGATAAAGAACGTCTTTAAATTATTTTGTCTCTAAACTACAACCAATTGATTAGCTGTAGGACATAAGCTTACACTAACTTCAAATGTTATAAGAATATTATGCTTCTTCTGGATGTTGTAAGTTGTAAGTAAACTCCACTACGAAGTAATAACTGGCCTCCAATACTTTTAATTGGTCACTGCATTCTCCACCTCAACATCCCCGATAACAAAAAGAATGAACGTACGTAGAAATGGACTCTATTTTGTCAATGTTTATCTCAGGAATGATAATAACTGATCATAAATAAGTGTTTTCTAGTTAACGAATTAATAGCCAAAAGCTCTGCTTCCTTCTTTTTTTTTTTATATAGATAATACTACATTAAAGAATATGTTAAATACCTTTAGTTAATGATGAGTAAACCTTGTATTCTTGATTACGAATCAACTTTGACTGTAAAATTGTTGCGATAATAATAGCTAAATGTATAAGAAACAGTTTTTTACAAAGAAATAATAATAATAATAACAATAAATAGTCTATATAAAACAATGTTTTGACAAAGGGCTTTGTCATGAAGTTCAACTAACTATATTTGTCTTTTCTCACAAAAGTACAATCAGAGGGCGGCCAACCGTGAACCAACTTAACTAGAGCCAAAGAAATAGAGTCCCAACTTTCCTACCAAATAAGTCTGATTTTCAATGCTTTCACATCTTAGGTCTAACGACAGATAATTATTATTGATTGCCGCATTTCCATTAGCTACAGCATGTATAAGCTTATTTCCACTTAAATGCCTTGAACACTTTCTCCATTGCTAATCTTTTTCCTTCACTTTCTTAATCATCTACCATCAGAGAGATCATAGCAACAGCAACCAAATCAAAACCATATCTGTACATAGACGAAATCAAGACCAGAGTGATGAATTCTACTGTTCAAATTGCATACTATTTTACCATCGCCATCCTTTCCATTTCTTTTATGATTCTATGCCTAACCCTTATATTCCGCTGCAGAAAACGAACCGTAGAATCTCAAGAAACCCCCCTTCCTGTCAAGGTTTCTGCACAATCTTATCCACTGACAGACATTGACGTAGCCACTGACGGGTTTAACCATCGAAGAGTTATTGGCAAAGGTCGTTTAGGAACTGTATATGTGGCTGTGCTGCCGAGAGGGGACATAGTAGCTGTTAAGAGAATACACCCGTCTCGTGTCTTGAGCAACGCTTCTTTAGGATTCTCTTCAACGCTCAAGTCTTTGTCTTTGGTTCAACACCCTAATATAGTATCTATATTAGGATATTCGCAAGCACCTGGAGAGAGGATCATTGTTTCAGAGTTTGTGGGCATGATGAGTTTAGATTACTATTTGCATGAAAACGACGACGGAGCTTCGCTGCTGGATTGGAGCCGCCGTATCAGGATCGCTGCCGGTGCTGCACGTGGACTTGAGTACTTGCACGAAGGAATGGCACCTAACGTTATGCATGGTTGCTTGAAGGCGTCGAACATTTTGTTAGATGAGAAGTTGTGTGTGAAGATTTCTGATTATGGTCTATCTTTTCTGGCACACAGTGAGCAAAAGGATTTAGTGGGATATGTGGATGACGAGTATTGGATCGGGAGCGGGATTGGTGCTTGTAAGGAAAGCGATGTTTTTGGGTTTGGTGTGGTGTTGTTGGAGCTTTTGACTGGGAGGAGAACCGAGGACGGGTGGCTTGTGAAGTGGGCATTGCCATTGATCAAAGATATGCGGATTAGTGAGCTTTTAGACCCTAGACTAGTTATACCTTCTTATATGAAGCCAATTGTCAGATTGGCAAAGGTTGCTTCAGCTTGTGTGAGTAATTCGAGGAAAAGCAGACCCACTATGGTCCAAGTAGCAGCAATCTTGACTAATTTGGAGGTTGAGGCATGTGTTTGATTCATGTGAAAGTGAAACCAAATACAACAAGATTAGGTAGTTTTTCCAAAGAGGTACATCATTGTTTTAGCTTTCTCTTGATTAGGTTGACAAGAAAAATCTAATAAGTTTGACCATGTTGCTGATTCCAAACGAAAGAATTAAAGAAAGTTGGGATGCTTAGGTTATTTGGCTTCCATTTAGAGCTCAATGTTTCCTGTGCAAGGGACTGGGGAGAGAATGTTGAATGTAATACAAAAAGTAAAGCGGTGTAATTAATCTTTATGTAAGGTGTGGAATTGGGATCTAATAACAGTGAAAGGAAAGCCATTCATCCTTTTCATTTATTTTGAGTTTTGAGTCGATTCCTTATTCTCCGTCTAGTCCTTTTTTGGCCTGTCATTTCTTCCATTATGATTTATTGTCGCTGATTGACCGACTCCTATGGATAGGTTAGTGTATAAATACATGACACACTTTAGATGGTAATATCAACTAAGTTTGATTTGGTATAAAATTAATAAATTAAGTTTAAGTTGTACAACTTTTAATTATCTTCGAATTTGATTGATGGACTTGAATAACTCAAATTTTATTATAAAATAATATTTTTTAAATAATTCAAAGAGTCACCCAGTGGAGTTTCAAATTAATCTTAATACACTTCTTGAAAAAATTGAATTAATAACAAACCCAATTCAACTCTATCAATTATCATATTTAGACTACACATCATTATATTATCGATTGATTATATAAAAACTCTAGTTACCATATTGTATTTATTGTCAGTAGATGTCTACTATCAGGTTTAAGCAATCTGACAGATTTATGTTTAATTTGATAGACATGTTACATTTGATACATACATACATATACATAGGCATATATATATACACATATATAATCAAAATGGATGATTTGTCAATAAAGTTATGAATACTGTATCAGTACTAGTACCTGATTTGGTTCTAACATAGTATTATACTAGTATCGGTCAATATCGGGAACCGTTTTGAATATGTTTTAAAATTATAAAATAATCTCTGATTTTTATAAAAATTATAAAATATAATAATCTCTGAATTTTTTTAAAATTATAAAATATTCTCTCAATATATTATACTTTATAGTTTATAATTTAATATCAACTATTCTTCGAAAATCAAAATAATAGAAAACAATCTATTTATTTTTATTAATATTACTTTTATATATTTTTCATATAAATAATAACCACAATTAATATGAAAAAGATTATTTAATCATGATACAAATAAAAAATTTAGGACAGTAGAAAGTATTTAAAATGTTACAATTTTATCATATAATAAACAACAATTACACTAAAACATCAAATAAAAAGAATAATAAATATCCATGAATTTCTAACTATTACAATTTACAACAAGAGTTCACATCGAAGAAACAACCAACTATAAGTGAAACATGAAATAAAAATATTTACAATTATATTTATATTGCATATCTAGAATTTAACATATACATCAAATATAAGTGAAATTAAAAGAAGATGAGTAATAAATACCTGAAATTTCATTCAATCAAATACTTGCTCAAATGATTCACCCTAATTCTCATTTAGTACAAAGTCCTTATCATTGAGAGGAACCTTATCAACACCATCATTCAAATTCATTGCATTAAATGACATATCAATCTTTCTTATCTATTATTAGCTTCTAAGTCAGTCTTATCTATTAAACTAGGTCCCTTAAAAAGTCAATTGGCCAAAAGATTGATATGACTAATATAAATTGGATCCACAAGACTACTTGTTATATTAAGAGTCTTAGTAAACAAATAAAATTAAATTATTAAGAAATTATATTGATTGAGCCAAGTTTACATTATAAATTGGCGTCACTTTCTTAACTATTTATGCACTTGTTGACTCCTAATTGATGATTTTTGCGCTTAAATTAGTTCCTCATATCGAGCTTTCATAATTTGCAAATTGTCAGTACATTGTCGTAATTTGATATTAATTTCTCCGTAATTTTCATGAGGACAATTGATACTGCAAGTGTTTGATTTTGTAGGAACATGGAGTCAACTGT
>JAOTAX010000002.1:23196539-23219810 GCA_025629825.1 Erythroxylum guanchezii | reverse complement strand
CATAAATCTCAATGCATTTTCAATAATCACAATAATTCATTATCAAGCAAGTTAAAATACAATACACATGCATTTTTTTCCACGTTCACAACAATTCAAATCCAATCAATTAAGCATATGCACACATAAACCAAATTCTTTAAATCGTTTAAAAGCAATATATGAAGTAATTGAAATCATTTCGTTCTCTTGATTTGGAAAAACTTTAATGGCTCTTTATTCAATTATAAACATGAAACCCACCTTAGAAATCTTTGCTCAAATACTTGCTCAAAGGTGCCTCACCCTTTTCTCCTCTTGCCTTCCTTGATTTCCTTTAACAATAGCTAAAAATTTCATTCAATAGGAATTCAAATTTGATAATTCTTAATACTCAAAATTTTCCAAAAATCCAAACCTTCGGCTCAATTTTTCATGATCATTTGGATCAGGCAAATGACCAAATTTGTTAACACTTTCTTCTAGAAAAATGTTCCCAATTATCGTAAGTTTCTAATGACTCCAAAATCATTCAATTTGGTTTAGTACTCTAAAAGTTATGCCTTAATCATTTTTGGTTTGTTCCAATACTAACATAGCATTCTATATTTATCTTTTATTCAAAACTTCATACAACTTGTAGCTTTATGTCTCTAGTTTACTCCAAATCAAAAATCACTCAATTTAGACATCTACAGAAAAAGTAATGCTCAAAATATCGAAGTATGTTCAGTGTTGTAAAGTTCACTGTGGCAAACTTTTTCAGAAAGGAAAAATTCGCCGAAAGTTTACATGCTTGCCGCGGCTAAGCCCAGAAGTTCGCCGCGGCGAACTTGTCCAGAAACATGCTCCGAAGACATGTTTTTCGACATTCTTCATCTTTTTACTTCCCATCTTTTACATATAACCCATCTAAACACTAAACCATCTTTCCTATTTCATTTTCAACTTCATTTTAACCTAAAATCATTGACACTCCCATTTCATAAGCTATCCTTGTTCATCAACCAAAAGATTAAAACATTTTTCATATACCATTCCTCAACAATTTCCTACACATATTTACTTCATTCCCACTTCTAGCTATCACCAAAAATGCTTCATTTAACAAATCAAGAAGGGTTAGTGCTTATACTTACTTGTTTAGCTTCAAGGTCTTCAAAACCCTAGCTTCCTTCTTTTCTTTTCTTCTTCTTTTCTCTCCTTTTTTTCTCCTTCGTCCACGTTTGTCTCTTCTCTCAAATGCAAGAGACATTTTCTTCTTCTTTTAATACCCTAAATGAATGTGCAAAATCCATTTTGCCCCTTCCCTCATGCCTTATGTCTTTTAAATTCAAGTGTCATGCCCAATTTGCCCTTATACAAATCTTAGTACCTTAATTAAACTAACCCTTTAAAAAAAATCCTACTAACATTAGCATAGTGATTAACTCCAGGTAGAAAAATTGTCCTCTATCAAAACCTCATACTTAATACAAATCATGCTTAATTCAATAAGAAAAAAAAGTTTGGGGGCCAACACTTTATCCTTATTTGTTGAGTAAAAGGTTCTAAAGAAAATTAAGCAATTACACTGAAATGTAAAATAATTTAACTAGAAGCAAGAACAATTTGATCAATCGATGTGGGAAGCTCTTGAGAAATTAACTTCACTAATTTAATCTCCTATGCGTGACTAAGGGCAATTAATTGGACAATTATCTTGTTAAAATTACCAATTAGGTTTTAAAATCAATTCAACAATAAACTAAATCCAACTTTCGTATTTAACAAGTTTATCATCCAATTCAATTATGTAAACCCAACTAATGACGACCCACTTATATTTCTAATTCATAACTTAAGCGTCTATAGTCTCTTGTTCTAATGTTAAACTTCTTCTCTTGATTCTTCATCTAACATAAAAAATAAGCAAAGTTTGGCCACACTAATACATCCTATAAGCTCAAAAAATATAGGAAATAGTAAGACAATAAAACAATCCCTTCATCATATATAATCGACTAAATTAGCTACATTAGTTATCATGTTTAAATTATTAGCCCATCATGGAATAAACAAGGTTCATCTTCTTACGTTTCAATCCCATAGTTTACAATAATAGAGAAGTATCAAAGAAATAAATAAAGTAAATAACTAGAATGGACTATTAAAGCAACAGAGGAAATAAGTCAAGTGAAACAAGTTTAATAATGCAGCAAAAGATAAAATAAGAATGAGCAGATAAATGGACTGTCAAATGGATGCCAGTGGTGGATCTCCTGCCAAGCTTAACCTCTCTGATGTTGCTTTCACTTTCTCCCTCTGCTTGATTATCACCTAGAAGACTAGCTTCAGCTCTCGCTTTCTGTCTCTGCTTTAAACTCCACCTCTTTGTTGTTTTCTCTCTTACCAAACTCAACTGTGTTCTCTATTCTTCGTTCTTTTCTCTATCTCCACCTCTTTTTCAATTTTATTTTCTCTAGGCCCTTTTTAGCCTCCTTTTCTTTCTATTTATCAGGTCCCTTTAGGTTTAGGTTTATCAGTCGTCAAAACCTACATTTGTTGACACGTAATATTAAACCAATTATAAAAAATATTTGTCACACCCGTGACTTTGGGAGTCACTAGTGTGACCAGCTTGTCACACCATTAACATGCATGCATAATTCACGTCCAACATTCCTTCTTTCATGCATAATTTTTCTTTTTTTCATGCAACATTCACAAGACACTCTATTCAACATTCATGCAACATCCACGCCATTTTCACTCAATTCATTTCAAACTTGAGTTAAAACATAAGAATTTGTAACCAAAATCAAGATAGGAATTAAACACAACAATTCCCCCACATTTAAACTATGCTTGTCCCTAAGTAAAATAAAGAATACTAGACTAGAAAAGAAAAAACAATGAAAACAACGATTTTCTAAATAATAGTCAAAGATATCAACAATCATTTCAATAAACACATCCTGAGAACTTAAAACTCATAATACTCCATGAATAGATTATTCTCCATATGCTTAGCCAAAATTAACAAGTACTCCAACTCAAAGACCATTAACAAGTGTGATAGACACTTACTCCATTCTCTATCCTCTCATACATTCAAAGGTATGATATATTCACGCATCATTCATTTCATGTAAGGCATCTACCACAGGCTTGCTTACTAATCCAATCTCCACCACTCATATCAAACACAAACATCAATCTGAAGGTCTTTATTTTGGTTGTAATAAGGCTGGGTTAAGGGTAGGAAAAAAAATCACAGTTTAAAACCACAGAACAAATTGAGCATTTAAAATAATATAGAACAATGAAGCATAAAACACGTAATCCTTTCTTCTCATTTAACAAGGTTATCACTCCCCTTTTTACGTCTCTCGTTTTTCTTTTCATTTTCTGGTTATCTTCTCTTACCTCTGTTTCTTTTGCTATTATTTTATTTTATTTTATTTTATTTTCTTTTTCTTTTTTTATTTATTTAAAACTAGGAAATCAAGAGAAGAAAACTATAGAGGAGAGATAAAAGTTGTTATAACCATACCCATTCCTAACGCAATAGCCAACTTTATGCTATAATCCCCTACACTTATTCAAGCAATTACTTCCTAAACCCAGGAATACCATTTCAAATGCTTAAGTTGCCTTATGATAGGTATAACAAAGAGGATACATAATTAAGGCAAAGGCTCATGTTTTTGGTTTAAAGAAAGAAAAGGTTTCATGTTAAGCTCAAAGCGGCTCATTAAGAGTAACATTGTGGTGGTTTTTTATGCAAAAGGGGTAAATCCTAATTGCTTTCATTATTTCAACATTTGTATAAGATTATACGATCTCAACTAGTATTTACAAGCATGATCTAGAGTTCCTTAATAATGAAAGAACACTTCCAACAAGAATGTTTGAATTTGGTGTTAAATATTTCAAAGGGCTCAAATTCTTACGAAAGAAAAGTGATATTCATCTATCACAACAGGATAATGTCCTTTTAATCGAAATCCAAGTTAATCAGTCTAAGCATGCAAGTATCATTCACTCATATTATGTATTTCTAATCCCAATCGAGTTTATTTCATGACCATGCATCTCTAACTATTAAATGGAAAAAACACTCAACACAAATTTTTTTAGTTAAATACCAATCCCCCTACTTAAATATCACGCTATCCCTAATGTGATAAGAAAATAAAAGAGGAATCCAAGACACAAAATAACGCAAACAAGGACAAACATTAAAACTAAAAGAAATTAAACTAACAAGTAATAAAAATAATAAAAAGGAAAAGGATATAAATATGATACGAAAGTGGGGCTGGTGGCTGTGTTGATGTGATGTGGATGTGGCGTATTGCGTTGAGGAGTGGAGAAGAGTTGTAAGGAGAACAAGTATAAGAGAATAAAAATTAGGTCTGCACACAAAATAAACAAACTAAGTTGAGATTCACTAAAAAGGAATAACAAACAAATAATTGAAAAACAAAACAGAAATTGTATGGTGCCTCCCATTTAGTGCTTCTTTAATGTCTTGGAACTGGACGCCTCAATAGTCATGCTTAAGGTGGATTGCTCAAAGTGAGTGATTCCACTATCTTGTTCTCTTCATTGGGATATACCTTTAAGAATTTGCCAAACTCTCCCTCAGTTGCATCGTCTAGCAATTGGCAATACTTATCAATCTCTTTAACTAAGTCCAATTCCCTTTCTTCTTCCTATAAGGCAAAATCGAAATCTACAGTATTAATTTGATCAACAAGAGAACATTCTTCATAAACAGTAGTAGTAGTAGGAATAGGTTCAACATTAAAGATTGAAAATTCTACTGTTTCTCCCTGAACAGTCATGGTCAGTTTTTCATTCTTCACATCAATCAAGGTATTGGTAGTGGCCATAAAAGGCCTCTCTAGGATTATGGTGTGCCCCTTTTCTTTCTCTTTTACTTCCCCCATATCTAAAACAACAAAGTCTACAGGAACATTCAATCCTCCTACCTTTACCAACACATCTTCTATTATTCCTTTTGGATAACAGATTGACCTATTAGCTAATTGTAAACACATGCTTATAGGTCTCAATTGTCCTAGATCCAATTTCACATAAATATAGTAAGGCATAAGGTTTATGCTTGCTCCAAAGTCAAGCATACCTTTAACCTCATCGCCATCACCCATTGATAGTCTCACAATAAAAATCCCAGGATCTTTCAATTTAGGGGGTAATTGCTGCTCAAGAATCACACTTTTTACTTCTGAAACTATCACCTTCTCATTTGGCTCAGGTCAAACTTTTATCTTTTGGCATTTAATTCCTTAAAGAACTTCACATAATCTAGAATGTTCCTAATCGCATCCAACAAAGGTAAATTAATATTAACCTTAAAAAGAATGTTATATAAATAAGAAAACTGCTCATCTTGTTTTGAATCCGTAAGGCGGCTTAGATATGGAATTGGTGGTCTATAAGAATCAGTCGCCTTATGCAGTCATGGTCCTCTATTGCTTTGGGTTGCATGCTCAATTTTTTCACCTTTTTGAACGTGACTTGAAGAGTTGTGCCCATTGCTTACCTCATACTGCTCGTCTTTTTCCTTGATGAGTCTCTCCTCCTCTTGATTACCCACATCAGATATATTAGAAGGAATCTCAATATAATTATCAATCACCTTACCATTTCTTAGAATAGTAACTGCTTAGGCTTGTTCGGGTTAACTGGTTAACTTTTCCTTTTGATTGTTTTGCATTTGAGTAGCGAGTTGCCCTACTTGAGCCTCAATCCTCTTTACAGAAGCTTTCTAAGGAGTTGAATCTCTTGTTGTTCGTTTCTTGATTATGACTGGTTACTTAAACAAATGCATCCAAACTTTCCTTCAAAGAAGGCTTTCTTAGTAGGTTCTGATTTGAGGATTGCCCTTAGAACTAATTCTACCCCTGAAAATTTTGATATTGTGGTTGGGGTTACCCAAGTGGATTGTTGATCTTCTAAGAGAAATTGGGGTGGTTTCTCCAACCGGAGTTGTCGATATTTGAATACAGGTCATTTTGCACCTTCGGTTGAAAACCATTAAGCGAGTTGGTGTGTTCTTCCTAACCTGCAAAGGATTCAAAAGAATATTAACAAACATTAGCTTCATGTCTATAAGTTCCACATATACCATATAATTCTTGATTTGGAACATTTTTGGGTAGTCTCATGGTTATCATTTTCTGATGCTTTGTTAGCTCAGCCAATTGCAAAACCATTTCTTAGTTTGAGTTCACTTCATGAACTCAACCTCTCCTCCCCTTCACGTCTTTTGTTGAGAATTGGGCCCCAACATTTCAAAGATTTCATATGCCTTTTAGACATTCTTCTCTCCCATAGCTCCTCCTATTGCATTGTCCACTATGTACTGACACTATTATGCTAATTCATCATAGAACAATTAGTTCTTCAAGCGAAGTGGAAAATGATGGTGTGGACATTGTATTAGCAAAAGTTTGAAGCATTCTCACGCCTCATGGAATGGCTCTCCCTCCATCTGAGTGAAGGTAGCTATCTTCGTCCATAACTTAAAGGTCTTTTGATGGGAATAGAATTTTCCCATGAAATTGTTGTATATCTCCTCCCATGTAGTCAATGAATCGAACAAAAAGGTCATCACCATGCCTTGGCCTGATCTTTTAATGTGTATAAGAAGCATCTCATTCTTAGTTGATCTTTATTTAAGGCATCTAAAGGAAATGTCTAGAGAGTGGTATAGAATTCCCAAATAAAGTTTAAAGGGTCTTCATTGTGAACCCTATAGAAAGATGGCAGCATATTTTAATGGATGCTTTTCAATTCATAATTTCTGGCTACCTCTCCCAAATATATACTCGAAGTGGCAATAACAATTACTGGTCTGGCATACTCCTTCATTACCAGCTACCTTTCACCCATCTGTTGATCTTTCTAGCTTGGGTTTCTTGAGATTGTCTTCAAAGTCCCTTTGAGGTCCTCTCATCCGATGCACGTTATCAATAAAAGGAACGAGTTCACTTTCCCACGACCTCCTTCCTCGCATAAACAAAATAATGACTACACTAAATTAGTAAAAAAAAAACTAAAACAATTTAATGAAATAACACGACAAAAATGTATGCATGAAAAGATAAAACGATCAAAATTAATTTAAGACTAAACACAAAACACCTCCTCGGTAACGGTGCCAAAAATTTGATGTGACAAACTAAGTTCTTAAAAATCTAGGCTATCTTACTTGTAAGTATACGAGATAATTGTAGTCAAATACTCAATGTCGTCTTCTCAAAGAGGTGAATTTGATTCACTCAAATTAACTTTGAATAAAAATAAAAACCAACGTAATCCTAAACACTCTATCCCGATTTATTGAGTAAAAGGTTTTAAAGAAAATTAAGCAATTAAACTGAAACATAAACTAATTTAACTGGAATTAAGAACGATTTGATCAATTGGTGTGGGAAACTCATGAGAAATTAACTTCATTAATTTAATCTCCTATATATGACTAAAGGGAATTAATTGGACAATTATCTTGTTAAAATTACCAATTGGGTTCTAAAATCAATTCAATAATAAACTAAATCTAACTTTCGTATTTGACAAGTTTATCATCCAAATCAATTATGTAAACCCAACTAATGACTACTCACTTAAGTTAATACATTTCTAATTCATAATTTAAGCATTTATATCTCTTGTTTTAATGTTAAACTTCTTCTCTCGATTCTTTGTCTAACATAAAAAAAGATGCAAAGTGTGGGCACACTAATACATCCAATAAGCTCAAAAACTATAGGAAATAGTAAGACAATAAAATAGTCCCTTCATTATGCATAATTGACTAAATTAGCTACATTAATTATCAAGATTAAATTATCATCCCATCATCAAATAAACAAAGTTTATCATCTTCTTACACTTCAATCCCATAGTTTACCGTAACAAAGAAGTATCAAAGAAATAAACAGAGTAAATAACTGAAATGGACTATCAAAGTAACATAGGAAATAAGTCTAGTGAAACAAGTTTAATAATGCAGTAGAAGATAAAATAAGAATCAGCAAACAAATGGATTGTCGGATCGAAGCTGGTGGTGGATCTCCTGCCAAGCTTAACCTCTCTGACGTTGCTCTCGCCTTCTCCCCTACTTGATTCTCACCCAGAAGATTAGCTTTAGCTTTCACTTTCTGCCTCTGCTTCAAACTCCACCTCTTTGCTATTTTTCTCTCTTGCAAAACCCAACTATATTCTCTGTTCTTCATTCTTTTCTCTGCGTCCACCTCTCTTTTAGTTTTGTTTTATCCATCCCCTTTTTAGTCTCATTTTTTTCTATTTATCGGGCCCCTTTAGGTTTAGGTTTATCAGATATTTAAACTTGCATTCGTTGACACGTAATATTAAAACAATTACAGAAAACATTTGTCACACCCATGAATGTTAAATGCAGTGTCTTGTGAATGTTACATGAAAACAAGAAAAATTATGCATGAAAGAAGCAATGTTGGACGTTAAGTATACATGTATGTTAAGGTTGTGACAAGGTAGTCACACTAGGCAACATCCATGCCATTTTTACTTAATTCATTTTAAACTTGAGTTAAAATGCAAGAATTTGTACCCAAAATCAAGATATGAATACAAGCAAAATCAATAAAAATTAGACACAACAGTGAGAAAATGCAAAATACTAAGAAAACTAGGACCATCAGATGGTCAAGTAACAACAAATGATCTCTCATAATCAGATACAATGAGTACAAAGCATGTACATAATATGGGTCCATCAAATACAACTTCTTCCCATTATATTTTATCTTTCACATATTGTTGCACTGTAGGTTCATATCGAAAATCATTAGACATCGAGATATATAGTCACGTGGAACCTACAAAATAAAAATTAAAACACTAATATCATAATTACGTTAAAATTTGAAATATATATGAATTAAAAAATAAACTCACCTCTTGGGCACTACAATGTATCGTGTGAATAAAAGTCTTACCCCAATGTATAGAAGATGTTTGGCAAAAATTTTTACAATAACAAAGCCTCAACTCTTTTACCAATAATACATACCAACAAGACACCTACAATTTGAATGATAACATTAATATCATATATGCAATAATTGAAATATTTATAATGCGTTAATAAAAACATAAGGGCAATACTCACATTTGTAGTATTACATTGATAAAATTTTTGACCAATTTTAGGCTTAGCATTTAATATATGTAGCTTCACCTTGTTTTTACCATTGGGACAATCAATATAGGGAATATGTAAAATTACTCAGGATTAAGATATTCATAGTATATACTAAATATAATAACAACAAAAATTACAAAACTTATTTTAACAATAATAAATCACAGTTTTGAATCCATTAACAATGGCTTTACACTCTTCCCATTGTTGATAATTTTTATATTATGAAAACAAAATAATTGAATAATTAAGTTGTCAATAAAAATGAATATGATCAAACTGGGAACTTAGGAATTATTCTATCCTTGTTTTGTCTTCCTTTTTATCTTTTTGATTCAATTTATGCTTGATCCTAGATACCTTAAAGTTTTTATTACCCTCTCTCGAGATTTAATCAAGTAACCCTAACTGATTTCAATAATCATAGAATTATAATCTCTCAATTCGCAAAATAACTCCTAACTATTCAATTAGATTTGAAGCAACCCTAAGGATAATTAATTTCATAATTAAGAACTCTCTTCAATTGTTAATTAATATGATAATTGCAAGTCTATTAAGTGACCTACTCTCGTTGCGGACCTTAACACAAACGATTTGATTCACTCTCTCAATTTATTACCAAGTACAAGCATAACAATTATCACAAACATTCATACATATATTGAATTCAAAAAGAGTAAAGTTCAACAAAACAATTCAAGAACAATCCTTAATATGGATTTAGAAACTCTTAATCATGTTAAAAATCATAACAATCCAAATAAACATTCAAGACAATAAAAGAAATAAAGGGAAAAGAAATAAAAACTAGTTGGAGTCTTGATTTGGAAATCTAGAATTTTCTAAAGCTCTCTTGATGTCTCCTTTTGATCTTCTTTTGATTTGGTGGCAGCTGTTATTTTTTCATGTTTTTCTTGGTCTTTTATAGTGCATGAGGGTTCTAGGGTTGTTTCTAAGGATTTTTCCAGTTAACTTGGTTTTAAAAATGGCCCCGAAACATCAAGAGTTGAAAAATCTCTTGAGCTGGAAAAACAACTTTAGGTCTTGATGTTGCATGGTACATGATCGTGACCCAAATGGTTTGTTTATCTTATGTCACGAACGTGACAAAGACCTATGCAATGTTCTTCATCTTCTCTTGTCACGATTATGCATGGTGCACAATTGTGCCATGCCTGCATGCATCTAAAATCTCATCTTTTCTTTACATTTTTGTTTCCATACACTCATAAACACATTAAATACCTCTTCATAAAATTAAGATCAAATTCTTTCTCTAAACCAATCAAACACTTAGAAAACATACAAACACTAAAAATAACACAATTCTAAGCCTTACACATAATAATCATCCAAGAAACACTTAGAAGCACACTTAAACACCTAGAAAAACATATGATAATCTACACCCATCAACATCCCCACAGTTAAACCTTTTCTTGTCCTCAAGGAAAAACAAAAACAAAAACAATCAAAATATATAAACACACGATCATGCAACAATACAATAATGGTACAAACGTATAAACAGTTGTTGCAGCACATGGCAAAATGTACGTCAAATAGACATGTATTGTGGCAAAGAAAATTTTGTAGCAGGTAGAAAAAAAGAAACTTAATCCAAGCATGTGTATAAATTAGAGCACTAACACACAAATAGTAAAACTAGAAGCAATATTTATTATAAATCTAAAGATTGCTTTCGATGAAAAAAAGTATAATGTTGCAACAACAAAGACCATAAAATTGATAGAAAAAGGATCCTACAAGAAGATCAAGACACTCCACAACATATCTCATTAGATGCAACATATTTATTTACTTAAATGGGAACCTAATAGGAGATCCCCTAGGAATCAACTTCTGATTACTATCCAAGCTTCTTTCTCTTCCATAAATGGTTATAGTGACTTTAAAAACCTCTACAATAACTACAAATAAAGTTTAACCACCTTGCATCCAACTTAGGTAGTTTTACAACTGATCAACACATAACTTGATTTGCATATGCAAGGCTAAGTAAGAAAATCATTCACAACTTTAAACCATTCAAAATCATATATCGTAAAGAAATTTCCTAACAAAAGCACACAGGATTTACAACTCATTTTTCACCGTATGCTATGCATTCTTTTCTTGAGCATTCTCCAATAAAATTGAATAGAATAGGGATGAGTCTCAACAAATTTAGAAAATAGCAACAACACTAAATTTAGGAAAAATATGTTCCTTTAAACAAAGTACAGTAAATGGTGACCAAGTGAATTCGAATTTCTTAATGTTTCGCTATCTAGTTCTAGTAATAGTACATACAAAGTTAAAAAAATGTTAAACAATACCACCTGTTGTAATCACTTTAACCAGAAATACTATAAGAAGCATAACACCCCATTAAAAAATTACACCATTAGATTAAGATTACAACAACTGTCAAGCACAAAAAGCAACTACAGGACAAAATTAGGTTTAAGAAATTAATTCATTAACTATATGGATGTATCAGGACAAATTCACCCTCATAACCACCCATTCCTCCTGAGCTTAAGCCACAAACCTCTACCAAGTAGATGTAAACAAATCTGACTTAGGGTTAGATGAACTCACCGCCTAGTTACAGTAGACACTCCCATTCGCACCCAACCACAAGACAATGGTAACATCCAGAGAGAGTGACAGTTGACATACAATTGCAAGAGAGTGACAGTTCACATACAATCGCACACAATAGCAAGAGTTGTATCATGATTACTTAAGAACGAAGAAAATAGAAAGTTATTTACATTTCACTCACAATCGTAAGAGAGAGGAGAGTGGTATCTTGAATTCACACATAATCGCAAGAGAGGAGAGTTGTATTTGCAAAATAAAGAACAATGGAAATAGTCCATAGTTAAATATTATTTAGTTTTTGTTTTAATTAATTAATCTTTAATTTAAGTTTAATTAATTTTTAAATAAATGAGTTGAAAAAAGTAAGCCATGTGCATGTAAAAAATCACAAGTGGCCTGCTATGTCAATGACATTAACAGAAAACTTAACGTTTGGATATTTTCGTAACAAATTGAAAGTCCGACCATTTTAGCGTCACTTTTAAAGATCGAGCTAGTATTGTGAAATCGAATAAAGTTTGAGATTTATTTTATAATTAAATCTTGAAAATATACTATACCTATTCACCTATTCCATGCAGACCTATTAACCGCTCAAAATTCCCTACAGACTCCAAGCATTAGTCTTGAATCTTCAGTCTAAGTACACAGGAGATCGAGGTGAAAGAGCACATCATGTTTCCTGGAAGTAATGTAGCAATAACAGAAGTCGTTGCTTCCTACTATATTTTACTTAGTATGTTTGAATTGCGGCTCAGTCTTGCAGTCTTCACGCACAAATTTCTTTGGACTTTATAAGTGATGACCCTTGGAGAGTACTCCTAGACTTTGACGATGACGATTGAATTTTCACCTTTATTTCCATGTTTCATAGAATGTATTTTTTCTTTCTCATGGTTACCATTGTGCCCTCATTTCAAACTCGATATTTCCAGATTGAGTTTTCATTATATGAACAATTATTATAAAACACAGGAATAGGACATAATTAATGTAACTATAGCTTACTTTTTTTTGGGTACGTAACTATAGCTTACTTTTAAATATTTCTTGTAGAAGTATTATCACATCGTTGCATTTGCTTCATACTAATAAAAAATATAGGTCAAATTTCCTTCTACTCGTGCAAAATAATTAAAAAAACAGCATGCAAATGAAATGTCGTTCCATTTGATATTACTTTTGCATCTTTTACTTTTACAAAACTGAAAGCTTTTCCACATCATCATTATTAAGATTTTACCTAGATGTACATTTATCACGTAGAATAGGACCTAAACATGACATCTTTCTTTTATTTATTAACATGATTTGAACTCACATCTGAAATCATTTTATCATCAAAATTATGATTTTCTAAAAAATACGACACAATTGGACGCATGAAAATATTACGTTAGTTATACATAAATTTCTGTCCTAAAATGACATCATATTTCACTTGTTCCGATTCTGTTTCTGTTCTAAAATAACGTCGTTTTTATATATAAGTTTATACATAAAACGATATTGTTTTGGTACAAAAACAGAAACAGAGTTGAAATGATACAGAAAATTTAAACTGAGCATCTCGGCTTACAGATTTCTGAATGGAGGTGCAGCTCGACCCTAATCTATACTGAAGTATTAGCTTGGAGAAGTAGAAACTTAACGCATAAGCTTCCAGTTGCGTAGCTTCTTCGAGAAGGTCGAGGAGACACGGACAATATAAGCTCATGACAGCTGTAACATTTACGCGAGCCTGTTCCTCTAGGGTGACTCCTTTTTTGGTTACGCTGCAACGGCCAGCCTGTACCCAATTACATTAATCTTTTGCGCTTACCTAGCTCTCCTTATGAGGTGAGGTGCTGACCGTAAATTTACTTGTCATCCAAGCAAACACCATATAAAAGTCATTAATTATTGGTCAATATCATGGGTTTAAAGAACTGAAAAGGATTAGAATTGAACAAATGAATGAATCGTAACGTAATGAGTAATTAAATGATAATTTGCGTTTGATACTAAAAGTTATGTGAAATCCAGGGAATGGTCAGGCAAATCATTGTTAAAATGAGGCTATCAATTACTAGATAGATGTGTCAAATTAAGAAGCATGGATGGATTCTGGAACAAATACATGCAATATTTGGGGGCATTCATTAACCAGTCCATGTCATAAATAGGAGTGTAAATGTTAGGGATACCTTGCTTCGCATGAGAAGTCTACGTGAAGAAATGGATTAGTAGCTAGCAAATACCAAATACCAAATGTGATATAGATGGGAGTTTGGTGTAACATTTAGTCCTATACATACCGCATACCTCTTTTGTTGTTATCATCTTTGTTGGTTCATGTTACGTAGCTTTAGACACACTCTAGGTTGACATTAGAGCTAAAACATTTCTTCAGACATTTCTCTCTTTCTCTCACTAAAGTGGTGAAATGTCCAAGAAGAGAATAAACTAGTTGCCCCATCCCCACTCTACATCAACTTTCTTCTTTTTCTCAAAACGTTAATCTTTAGAAACTCCTGTTTTTTGTTCTTAATTAGCTTTCCTAAATTAAGCTTCTGTAGTACTAAATTAAACTGTATGTTTAAAGTTTAGAGACACCCAGAAGGCAAAACCATAGAATTAAGGAGACCGCGTTTTTTTTCTCTTCTCTATCTATGTTTCTTTCTCTGTGTGTCTCTGAAGGTAAAGGCAACAATTGGTAGTAAACTATATATCGCTTTCTTTTCATTCATTTTTGGTTTCTGGGCTTGATCTTGTTAGAGCCTTAAGCCAGCAAGCAGAGAAACCAAGTGTACTTGTTATGGGCATAAGAGCTAATTAGGCAGAGAGATGACATGGTGCAGTAATAATTCACTAGTAGACGAAAGAGCCATTCAGTTGGTCGCAGCTTCCCAAGAAACTACTGTTCTTGAATCCAAAAGCGATGAAACCCGGAGCATTACATGCCCTTCTTGTGGCCATAATATCCCATTTCAGGATCAGGTATGCATTCGTATTTTGACACTATTTATAATACCTAATTCTGGTTCTTCTTATCTCCTATTACTTTGTTCTTAAACCTTTTTCTTTTGGTTATTGGACTAATCATATTCATAATACAGGCTGGTATTCACGACCTACCTGGATTACCAGCAGGAGTGAAGTTTGATCCTAGCGATCAGGAAATACTTGAACATTTAGAGGCGAAGGTAATTTCGGATATGCGTAAAATTCATCCTCTGATTGATGAATTCATTCCCACAATAGAGGGTGAGAACGGAATTTGCTATACGCATCCGGAGAGGCTACCAGGTTCGAATTCTCTGGTTTTCTTACACAGAGAGTACTTTTGGCTTTAGCTGTAGTTAATTAGATGCATGACCAAAATTGCAATTAGTTATGGGCTAATTCTGGTTAATTAGTCTGGTGTTAGATATACATTCTTCTTTATTGCTGTCAGACTCTTAAGATATATTTTTAAGCACACGCAGGTGTTATATGTCTTTCTTAACCAACAAGCTATAATTAATTCAGATGATGTTACAAGTAAGCCTTTATAATTTCGGCAATTGCTACAATATTAATGTGACAAAGTTATAGCATTTTGTGATTCCTTTCTACTTGGTACAAACATCTATTGCATGGTATAACATCAATCGCCTTTTTTTTTTGAAAAATTCATTGATTGCAATTTGGTGGCTCTTTCCCTTCACTTGTGTTAGTTCACTTATTTCTGGAACTGAAGCCAAGTGTAAGATCGAGCAGCGATCTAGCTTTGGTTCCCATGATCCTTTTCCAACGACGAATTATCAAGCTTGAGATTGCAAGGGCATTCGCGGTCGCTGGTGTTGCATGCACATAGACAATACAAAAAAATAATTAACATAATTATCAACAACTATTAGATAAGACATATTGCACTGAGCATGTTATTGCCAATTTATCTGTACCATTCAGGATTCTAATTAATAAATAACGACCTGTGACTACAACTACAATAATATAATAAGATTAAATTATTGTCTCTTGTGGTTTATTGGTCGAGGATGCGGAGGATATCCAACATACATCCTTTATTAGGATTTAGAATTTGCGTATATCCTTTTACACTTTTCCCCAGAACATACTTAAGAGTGAAGTATTGCGTTGGTTGTATAATTTATTTTTGACCTGTGATAATTCTAGTCTCACTGATCATTTTAATTAACATGGTCTAAATCTCTGCTAGCGTGAACAAGTCCATGCATGTTTACTTATGCATTTGTACATTTTATGTTGACTTAATCGACTACAAGTTCAAAGATTATATAGGATTGAAAACTTTAATATATGTAGGACTGAGCACCGACGGCCAAATCCGGCACTTCTTTCATCGACCATCAAAGGCATACACAACTGGAACTCGAAAGCGCAGAAAGGTGCACACAGAGGATGATGGAAGTGAAACTCGATGGCACAAGACAGGCAAGACGAGGCCAGTATTTGTTGGTGGGACAGTGAAAGGATTCAAAAAGATTTTGGTTCTATACACCAACTATGGCAGGCAAAGGAAGCCTGAAAAGACAAACTGGGTGATGCACCAATACCATCGTGGAAACAATGAAGAAGAAAAAGATGGAGAGTTGGTAGTTTCAAAGGTCTTCTACCAAACTCAGCCTAGACAATGTGGTTCAAACATCAAGGATTCGTTTGACACAAAATTAAATGGAATAAGAAGTGGGCATGGCAGTAACATATCTAAGCACACAACTCTTGTTCAAGATTATTATACTACGCCTTCGTTCATCTCTTACAGTCAAGGGTCTAATCATAGAGAAAGCACTCCTCAGTTAATTCCAAATTTGGTTGCCCAAGGGGACGGGTCTTCCTTATTTCGATTAGCTGCGGATACCAAAGGAAAGCTTCAGAGGAAATAACAAAAGGTCAAGAACTTTTGGTAGAGCGGCAATATTTAATGACAAGGACTCAAGAACTCATTTGGTTTGTTGCTATTGTTGTTGTTATGGTGTTATAGTCGATATAATTTATTAGAGGAATATTCAGATTTTGGAAAACGAAAAGAGGAATAATGGAAGGAATAAGGTGGGTTGGCTTCTTTAAGGACAGAGAACCAGGTTCTTTGGAAAACTTTGGTCATCACACTCTTTTTTAGTAGTTCTTAAGCAGCATCATGACTAGAAAACTGGAGATTAATTACAACCTTTCCATTAATAAACATAAGTGATTCGCAAACTTATTTGCTCATTGTAGAATATAAGGTGTAGTGTAAAAGAATAAAAAATAAAAAAGAAACCATGGGATTAGTAGTTTTGATGTTAGGTCTTAAATTAGCTTTCTTATGGTTTCCTTCTTTATCTAATTTGTTGTTCAAGGGATTTATATCTATACGTGCAATAACTCATTTTTCTTCTTTTTTCTCTTACTGTCAGAGATATCTGAAAATCATATGGAACACATTGTTATAAGTATATATGACTTTTATTTTTGGCCATATGACTTTTATTTGTTATTTATTGTTTAAAGACAATTAAAATTCCTATCAATATTTGTGATGAATTGGGGTTTGTTTCAATATAGATTTTGCTGTCTTTTTTTTGTATTATTCATTTTTGTATCTCTTTCTTTATTATAGAAATCTAAGTCTAAGAGGGTTTTTTTATAGACAAGAATAGATAAAGAAAAAACACAAACCAATCAAATTTCCAAGTTCAAAGCGAAAAAGTTGGAGACACATGAACATCAAGTTAAGTCATTGTAAACAAATTATATTAAAAAATGTCCCTAACACAAGAGATACATGGCTATTAATGAAATAGAATACCAGATGAACTTCAGCATAATCCAAATTCAATCCAAAAATAAGAGAACCAACATCATGACTACAAAAAGGAGGCTCCCTAATAGTGAGGAACGAACTTGCTTTCTGCTAATTCTAATCTTATGTCCTTAAATATCTCCTTAGCCAATAAATTTTCCTTAATTAACTTCAACATACTTTAACAAAAAACTTTAGGATTTTGTTGTTAATTACTAAAGATCCTTCTATTGCTTTTTTCTAAAATAAAACATAAATTCCATAAGTTAACACAAATTTAAAGGCAGTTGAGTCATGTTTATATGTGAATCTTATATTCTTAGCTCAAGATGGAAATTGTAGCCAGCTATTGTTAAGCTCAATACCCTGCATCTACTCCATGCCTGACACAAAAATCTTTGCAGATAATGACACTGTAGAAGATGTTCTTGAGTCTCAGGAGCTAAATTACAAAGCTTGCAAGAGTTTCTTTTTAAGTACACCCCTTTGACCTTATCCAAAGTTTGCGATCTGTTCCTAATGACCATAAAAAAATAATAATAATAAGAGAGAGGACTTAGGAAAGTTTGTGAACCATATTAATTTTCTTTAAGGTACGGTTCTAGTTGGTTCTCTAAATAAGTCGACACAAAATTTATTAGTGAGACAACTAAACCTATGCCTCCTTCTTGTCATCTTGTTATCTTGATCCAATTTTGGTCTGTATACTGGAACTAAATTCGTGATTTGAGTAAAGCTCCTAAATCTATAATATCATTCTCCCTTTACGATGACTTCTGTAACTTTAGCTGAGTATGGAATAAGGAGTTTGAGGTTATCAATGCCTTGTAACGTATATAGTGATCCTAAGTCATTCGAATTATAAAACTAGAATCAGGTTTTTGTCTCGTTACCTACTTTGATTTTCATCTACTAAATTAAAGTGTTGATGCTTTAGAAGCTCTTATTTTTAATTATATAGACATTCATCCATTGAATCCATATAGATTCAGGATCTATAAATAGCTTTCAAATTCTTTTGGCCGTCAACATCTTGTTAATAAAGCTTACACATTTAATACCTAGAACTCCTTCCTCCTTAAACAAGAAAACATCCCCTACTTGAATTGTTTTTGGTGACATTTTCTAAGTTTCATGACCATAAGAAGTTTCTTGGCAACCTCTCTATTTCTTTATTCAAGATGAGAGGCAAGAACAAATGATTACAATAATGAATGTGTAACGGACACAAGTTGAAGCTTACCTGCATATAAAACAAATCTATTAGTTCAGTGGACAATTCTTTTCCAAATTGAATCAAACAAAGGTTAACTATCTCATTAGGTGATTCTTTTTTTTAGAGAAAGGGATTCCCAAATAATTAAAAGGGAAATTATGGAGACTAATGTTAGATATCTTAGATAAAGTATTAGCTTATTCAAGTGAACTATAAGATATATAAGGAGCTCTTGTTTAGACTATAGAGAGACCTCACCTAATAGCTTACTAAAAGAGTGCAAGGTGCTCATAATAAGTTGCACTGAGCTAGCTCCATTTAGTAGCAAAATAACATCTGCAAATGTGAGATGAAATAACTTCATCCTCTTGCATTTGTGGTTATAAATGAAGTTGCCACTCTCTTTAATTCTTTAAGAAAATATTCTTTTCAACACTTCAATATATAATGAGAACAAATAAGAAGAAATTTGGTCTCTTTATCTCAAGCCCTTGACACCTTAAAAATATTATGGCAAGTTTTTCATTTATCAAAATTGCATATGAAATAGACATAATATGTTGTTTAATCTAAGATGTAAAGGTACTTGGAAACCTAAAAGCTTATAATAAATCCATTACAAACCTCTAATTAATTGAGTCGTATGCTTTATTAAGGTCTAAATTCATTAAGAAACGTCTCAACACTTTCCTACTTTAGCACTTATTTCTATCTCTTTGCAATTACTTTGAGATGATTTTTTAAAATACATTATAATAAGAACTTGGTATAAAATAACCTAGAAAGATGACATTTGGAACCTTAGGTATGAGATAGACAAAGCGTTTATTCCATTCTCTAAGCAGCTTACCTCTTTTGAAGAACTTTAGGATGGTATTAAAGACCATTTAACCTATAAGGCTTTAGGTATGTTGAAAGAAATAAACATTCGTCCCATCAGGGTATAGAGCTTTGATAGGTGACATTTGTACATACTTTTCTTAGGATAATTTGTTAGTTAATTATGATAAATTGATTGTTGTTAACTTGTTTGGCTCATGTTCTCTTAGTTTCATATAATTGCATGATTATGTATGAATGTATGTGAATATGCATGAATGTGTGTGAATTAGGTCTGTAAGATTAAGTTTTACATGAATTTTGCATGACATTGTTGTGCATCTTTTTCTTACATTATGTTGGTATTAATTGCATGTGTTTTGGGCATGATTAAGTGATTAATTTTGTTGTTAATCAATATGTTTGAAGGTGGTTTTGAGGGATGGAAGGATAGAAGAACCAAAGAGAAAGTAATCATATGACCTAAAGGAAAGCTGAAATTTTCCTAGGTTGACCCATCACCAATGTTAAGCTTTCGCAAGATACAATTCTTATTGGACTTTTTTGTTTTTAATCTAAAAGAAAGAGGAGAAATTCAGTTTCAAATTAGTGAAATAAAAGCCTAATTTGGATAAGAAATCAATAAGATATCATGGATTGAAGTCAAGACAGAAAACAAAGTTTATTGGAAATTTCCAACTAACAAATTCCTCCTTCCTACGTTATTTTAAGCATTAAATGGGGTATAAAACTCAATTTTAAACCCTAGAAAGGAGGAGGTCGTGCAAGACATAGAAGGGAGAGAGAAGAATGCATTTTTGAGAGAAAAAATAAGAAAATTCAAGGTGGAATTAATGGATTTCAAGGAGACATAAAGTTGCCACCATAGAATTCTAGTTTTGATCTTCAACATATAAGCCTTAATTCTTCTCTTTTCTTGCTTCTTTGTTGTATTTTGTTGATTGAGAAGGATGTATGGCTATGTTATGAACATGTTGGATGAGATTTTGATGGATTTCTAATTAGTTATTAGGGTTGTTATTGCCTAAACTATGTAGTACCTCACTTTATTCAATGTTATGGATGTGTTTGATGTTGTTTGATGTTTATGGTATATGGCTGTCTATACTTAGCTCACATAGAGATATGGAGTTAAGAAATATGTTAGTAAGTGGCATGAGAGTGGGCTTACACCAAAAGTACTCCATATATCAAGTTACCTTGCCATTTGGAGAGAGATCTTGAATGAAAAAGTGGTTGTCTAAAAATCTGTTCATATCCTTTTAATGGTTAAGTGAAAAATGAGAAGTGAGAGCTTACATAATTTATTTACTTCATTAAACAGGGATTATTTGGTTCAAGTAATGAGAGTGAAAGAACCAGGATGTTAGGAAATTTTGGACTAAACATAATGAACAATGCTAAAGTGAGAGAATACATAGTTAGGTAATGACAATCCAAAGTTGTTAAATTGATACTTTGATTCACCATTTTTAAATTTGTGTTCTTACTTTTGTGACAACACTAAAGTGTGTATACATAACTCTTAATTTTTATATTTTGGATCTTTCAAATCTAATTATTTGAGTTTACTGAACAAAACAAAATTTGGATCATTTCGGTTACTAACCAATCCCTATGGGATGATACCTACCTATACAGCGATTTCCGATTTGTATACTTGTAGGATAAGAGGTTTTAATTTAAAATTTGGAAAATTACCTATTAAGTTTTTAGCACAGTTGCCAGGGATTATGCCTAGCATTGAGTTTGGCTTGAATTGTTTTGATTTGGATTTTCTTTTCATTTTTACTTTGATATTCTTTCCTGGTGTGTAATAAGTGTATACACACAAGGAGTGCAAGAGTTACGGAAAAATTGCGAGAACTTGACATCACCAAAGTAGAAAAGGAATTGAGAAAGGCAAGGAGACAAGATCAAATTGAGCAGATAATGGCTGAACAGAGGGAACAAGGTGGTGAAGAAAAAACTTTGGACTTTATGTGGTCAGGGTTTAACCTGAACCAGCAAGGAATTGCTAAACCACTAGTGAATGTGAAAAATTTTGATATCAAACCTGCTTTACTTAATATTTTGCAAAGAAATATCCAATTTTATGGTTTGCCATATGAGGATCCTAATACTCATATTGCCAATTTTTTAAAAATTTGTGATACTTTCAGGGAAAACGGGTTGTTTGAAGATACAGTGAAGATGAGATTGTTTCCCTTCACACTTAAGGATCTAGAAAAGGTATGAATGAACTCCCTTACTCCAGAACAAGTCGGAACATGGGACTAGTTGGTGCAAGCCTTTTTTTCCAAATATTTCCCATTGACAAAGACAACAAGGATCATCAAGGAAATCATCAACTTTCAGCAATACGAGGGAGAATCATTGTACGAGGCATATGAGCGTTTCAAGGAGTTACAGAGGAGCTGACCCTATCATAATCTACCTAGGAAATTTTTGCTACAAACATTTTATAATGGGTCGATTCAGTAGCCAGAAGCACCATTGATGCAGCTGCAGGAGGTTCATTGATGAAAAAGACCGTAGATGCTGCATATGACTTGATTGAAGACATGGCTGCTAACAACTGCCTTTGGTACAATGAAAGGAGTAAACCACTGCAGATGAAGGAACAGAAAGTGGTTATGTCAGCAGATTCAACAGCTGGTTTATTTACAGAAATTGAATCATTAAGGAAACAGGTAGGTGATCTTCAACCTTCATCTAGTTCTTTGAAGTATATGCATCAAAATTGTGAGATTTGTGGAGCGGACAATCATAATTCATCGGAATGATATTTGATGAGCACTAAAGGAACATAACAAGCTAATTTTTTAGGGTTCCAATAGAGGTCAGGTAATAACCCATATTCTGGTATTTATAATGCTGGATGGAAAAACCATCCAAATTTTTCTTGGGTTAACCCTGTAGGAACCAATTGGAGACCTCAAAGACCCCCAGGATTTCAGGAAAAGGAAAGTAACTCACATGTTGCCTTAGAGTCAAAGTTTGGAGGTATTGAATCAAGGCTAGAGGCAAAAATGGAAGCCCAAGCTACAAGGACAAATTCTCAACTTTTACAGCTAAACTCACAGTTTTCAAAGATGATGAAAGTGATGGGTACAATTAGATTGAAGGTGAATAATATCAAGGAGGCGCAAGCATAAAGTGATCATGTAACATCCCACCCCCTACTAAGGGTTAGAACCCTAAAAATTTGGTGCACGTGAGCTAAAAGGTTTTGAAGAGGGTGTGGGGATTGTGTGTCCGTCAAACGGACATGGGAGTCCGTTTGATGGACAGCTTCGGGTGAATTGGAACATTTTGGATGGCTCATGTCCGTTTAACGGACATCCAGGTCCGTTTAACGGACCTTCTCGGATGAATTTGGATTGCTTGGCTAGTCTATGTCCGTTTAAAGGACATCCTCGAGGCAACTTTAGTGAATCGTATTTGTGATCGTTTTAAATTTGGTACATGTGGTCTTAAGCGAGATGATGACAAAAATGCATCATATTTGGATACACATTGATGAATTGGATTTTTGCACACATTAAAATCATTGATCATGCACTCAATTGACATTTTCCGGGTATAATTGGTAATAAATGTGCTTACTTGAGAATTGTGAGCTATGGT
>JAOTAX010000002.1:23170289-23185483 GCA_025629825.1 Erythroxylum guanchezii | reverse complement strand
CTATAACACAATACATATACAAAAACACTCATTCAATTTCATTTAATATTTCTAAATTCCATTAAAAGATCGGGGTCCAGCATAGATTATGACAAGAACAACTCCTTTGCAACTCCTTATACCGCTCTCATGGTTCTTATAAATACTCTCCGTCATTTTGCTAGAAATTGATAATTTCCTTTATCAGTCTTGTTATCTTGTTTAATGGGAAGTACTTATATAGAAAAACTCGTACAGTTGTGATGTTAGCTGAGTTGAGAGAATTCAGTCAGGCTTTGGCGGAAAGAGCCTCATCCTAACAGCACCTTAGGAAATATGGAAAATGAGTAAGTGTTTTGGATTGTGACTTCAATTTTTTTTGTTTTGCCGAGGACGATCATAGGCTAAGTGTTGGGAAATTTGATGTGTGCTTGATTGTTTATACGTTTCCTCCATGAAATTTAGTGATTAATGCTTTGAAATGCTTAAGATATTCATTTTAGTTCATATTTAGTTTTAGGTACAATTTGGAAACATAAGAGCTAAAATGAGTTAAAAGCATACTCCTTGAACCAACCTATTGATGTACAAACTCAATTATCCTTGTGGAATAAGAAAGAGACGGATTAAAGTGAGGATTGGATAAGAAATTACAATAAGAACAATTTAGCAAAACCTAGGAGATATGTTGGCCCTCGAATTGTTTTCTTTAAGTTAAGCATGATTTAAAATAATTGTTGAGGTTTTGATAGATTAATTATTTTAGAGTTATTTAACTATGTCAAAGTTAGTTGGATTTATTGAATGGGTAAATGGAAATCCAGTGTTAAGGTAATAAGAATGTTCAAGTGCATTTTTGGAAGATCACTTAAGCTTAAATAGACATAAGGTATAAATGGAGGGCAAAGGGGAATTCTTATAATCATTAAGGGTAAAAAGGGGAAGAAGAAGCTTTGTCTTGCAATTGAAGAAGCAAAAACGTGAATGAGAAAAAGAGAGGAAGAGAGTTTCAGTGGTTTGAGAGAAAAGAAGAGAGTTGAGATAGGGTTTCATCTTTTCTAAGTTTTCTAGAGAGATTTTTAGGTTGGGCAAGAAGGAAAAAAGGCAGAGGAAGATAAGAGCTTCGATTTGAGCCAATAATCTTTTCATTTGGTGAAGATTCAAGGTAAGTTCGATTTTAATCCTTTGGATTTATGGAAGGGATTTGGTTCATGAAGCTTAGGAAATACATAGGTTTAAGTATTCTAGGATCAATTTTATTGAATATGCTTTATGGGTTTTCAATTTTGCAACCCTATTGAAGTTGGGATTTTTGCCTACGAAAATGAAATCAAGAAAGACAAGAGGAGTAAGAGGAGAGGCACATTTTAGCAAATTATAAGCAAGGAATTCAAGGTGGGTTACATTTTTATAATTAAGTAATAAGCCATTAATGTCTCTTTCAAGAAATGGAAATAAATGATTTCAACTACTTTTTAAATGTGCATTTATTGCTCTTTGAATGTTTTGAGAATGTGCTACAAGTTTTGTATATGAATTGTGTTATTGATTTATGAAATTGAAAAATGAAAATGATTTTGAAAGGATACCAAGTTTATGAAATCAAGGTTAAGAAAAGTGTCATTTTGGGCAACATGTTTACACGTTATGAAATACATGTTATGTTAGAACCCGCTTGTTTCCAGAGTCTAACGCTTGCTTTGATACCACATCTATTGGATCCCGCTTGTTTTTGAAACCCAACTCTTGCTCTTATACCACATTTGTTGGATCTCGCTTGTTTTCGGAACCCAGCTCTTGCTCTAATACTACAACTGTTGGACCCCGCTTGTTTCCAGAACCCAACTCTTACTCTAATACATCATAAGATGTGAGCGTGCATATTACCTTGAAGGGTTATTGCATTGAACCCTCATTAGCCATCATCAATTCATCTTCATTCTCATAACATCCCAAAAATTTTCTCATAATTTGTTCAATGATGTGCCCATACAAAACAATCACCATAATCAAACTCATTTCTCCTAATTGTGAATAGAATTTGGAAATCTTCAAACCAGAATTTCAATTTAACTTCTTCAAAGAAATTGTAGCTCTAAGTCTCTAATGACATCAAAATCATTCAATTTAGTTCAATAGTCTAAAAGTTATACCCCAAACATTTTCGAACTGTTCCTATACTAAAACAATATTCTGTGCTCAACTTTCATGTGAAAATTGATATTGTTAGAGATTAAATTAAAATCTAATTTCATTAAACAATTTGTAGCCCTAACTCTCTTAACAGTTCTAGCTTCTAAGAAAAGTTTGGGGTCCAACATGTCATGTGGGTTTGGTTTAGTTCATTCTATATGTCAAGTGCACTTTGACCAAAGACTTCTCCCGCCTGCCCACTAATGGCATAGAACTCCTTCATGGACTCTCTCATGTTTACGACTACACAAAACCACTATGTGGGATTGTGTTAGTTCGTTCTGTTCACGACTACATAGGGCCATTATATAGGAATGTGTTAGTTCGTTATGTTTATGGACCTCCCAAATCATCTTGATGTGCTTATGTGCTTAAATGTATTGACAAGGTTGTTGAATGCATGATTCATGTGGCTTATAAATTTTTTGATAAACTGAGAATAAGGAAATATATGTTTCGTTGATTCAATGCGAGTTTTGCAATGGTTTTTGCTTATCACCGATTATAAAACTGTTACCCACAAGCTTTAAGCTCACCCCCTCTCTTTCCATTCCATCTTTAGTAGAAGAGCAAGGGATCGAGTGAAAAAGGGAGGCATCACTCTGATCAGGCATATTTTTGTACTTCAAGCTAGATTTTGTAAATGCAAGGCTTTAGACGCATTTCAAGTTTTCCTAGTTGAAAAGTATTTTGTATTTTGGTTTATGAACTCAACTGATGTACCGTGGCTTGAAATGTCATTGAAGCTTTGTAAAACTCTTATATTTTGATGTTAATGAAATATGTTCCGTTTTGCTCATGGTTTTCCAAGTTTGTATATTGCATTTTTTTCAAGTTTTCCATAGGGCTGCAATTTGTCTGAAGAAATAAAGTTCTAATTCAGTCTCTAAGAATTTCAATTTCTAGATGGAAGTTGAGCACAAAATATTGTTTCAGTATAAGAACCATCTGGAAATGGGGCCCAACACATGTTGTGGTATCAGAGACTCACTTTTCATGACTCCGCTGTTGGGCTCCAGAAACGAGGTCCAACATGTTATGGTATCAGAGCGACTAGGTTTAAGTCCAGGTTTAGGACTAGGTTTATGTTAGCCCCCGAATTCTTTTCTTATTGAATAAGCATGATTTCAATTTATTTTTAAGGTTTTGATTAATTAATTGTTTTTGTTTGGAGTTTAATTAGCATGTCAATGACTGGAAGATTTATTGCTTATATTGATGGAATTAGAAGTATTAATGGAGAAATTAAGATTAAGTTAGAGTATAGTATGGTGTAAGTGAAATTGAAGAAGTAAGAATGTATAAGGGCAAAATGGGAAGATCACTTAAGGTTAAAAAGGTATAAGGCTTACATGGAAGGGCATAATGGACATTTGATGATTATTAGGAGTGGAAATTAGAAGAAACATAAAATGAAGAGGGAAAGAAGAGAGTGTCGTGGAAGAGAGGAAGAAAAGAGAGAAAAGCTAGGGTTTTGGGATTCTTGAAGATTTTGAAGAATTTGAAGCATCAACAAGTATGAGTTTATTCCATCTCATTTTGGTTAGATTAAATCCAAATATAACTTAACTTGTGTGGGAAATTGTTGATGAATGGTTTATGTAAAGGTTGTATTGTGGGTTAATGATCAAAGATAGATTTTGATGTATTTGTCTTGATATTGGGTTGAAATGAGCTTGGAAATGAAGTAGAAGAGATGTTTTAATGTTAAGATAGGTCATATTTGAAAGATGGGAAGTATATAGGTGATGAATGTTGGAAAAAAGTTTTCGGAATGAGTTTCTAGGAATGTTCGCCGCGGCAAGCTTCTGATTCCGCTGCGGCAAAGTCCAATTTTCTGCACAGACATGCTTTGATATTGTAGGCATAACTTTTTATGTAGAAGTCCAAATTGAGTGATTTTTGATTTGGTGTAAACTGGAGACATAAGGCTACAAATTGTATGAAGGAATTAAGTCTAAATTCAGTCTCTAAAAATCTCAAATTTTGGATGGAGGTTGAGTATAGAATTTTTGTTTCAGCATAAGTTATAGTTCAAATTGTTAAAGTATGACTTTTCGATTTCTACACCAAATTGAATGGAATTTTGGTTATTATTTAAGGAAATCAAGTGATGCAAGAGGAGCAAGAGGAACAAGAGGAAAGACATCCCTAAGCAAGTTTATAAACAAGGAACTCAAGGTGGGTACATATTTATAATAGAGTAAATAAGCCACTCATTGGTTTCTTCAAATCAAGGAAGTTTAATGATTTAAATTGCATCATCAATATTGCCTTCATTGCTTTTTGGATGAATTGTGAAATTGTTATATGTTTGCTATATGAATTGTGTTGATGATTGATGAAAAGACTTTGAAAAGGATTTCTCTTTAAAAGAATACATGTTTATGAAATTATATTTGCAGAAATGATTTTTGCAAGGATATCAAGTTTATGAAAAGCAAGTTTTCAAGAAATGTGCCATTTTGGGCAGCATGTTTACAAGATTTGGAACTATATGTGTTATGTGAGTTTGTGATAGTCCCTCAAGAACCGTCACATGCGCGTTGACCCAAGTATAAGCTTCTCCCGCCTGCCCGCTAGTGGCATGGAGTTCCCTCAAGGACTCCCTCAAGAATTTACAGCTACACAGGACCATTATATGGGAATGTGTAGTGCGTCATGAATTTGGACTTACCCAAACCATTCTGATGTGCTTATGATCTGTTGACAAGTTTGATACATACATGATTTATAATTGCTCATGAATTGTTTGAAAATAGAGAATTTTGTGAGATAAGTGTTTGATGACATTTACATGTGAAATCACTATGGTTTCGAAAATGTACAATGGCAATGAGTTTTGAAAATAGTTTTGCTTGTTTCTTTATTATAAATCTATTACCCACGAGCTTTAAGCTCACCCCCTCCTATTTCCGTCCCATCTTCCGGCGAGGAGTAAAAGATCGAGTAGTCTAGAGTTACGGCATCACTCTAAAGTTACATACTTTTGTATTTTGAAGTTAGATTTTTGGGAATTCAATGCTTTAGCCGCATTTCAAGCTTTACTGGTTCAAGTGTATTTTGTATTTTTGGATTATGAAGCAAACGATGTATTTGTGGCTTGAAATGCCATTAAAGCTTTGTAAAACTCTTCTTTTGGTTATCAATGAGATATGGTTGATATTGTTTTAGCTTCAAGCTTTTGCACTAAATCGTTTACCATGAGAATAAGATTTTGGAAGAATGATTGAGTTCATGTTTAACTATATTTTTGCTCTTAAGTGTGGGTTCTGCTGAAGAGGCTTTCGCCGCAGCGAAGCTAAAATTGCAGGTTTGCCGCGGCGAAGGTTAATTCGTTTGCCGCGGCATAACATCTCCGGAAGGTTTCGCCGCGGCGACGCCCGCCTTTGCTTCCAAAAGATCTTTCTTCTAAATTTTCAACTTCTAAGTCTTTCCTCCACACTCAAGTTTCATGATCCCGTGTCCGATGTTGGGCTCCATAAACGGGGTCCAACAGTTTAGGAGTATCGTAGGCATGATATAAGTAGTTTTAAGATACAAAATGAACATGCATTGTTTCGAATGAACAACTTGCATTGTTTTGAATTGTTTTACATGATTTGAAGTTGTTTTACATGAAACATGAACTAAAGGTTTTAAATGGATTTAAATTGAAGGAGTGATTATGCCACCTCGAAAGAGAACTCAAAGAGCTATGACTCGATCTCACTCTCGCCAAGGGAGCACGGAAGAATCCTATATCCCACAAGATGCAGGGACACATTCTCTTCCTGATTCTGAGGCACCTAGTATGCAATATGAGGTGCCACCACCCCCTCCTCCTATGCCCCAAGCAAGCCCTCTAGATTCACATTTCTTTCAAGCCTTTGCTCAGGCTTTCACATATGCCATGGGCCAAGGGTCACAAGTTCCAATGCAAGCTCCAGTGGAGAGGACTAGACAGTATGATAAGCTCCGCAAGTATGGAGCTATAGATTTTAATGGTACTATAAATCTAGAAAAGGCCGAAGCATGGTTGAAGAGGACCAAGAGAGTCCTACTTTAGATGAAGTGCTCTGATAAGGAGAAACTGGATTATGCTGTGAGCTTGCTACAGGGGGATGCGCTTCATTGGTGGGAGTCAGTACCCCACAGCCAGATCATACCACCGATATTAACATGGAAAGACTTTATGGAAGTGTTTAGGAAGAAGTATCTCTCAAGGGTTTATGTACAAAAGAAGGCCAGGGAGTTTCTAAATCTCACACAGAAGGACATGAGTGTGAGTGAGTATAAGTTGAAGTTTACCCAACTTTCCCGATATGCGGCCAACATTGTGGTGAATGAGAAGGATAAATGTCGTAAGTTTAAAGGAGGGCTTTATTTAGGGATCAAAGAGAAAGTCTTGATCCACAATTTCTATGACTACCAGTAGTTGGTAGATGCTATACTCTAGGATAAGAAACTAGAGAACATAAGATATGAAGCGAATAAGAAAAGGAATAACCGGGAGCAGTCTTCCAAGAAGAGAATGAGTGCTTCAATGCTTGAGCAGGGTATGAAGAGCTTTCATACATAGAGTGAGGTGGGGAGTAGTGCCCCTGCTAAGAATAAGCAATCAAGGGCAGTTTCAGTGCAAGCCTCAACTGTAGGAGGCAATAGAGTGGTGGAGAGGAGCAAGTACATAAACCCCCAATGTGAGCATTGTGGGATGTTTTATAAGGGAGAGTGCTTCAGGTTACTTGGAGCATGTTTTCGATATGGAAAGAAGGGGCACATGAGTAGGGATTGTCCCCAATTAACAAGACAAGAGGGATTGCAATTTTAAGCCCCAAGAAGAGCATAAGTGATGGGAACCAGGCCAGTCATTGAGGTGGGCAGTTTTGGAGCTGCAAGGAAGGTTATTCCTCTAGGAAGGCCAAGGGGTCAAGCATACGCAAGGGTGCTTTCCGTGACTAGAGAGGAAGCTGCGGCCGCACTTGAAGTTGTTATGGGTATGGCTTAGTTATTTAATTATGCAGTATATTTGTTGATTGATTCTGGCTCCACACATTCATTTGTTTCTGCAAGCATGATTTTGCATAATATTAAATTGGTGCCCATGGATAGTCCTTTGATTGTTAGTACTCCCTTAGGGATACAGGTGATAATAAGTCAAGTGTATAAGGATTGTGAATTGTTTATTGAGGGTGCTAAACTGATAGTTGATTTACTTCCATTGGAGTTAAAGGGTCTAGATGTGATACTAGAGATGGATGCCATGGAGAAATATTGTGCAAAGTTAGAATATGGCCTTAAAGAGGCATAGTTTGATCTAAGCAATGGTGAGAGGGTGATTTTCAGAGGGGACAGGAAAATACCATCACCAAGAATTATTTCAACTTTGCTAGCTAAGAAGTATATTGATAAGATAGTGAGACTATATGGAATTCTTGACTCTATAGTTTCTGACAGAGATCCTCAGTTTACTTCGAGATTCTGGGGAAGCTTACAAGAGGCTCTAGGAACTAAGTTGAATTTTAACACTACTTTTTACCCTCAGACAGATGGTCAATCTTAGTGGACCATTTGGACCTTTGAGGGAATGCTCAGGGCATGTGTGATGGATTTCAAAGGAGTTTGGGACGAGCATTTGTCATTGGTCGAATTTGCTTACAATAATTTGTATCATTCGAGCATTCATATGGCTCCTTATGAAGCACTGTATGGAAGGAGATGTAGAACTCTGATATGATGGGATGAAGAAAGAGAAAGGAAACTAATAGGGCCCGAGTTACTTTAAATGACAATTGACAAGGTCAATTTAGTCGAGCAAAGGTTTAAAGCAGCACAGGATAGAATGAAAAGTTATATTGATGCACACCGGAAGGAAATGGAGTATGAAGTTGGTGAAAAAGTCTTTCCTAAGACATCTCCTTGGAAAGGAGTCATGAGGTTTGGCAAGAAAGGCAAGTTGAGTCCAAGACATGTGGGTCCCTATGAGATTGTAGAGAGGATTGGACCACTAGCGTATAGGTTGGCACTACCACCGGAATTGTCACAGATACATGATGTCTTTCATGTGTCTATGATGAGGAGGTATAGATCAAATCCCTCTCACATCATTCAGACCACTAAGGTTCAGTTGAGAGATGATCTGAGTTATGAAGAGATTCCAGTGAAGATTTTGGACGCCAAGAAAAAGGTTCTCAGGAACAAGACAGCTCAGCTAGTAAAAGTCTTGTGAAGAAACCATTCTATAGAAGAGGCCACGTGGGAGCCCTTGGAGACTATAAAGGAAAAGTATCCACTCCTCTTCAATGACTCATGTAAGAATTTTGAGGACAAATTTTCTTAAGTGGGGGAGAAATGTTGGCCCCTAAATTTTTTTCTTTAAGTTAAGCATGATTTAAAATAATTTTTTAGGTTTAGATAGATTAATAATTTTGGAGTTATTTAATTATGTCAAAGTTAGTAGGATTTATTGAATGGGTAAATGGAAATAAAGTGTTAAGGTAATAAGAATGTTCAAGGGCATTTTTAGAAGATTACTTAAGCTTAAATAGACATAAGGTATAAATGGAGGGCAAAAGGGACTTCTTACAATCATTAAAGGTAAAAAGGGGAAGAAGAAGCTTTGTCTTGAAATTGAAGAAGTAAAAACGTGAATTAGAAAAAGACAAGAAGAGAGTTTCGGTGGTTTGAGAGAAAAGAAGAGAGTTAAGCTATGGTTTCATCTTTTCTAAGTTTTCTAGAGAGATTTTGAGCTTGGGCAAGAAGGGAAAAAAGGTAGAGGAAGATAAGAGCTTCCATTTGAGCTAATAATCTTTTCATTTGGTGAAGATTCAAGGTAAGTTCGATTTTAATCCTTTGGATTTATGGAAGGGTTTTGGTTCATGAAGCTTAGGAAATACATGGGTTTAAGTATTCTAGGATCAATTTTATTGAATATGCTTTGTGGGTTTTCAATTTTGCAACCTTATTAAAGTTAGGATTTTTGCCTATGAAAATGGAATCAAGAAAGACAAGAGGAGCAAGAGGAGAGGCATATTTGAGCAAGTTATAAGCAAGGAATTCACGGTGGGTTGCATTTTTATAGTTAAGTAATAAGCCATTAATGTCTCTTTCAAGAAATGGAAATAAATGATTTCAACTACTTTTTTAATTGTGCATTTATTGCTCTTTGAATACTTTGAGAATGTGATACATGTTTTGTATATGAATTGTGTTATTGATTTATGAAATGGAAAAATGAAAATGATTTTGAAAGGATACCAAGTTTATGAAATCAAGTTTCGGAAAAGTGCCATTTTGGGCAACATGTTTACAAGTTATGAAATACATGTTATGTGGGTTTGGTTTGGTCCATTCTATATGTCAAGTGCACTTCTATTAAAGGCTTCCCTTGCCTACCCTCTAGTGGCATGGAGCTCCTTCATGGACTTCCTCATGTTTATGACTACACAAAACCACTATGTGGGATTATGTTAGTTTGTTTTGTTCACATCTACATAGGACCATTGATGAATCCCGAAATTTTCTTAGAAGTTAGAACTATTAAATGAGAAATTTTTGGCGATTAGTTATGTGTAAAGAAAAGAAGAATTCTTAAATTTGAAATGAAGTAGAAAAGATAGGAAAAGATGGGTTATATGTGAAATATTGGAAGTTATAAGTTGAAACATGTTCATTGAGTATGCTTCGATGTCTTAGCCATAACTTTTTCTCTAGTCATCCAAATGAGATGATTCTTCATTTGGATTAAACTAGAGAAATAGGGCTACAACTTATCTAATGAAATCGAGTTCTAATTTAGTCTCGAAGAATTTCAAATTTTGTATGGAGTTGAGCACAGAATATTGTTTCAGTATAAGAATAGTTCATAAATGTTTGGGATATAACTTTCAGATTTCCAAACCAAATTGAATGATTTTGGTGTCATTAGAAAATTAAGAAAATGAGGAGAATTTTTTGAGAAGGAAGTGTTATCAAATTTCTTTTGGATTTTGGAAGGATTTAGTTAAGGAGTTAGAAGTATAAGATGTTAGTTTTAAAGACAAAGGAGGGCATAATGGGAAGGATAAGATAAATGAAGGGCAAAATGGGGAAAGACAATTAAATTGTGGTCTTGAAATAAGAAGAAGAAGGAAAAAACATGGGGAGAAGAGAGAAGTGTTGTGATAAGCCAAAGAGAGAAGGAAAAACATGAAAGAAGAGGAAAAGAGAGAGTTCGTGAGAGGGTGCAAAAGAGGAAGGAAAGAAGAAGAAAAGAAGAGGAAACATCTTGTTAAGGTAAGCTCTATGCTATTTTTCTTCTTGTTTGGATTGAAAAAGGAAATAGAAAAATGAGTTTTGTGTTGGGAATGAATGGAGAAAGAAGATGGTTTAAGGAAACCAATTTGATTTTATGGTTTCTAAGATAGGTTTTGGGTTTTCTAACCTAAATAAACTATGGGTAGGTTAGGTTTGAGCTTGATTTATATTGATTTCATTTGTTGTGATTTTGAAGTTTTAGGGATTTTGTTAAATTGGAATTAAATGGAAAATTGATTTGTTTTAGGAAATCAAGAAAATCCTACCCAGGAGCAAGGGGAAGGACTAAATTAAGTTTGGATTTTCAAGAGTTATAAGGTGGGTAATTTATTTATAGTTATTATGTAATGGGAAAAATGCCTTGTGTGTGTATTGTGTGTTAAAATGACTTGCTTGAAATGTTGTGATGTGGAAATTGCATTATGATGTATGACATTGTGATAAAACAATTGAATTATGTGTATGATTATGTTATGCCATTGAATTGAGTCATGGCATTTTGTAGAAAGAAAAGAGAAAGCATAAGAATATGAGATTGTAAATGATTGAATTAAGCATGAGATTTGATTGTGTTTGGGCGAGAGAGGAACCATTTCGTAGTCACATGCACGTCGACATAAAGCCTTCTCCCAGCTGCCCGCTTGTGAAACACGAGATCTGAAAAGTGGACTCGTTTTGTTCACAGAGTAAACTTCAGTTTCTTTGTTTTGTTCCACGGAGCCCTCGAGCCAATTGTGTGTGCATTTGCGTTTTGATGTGTTAAGTTATGATGACATTTTGAGTGTTATGCTTAGATGTGAATTAAATCTAATATGTTCTATGGGATGATGTATTGAATTATGAGATGGGTATTGGAATTGTGAATGCTCAGATTTCATTGTTGGCCTATATGGATAATTGTATATGTTTGATTGTGTGGCTCATTGCTAATGGCTATAAATATATTAGCCACTGAGCTGTATAGCTCAATCCCCAATTTTACCTCCTCATATGCAGATCGAGAAGATCAGTGATCATTGCAAGGCATTCAAATACTCCAAGATAGTTAGAAATCTTTTGTACTAAGTTAATAACATTTGGCTAGCTTTATAGACATATCAAACATGAGCATCTTTTGTATTTTGTATTAAGTTTGATGTGTATGTTGATATATAAGTAAAGCTTGTTCAAACATTGATTTTGTTTAGAAATGAGAATGAGAATTTGAGAAGTTCTTTTTGTATGACTATGTTATTTTAAAGTTTGAGTATGATGGATGTGCTTATCCTTGGTTGAGATTGCCAATTGTTGCTAGTGTTAGAATAACATGTTGGAGTTGGAAAGATTGTATGTGATGAATCCTTTGGAGTTGAGATTCAAGTGTTAATAAGATGCACTTAGTAGTTAAGGATATGAAGTGATTTTTGCACTAGAAGGGTGGAATTGGAGGAGATTATAAGGAAAGAGGATGTTAGAATGGATTTAGAATCCATTGGAGGGGTTTTGGAGGGTGAAAATTTTTGTTACACCCGAAGGTTATACGATCTGCTCATGTGAATTCACACAGGCCGTGTAATTCCTGATACTGAAAAACTGTTACACTAGAAAGTCACATGGTCTGACCGTGTATATTCATAATGTCCATGCTTTGTCCAAATGACACAATTTCACTTCGGAGTCTTCACAAAAGTTGTAGATCTAGAAGTCCTCTTTCAAACCGTCCAAAAACCACATTTGTAGTGAGAATTATAGAAATTGCGCTAAGGTAGGTACAAAATGATTAAGGACATAAACATGTTGGATTCTTTTGGCCATAACTTCTTCATCTGACTTCCAAATGAAGTGATTCTTGAAGCGATAGATTCCTAACACGTCAAAAATTGATAGCCTTCGGTGTTGAATTCAAAAAGATTGATCAAAAGGGAGTGAGGGTTCGTTGAAATAACCCTACAAGGAAACCCACTCACGCTTTTTGACTCCGAATAGTTGGGCTCCGAGAATGAGGTCTAACATCTTGGGCTTTGGGAATAGGGTGCAATAACCATTATATGGGAATGTATTAGTTCACTCTATTTATAGACCTCCCAAACCATCTTGATGTGCTTATGTGCATAAATGTGTTGACAAGTCTGTTGAATGCATGATTCATGTGGCTTATAAATTGTTTGATAAATTGAGAATTGGGAAATATATGTTTCGTTGATTCAATGTGAGTTTTGCAATGGTTTTTGCTTATCACTGATTATAAAATTGTTACCCAAGAGCTTTAAGCTCACCCCCTCTCTTTTCGTTCCATCTTCAGGAGAAGAGCAAGAGATCAAGTGAAAGAGGGTCAAGTCATCACTCCGATTAGGCATATTTTTGTACTTCAAGCTAGATTTTGTAAATGCAAGGCTTTAGATGCATTTCAAGTTTTCCTTGTTCAAAAGTATTTTGTATTTTTGGTTTATGAACTCAACTGATGTACTGTGGCTTGAAATGCCATTAAAGCTTTGTAAAACTCTTATATTTTGATGTTAATGAAATATGTTCCGTTTTGCTCATGATTTTCCAAGTTTGTACATGGCAATTTTTTCAAGTTTTCCATAAGGCTACAATTTATCTGAAGAAATGAAGTTCTAATTCAGTCTCTAAGAATTTCAATTTTTGGATGGAAGTTGAGTATAGAATACTGTTTCAGTATAAGAACCGTCTGAAAATGGGGCCCAATACATGTTGTGATATCAGAGACTCACGTTTCACGACTCCAATGTTGGGCTCCGAAAACGGGATCCAACCAGATACACAGCCGCGTATATACTTATATAACTGTGTATGCATTCGAAAGATAAACTTTGGCTTACACATTTAGATACACGATTTTCACATTTTTTTGACTTATATGGTTTGATACATGACTGTGTATTAAACCTTGTATATGCCCAGAAGCCTAATTTTTCATATAAATAGAACATTTGAACCACAAAAATGAACGGAATCAACTTTGGACTTCATAAAGGGCAGAAAACTTACTCTTTCAAGACCCATGGAGGGCTAGGCTTCTTTATTCGAGTTCAAAGGTAAAATTAAAGTAGAGGAGCACATATCGTCTCTTTTTATCGTTTTTCTGCCCCTCTTTAAGGATTGTTTACGTTATTTTGTTCTTATTGAATTAGGTATTGTGTTAGATCCCGTTTGTTTCCGGAATCCAACTCTTGCTTTCATGCCGCATATGTTGGATCCCGCTTGTTTTCGGAACCCAACTCTTGCGAAATCTGGAAACATAAACGTAATCCAAGAAATCACCCTAACCCTATAGGGTGAATTCATTTAACCCTCATAAAGCATGAGCGGCTTTTCTTGTTAGGGTTACTTCAAAGTACCCTCATTAGCCATCTTCGGTTCATCATCATTCTTATAACATCTCAAACCACAAAAGGTGAGCCACACAATGGCATCGCAATAATCACAATTGACTTCTTCAAAATGGTAGCTCTTAGTCTCTAGTTTACTTTAGAGTAAGAACCACCTCATTTGGAGCTCTATAGCTCAAGATATGCTTAAAAATCCAAAGTATGTTAATGGCCCAATCATACTCTCCCAACCGACTCCTCACTTCCTTTCCATCAATCTTTCTGAATTTAACACCAATGGATATAAATATTTTGGAAGGTAGCACAATGTGTTAGGAATCTAATGCTTCAAGAATCGCCTCAATCGGAGGTCGAACGAAGAAGTTATGGCCAAACGGATCCAACATGTTCATGTTCTTACTCATATTGTACATTCCTTGGAGAAATTGCCATAACTCTCACTATAGGTGTTGGATTGACTTCGTTTTTAGATTATTTGAAAGAAGACTTCTAGATCTACAACTTTTGTGAAGACTTTAAAATGAAATTCTATTTTTTGGAGGGTCAAAAAACACGGGTCGTGTAACCTTCGGGTGTAACAGTGCTCCTGCGCTAGAAACATATGGCCTGTGTGATTTTAGACGGGTAGGCCGTGTAACCTTCGGGTGAAACGAATTTTTCACTCTCCAAGACCCCTCCAAAGGATCCTAAACCCATCCTATCATCCCTTTTACTCATAATCTTGCCAAATTGAACTGTTTCTAGTCCGATATCACTTCATATACTCTAATTATTCAGTATACATATCCTATGCAACATTACCAACTCAAATGATCGTATGTCTCAACTCCAATATCCAAAAATCACATACTTTATAACATTGGAAAGCTAAGAGGATAAACTACAACTTTCATGAAGGAAACTTTGGCTAATTCTACCTAGATTAATCCAGTTTTTCCTTGGAAGTCAGAACACACATTTTACCCTCATGACAAACTTAGAATTTATCCCAACTTCACTTCCTCTACTAAAACATCATTCATAACAAATCAACTATCAATTAGAATTCATCAAACTCTCAACCTCAATTCATTGACTCCTCAAATTCAATAACATGTCATCATTCACCAACATTCCTATCTTTCTTTTCCATAGTATCTCACTTATATCTATATATATATATATATATATATATATATAACAACAATTCATGTTCAAAGTTCGTCAACTCAATCTCAACTCACATCATCCATACATGATTCATATTTCATTAACATCATAAGATAAATGTTTACAGAGCTTCAATGGAATTCCAAGCACATCATCGATATCAAAAATCTGAAATACAACAAAAGATACAATGTAACATCCCACCCCTATTGGAAGGGTAAAATAGGAAATTTGGCATAGGATGGGATTGGTAGGGCTTAATTGGTA
>JAOTAX010000002.1:23151601-23170189 GCA_025629825.1 Erythroxylum guanchezii | reverse complement strand
TCTTGTTATCTTTCCATTGCCACTAATTATGCAATTTTTCGATATCTAGGTTAAGAGTTATGGCTTATTGATTATCACCTGGTTATGTGCATTATGTTGGAACCTAAGCCTAAATGTCGGTTTTGTGAGTATTGTACTTTGGAGCTAAATTATGGCCTATTTTGATATTCATTAGCCTAAATAGTCTTATAGAAAGTTGTAGAGGAATGTTTCATCTTGAAAATGAGGTATAATATGCGAATTTTGGATGTAGGATTTGTGAGTTATGAATTTGTAAAGTTTGGTTTTGGTTTAGGTTAATTGTGGACTAAATAACCCTAAATAGGGAAGCCACATGAATGGAGATTTTGAGCTAGTTAGAGATGGAATTTGCTTCTAAGTCCTTCATGAGAATTGTAGTACTTTGCTTGATCTTTCCATGGGTATAAAGTATGAAATTTTTGGACATTTGGGCAAGGAGTTATGATTTTTAGAAAATTGTTGTACTGTTCAGGTCATTTTAGTTTGCAGCATCTTTGATTAAGTTTTTGACCCATTTAGCAATTGCATTTGGTTCCATGTTGTTCATGAAAGTTGTAGAACATGCCTTGATCTTTCTTTTGGCATAAAGTTTGTAATTTTTGGCAAAAGGAATGGGAAGTTATGATATTTGCAAATGGTATACTGGTTTGGGAAATAATGGGAAGGCAGTAAATTTGAGTGTATTTTTAACACCCTTAGGGGTGAAATTGGTTTTTGTGTCCTCATGAAACTTGTAGAGCTCTCTTTTCTCTATGAAATAGATACTAAGATTGTCCAATTTGGAGTTCGGAGTAAAGAGTTATGACCTGGGCAAGTTGGGATGTCGGAAAAGAAAGAATCCAGTCAGGCACTGTAGTCGACCTAGTCGACTACAATCATGTCCTAGTCGACTAGGACATGTATTTTTCCTAAACTGACCTCTCTCCACTCTTTTGCTTATAACTTTTCTGTCCGACATCCAATTGACCTGATTCTCGAGGCATCGGATTTGTGAAATATGTAATTTCATGTCTATGTGACATTGGGAATTTTTTTAGAGGTGAAATTGACGTGGATTAGTTAGGTCAAAGTAAGGGGACCGGGTAACTGTTTTTCTGCTCATTGTTTTATTAATTTTTAGACCTATAGAGGTTCGAATTGAATGATTTCGGTGTTGTTAGATTTCTAATTTTTAGACTGAATTTTTGTGATAGTAATATTTGGAAAAGTGTCGGGAATGTCACGAACATGCATTATACATGTTTTTAGTCATCACATGTGCATTGTTAAATGTGTCTGACTGTTCAATTAGTAATCTTTGTCGCTGTTGACTGTTATAGAGGCACTTTTGGAGCGTCGATCCACCGACGTTGCTAAGACTTCCCGGCATTAGCTCGGAAGTTATAGGTGAGTGACCTAGATGGCTCTCTCTTTCAATTACTATATGTTCACTGTGGAGATAATGGTGGGGTAGGGATTGCGTTCTGATTATGGGTTCCGGACAGAAGGTCCGATGTATTGGGGAGCTATGACATAGAAGTGTTATTTGGTTGTGAATCTGTGAACTGGATGAATTGTGGATATATATATATATATGTCACTGTTACATGTGTATTTGGACATGAATGAAATTGTGAAATGCTCTGCTTCTGTGTACATCTGCGACTGTTAAATTGAATGAAATTGTGTAAAGCTCCACTTCAATGTGAACTGTCGGACTAAGGTCCGATGACATGAAAAAGTAATTAAATGGGATAGGGAATTTAGAATGATGCACTGTATTGCACAAATGCATGAAACATAATGGTAGTTGTGACCGGAGTAGCCACCGATCAGAGCTTTAAGCTCAACGAGTGAAAAAGAGCCTTGAGCTCGAAGGGAAGTAGTGCATACCCAGAGGGCTCTCCCACCCCTGAGACGCGTTTAGTAGTGCATACCCAGAGGGCTCTCCTACCCCTAAGACGCGTTTAACGCTTAATGAGCCCTAAATGAGACAGTTCAGGCACTCGGTCACAACAATGTAACAATTGGGAAAGTGAGTCTCATGAGCATCACATATGCATAATATGAAGATTTTAGTGTGTTAAACGTGAAATAATATGAATGATTCAGTGTACTGAATGTGACTTATGTGGTACTTCTGAATGGATTGTTGTGCAATAATCTGTGACATTGACTGTACTTTTGAATATTGACATTGATTGTACTTTTGAATATGAAACTGTGGAATACTTGTTATATACGTGATTGTTGCATGGATTGGGTGGACCATCGATGATGGTTCCTCACTGAGTTCGCAAAACTCACTCAAAATTTGCAATTATTTTTCAGGCTTTGAAGAATACCCCGTTAGACAAACGAGAGTATGCCTACTGCACGCAAGTCAGAGATAGAGGTCGGGATCAGTCCACGTCTGCATTAGAGTCACCTTACTTTTATACAATTATATATTCTACATTTCCTGGAAAATAGTGCTGTAGTTATAGTGGGCCCTAAATGGGCTATTGAAATTTTATTGATTGTAATATGATCACCGAAATGTTTATGAATAAAATTGGGCCCAATTTGGTTATGGACTTGTGTACATTAACTGGCCATTCTAAATGTTGTTGAGTGTCTTGTTATCACTGTAAATGTTTACAAATTAAAACGGGCTCAAATTGTGTACTGATTTTCGCGCATATGAGTGTATTCCAAAAAAAAAAGTTATACTGAGTTTTTGACTGTATTCGAGTACTCTAGCATGCCACCCTTGCGGGTCACGGACTCGGATATCACCTACAATGTCGGGTTCGGGTCCTGCGGGAGTGGGGTGCTACAATATGTCCTGAATATTGACTTTAAAAAGGCTTTTGACTTACTAAATTTAGACTTCTTTTTACACTCTTTAGAAGCCTTTGAATCCTATAAAGTTCTTAAACCACTACTTCTTTCAGTGTAATGGTAAATAGAGAACAAACAAAATGAGTTCAAAGTAAAAAAAAAAAAAAAGGGGGTTAGACAAGGTGATCCCTTGTCCCTATACCTTTACATAATTTATTTGGAGACATGACTTAAACTTATAGTCATCAACATCCAAGAGAATACAACTTTCAAATACCATAGGAAAATATGTGAAATTAAAGCTTTTTAACCTAACATTTATTAATGACCTATTAATGTTTTGCAAAGTAGACCTGGAATTAGTCTCAACCATCTTAAATCACTTTCATAAATTTAATAAGTTACTAATGATAGAAGTCAACAATAAAAAAAGATTCATTATATTATCCAAATATGCTTTCAATTTCAGATACCTCCCTTTACCGACGTAAGAGTTCCAATAACTATTGCTAGACTTTCTTATTGAGATTACAAGGAGTTCTTTGAGATAATAGAAAGAAGAGCTAATAAATGATGTAACAAAAGTCTCTCTTATGCTGGAAGATTGCAACTCATAAATTCTATCTTATGCAATATGTATACCTACTGGATACAACATCTGGTACTATCTAAGAAGCTTATTATAGACATTAAAAGACTACTAAGAAATTTGTTGTGGAATGGAGATGGATATAAGAACTTAGGCTCCAAGATTGCATGGAATGAGAAAGGTAAACAATTAGTGTAAGTGGGACTTGGCATCAAATCCATTAAGACCTTTAGCAAAACATTTGTACCTAAGAGAATCTAAAAATTGCTTACTAATAAAGAGAACTTGTGGTTCAAAAAGATGCATACTTGCCACTTAAAAGGAGGCAACCTTTTAATTTCCAAAAAAATCAAAACATATCTTGGACCTTCCATTAAATATTGAAACTTAGGAGTAGTGTTTGTAAGAAGATTAAGTGTTTGATAAGCAATGGAAAGCAAACTAGCTTCTGGTTTGAAAACTGGAGTAAAAAGGATTCACTATATACCTGATACCTAACATTTTCCAATTCAGGCATATGCTAAAGCCTAATGCCAAAGTTGAGGAGCTAACTAAGGACAATAATTAGGACATTGGGCATAAGGTTTTGAATGCTTAACGGAGACATTACCTAGTTACAAGTTGAAGAGAGAGATAAAAGACAAGATGATTTGGACTGGACATAATGTATGATAATTCACCAACAAGTTTGCTTACAATATTTGAGCAAAAACATCCCAACGTGCCTTAGCAAAAGGTAATGTGGTTTAAAGGTCATATCCCAAGAATGAACTTCATCTTGTGGCTCATAACGCTTAATAAACTAAGCCTATTGATAAGGTAAGAAACAGCTTGAACAATAACTTACAAAGCAGTCTATGCAACATGGTACTAAGAACCAAAGATCGTCTATACTTCCAAAACACATTCGCCAATGCATTGTGGGGAATTATTCAAAGAGCTTCCAACTTCTCAAGCAGAGAAACAACATGAAACAATACAGTTGTAGAAATATCTAAAGCTTCGCTACCTAAAGATGACAAATTGCCCCTAAAGCTAGTATTAAGCATGATAGGTTATGAAATATGGAAGGAGAGAAATTTTAGAAGATTCAAAAGGAAACAAATTGGCTTTGATACATTCAAATCCAACACATTATACAAGATAAAGGAGTTGTTATGGACCAACTTCAGCTACACGAATTTCTCTAAATCTGTTGCAAATAGATGGGGACTAAGCTAAACAATGGCTAACCAACTGCAATATATACATTGATAAATTGGTAACGTCTCTCCTTTAGTTTTCTTGAATGGTATAGGTTGTCAATGAGATTTACTTCAAGTTTAATCTCTTGATTGAACTTTTGTAAGGCTAATGCCTGTTTACTTCAAGTTTAATCTCCTTTAGTTTTGATACATAATGCAATAGGAAGAAAATATACAATTTGTAAGCTAAAACACAAACATTTGATGCTAGTTAGTTCACCGGTGGGAATGCACCACAGTTTAAATGGACTATAATCGGCAAAAAAATCTACTTCATCTTCAAAAGTATGCAAAATAAAACAAAGATATCATGAACATCAATTTAAGAATTTTGAAATTCAAATCCATCATGTTCTTTTTTGAGCAAAGTTGATATTTTGCAAAGTAGTCATACCGGAAATGCATTAAAATGAAGTCTTCGGTGAATGTTGCCAATTGATTGAGCAAGACTAAGACTTTTTAGGCATACTTATGTATGTATTAAGATACTTATTAGCATCGAACTATGCGAGCCGTTTATAGTCTATTATTTATATAAAATTGCTTAATTATTATAAATGAAATTAATTCGTAACAATAGGTACCAGTGATCTTGGGGAAAAGAAGACCCACATCAATAATTTGATAATCATAGTAATCAATACTAGAGTACTGATACAATTTTCTTTGATGACTAGTATTGAATCATTTTCTGTTAATAAGAAAACAAATATTATTTTCATACCACTTATCCTCGTACAAACAATATAGTCTTGCAGTTACATTGAACTTGTTTTCTTGCATTATTCGTACGTACAATTGAAAGCTAACTCCACAATGCTATTTATGAAGTTGACCGAGCTCCAATAGGATCCTCTTAAACACATTTGCCACCTTCCTAGACAAAACCGAAATATAAAAGAAAAGGTAGTTAATTACAATACCCCGAAACTCAAAATAATAAAATAAAGTTGTTACTTTGTTGCTAGAATGTAGATAAATTGGCAAGAGAAGTTCCGAACCATTCAAGCGGAGCTCATGACTAGCTACGTGGATCGCATGAGTTTGATGGGTTTGAAATTCTTCAGGTATTCTCCTGTCGTTTTGTCTGTTATGTATTGTTACACGGTGAGCAAAATATTTCTATGCTATCACCGCTAAAAAGACATATATGACATCCATAAAAATATAGAGGCTCCTCCACTGGATATTAAAGAGATGCATTAGCTGACAAATTAAGATTTACCTCCTGCATTCGCCTTTTGTTCCTTCCGTTGTTTCTTTTACAAAAGAAGACAAATAGGAATGATGGGTATATATGCGACCTCTATATCAAATTAAAGTTGGCGTTAGATTCGTGGCATATATGGTGATTGGTAAGATACGGGACTAATTTATTGTTCGCTTTGCGCGTACTAATTACGTGGACATTATTGTCTTTCATGCAAATTGTAGATACTAATTAGATATTAAATGAGTTTTAAAGCAAATATCTTATTTGAATGTGGAGCATTGTCTTATGTGTTCGAGCAATACCAATTTGATTTTTAAAGTTTATCGCCAGATTTTCTTCCTAGTAAAGGATCCATATTTAGCATTGACTATAAGGCAATTTAGTGAGAACTAAAAGGTAAGAAGCAGCAACATATATCGTTACAAAAGTAAGAAATAGTAAGTATTTGTGTTTTCCAAACAGGAACAAAAGAAGAGCAATATAAGGAAAGCTGGCTTCCTAACCCTCGAACTCAAACACTTCTGTAATATTTTCAGCTATGATTCATCAGAACACAAGTTGAGTTTCTGAACAACCAGACAATCATAACTAGATGAGAATGAAAAATTGTGTGAGATGTCGATGCATGGTTTCTTGTTTACTTCGACTGCTTCTGTCACTGGATATAGTGTGGTTTCGAATAAAAGAAGGTTATATTTATGGCGTCATTTAGATTGATTTCTGTTATCACTGTCAAAACATGCATATTTGTAGTTTACTGAAGATGATTAAGTTGGAGAATGGCAGCTTATATATGTTTATGATTGTACAATAAAATACCTCAGAAGAATGACGATTAGAGAGACAGAAACGTTTGAACGTTTTACTTTCATTCTAATCTTGGAAGAAGTACACAAGAATGTTAATAAAGTATAATCATAAAAATACACCACACTGAAACGGTATTATTCATCGTGTCAGCTGCTGGGACGTCATATGAAATGAATAAGAAATTTAAACTTCATATGGTAGTGGGAGTCGCTTTTTCTTATTTCTAAGGTGGACAGAATTGCGTAGTGGAGATAGTCATCTTTCTCTCCGTGTCTATAAAAAATTCATATCATGAACTCTGAAAAGCCTCTCGAAAACGATCCTCTCATCGCAGGAGAAGAAACTTGGAAAATGGTCGCATTGTCTGCATTGCTTGAAGTTGATATGTGGGAGGTATACGGCCTCTTCTTTGGTGGCGGCACAAGCTCTTCAAAAATTCCAGTAGAGATCACCTTTGTCAGAGACTCCAGTGCCTCTTTGAAGGGAACGGTTGGTGGGTGAGAGTTGTCTTCCACAGTCGTGACAGAGTAACCAGGAGAGTCCTCTTGGAAATTTACTTGTCCTTGTTCACCAGCCCCTTCAGTTTCTAAGTTAGCCATGAGAGAAGCTTGAAAATCGTAATCATAGTCTTTAAGGGGATTACTGTTCTCCTTTACCATTGCATCCTGCTGGTTCTGTAAACACCCAAGCGCAAATGGGGAAGAACTTCCTGAGCTGCTGTCATAATTTTCTTCCTTTTGTTGTGGGGAGCTGCTCTTCTGACGAACCCGACACAATACCCAGTCATCCAACTGAAAGATTCAAAACATAAAACTTCAGTTCTGTCTTGTTAGAAGTGGCAGAAGAATCTATACAAACAGGATTTAAATTATTAAATAAAATCGTATTTCAATATAAGAAATTGTGTACATTAAACCTGAAACCAATAAAGGGTAGCGCTTACTCGCATTGAGCCCCTTAGCCTGTGAAGCTGATGGGTGTCATCAAGAAGTCTGTACTCCAGCATCATCCAGTTGGTCTTAATACCTTTTGGAGGACGACCTTTGTAGAACACCAAAGCTTTCTTCACACCCAAGCACTGAGATCCGCTGGAGGTTAGGATAGGTTTGTCAGTGCCGGTGGCCTTCCAGTAACCAGAAGCAGCGGCCCTATTCGGACGAGAACCGTTTGGATATTTTCTGTCTCTGGGGCTGAAGAAAAACCACTCATGCTCTCCAAACAAGGACATCCCTTAGTGGGGAAAAAATAGAAATTACCATGAATAAGGAGAACCACACTAAAGAGAATCACAAACTTATACGAAATCAACATTTGATGCGGAAAAAGATGATGCATGCATACCAGGAAGTTCCCAGGGATTGAACTTGTAGATGTTGACATCTGCTATTATTGAAACTTCAGGGCTTGAAGAAGACGCTATTTTCTTTTCCAAATAATAAACGATGAGCTCTTGGTCTGTGGGGTGAAACCTAAAACCTGGTGGGAGGATTGGATTGGACATGTTCATTCTGTCCGCTGTCAGTTAGTGATAGCATTTGACGAAGCTTTAGGTGTTATTTATGGCTGAGGATTCACAATAGTACACGAAGAAACAGTCTTTGGAGAAATCATCCTAACATTATATTGAAGTACCTACTTGATTTTTGCTTTGTGATATAGTTGACAATGGCTTATCTCTTTCGAGTACCTTCTGAATGTAACAAATCAGAAATAAGTTTTCATAATGAAGATTTAATTAGGGATATTTCATGAATGCACATTATTACAATGTATCCTTCAATTTTGGTTTACACGGGGCTAAATGTCATCAAGTCGTACCGAACCTCTCTGAGTAAACAATCTTTCACTAACGTTAGGTCATTAACTGAATTGAAGTGAGCGAGAACTACACAGAAAAAGGCGTTAGCAATTTCTAATATAAAATTTAAAAAAAAGTCTTTTTATTTTTTATTTTTTATAAATATGAAGAATGAGTTTTCGTAAATAATAAAATGAAACAAAATAAAGAGAGGTTAAGAGTAAGCCTAAAAAGATATCCTTGGTGCGTTTTCCTAAAGCCGGGACAAGCTGAATGTTAAAATAAGTTTCAAACAAAATAAAAATAAAAGTAGAATCTAATATCATGTCTCGTTTTATTATTTAAATGTAGGCATTTAATGGAGGCTCACTTCATGGAAAAACGATTTCAACGTTTGTACATTTTTATTTAGATAAATTACATAAAGAAGCATCAATTTATTAGAAATTAATAACAGAAACTCATTTGCCTTTTGCCACTGCGATAGCAAATCATCAATTGGAAGTTTTATTAAGCATGCCAAATTTTTGAATTGCATCACTAATCAAAATTATAAAAAAATAAATATTTTATATTTTATACAGTAAAACATCCACAAAATTTATAATATAATAATTTTTATAATTCTGATTTAATTTTATATGTTAAATTAATTTTTAATCAAGTAATACCCGTTTAATGAATATTGTATAATCATTTTCGTATTGGATTGGACAGAGTCTTAACTTGTCGGCCCCAAAATGTTGCACTGTTGATGGGTCTTTGAATGACATTCTCACTCGTTACTTCCTTTAAATCCTTTGTCTCTTTTTTTACTAATTCTATCTTATTTGATCTCAACTATTTATTTACGTAGAATTTATCAAAATAGATGATTGAGATCAAATAGAATAAAATTGGTATATGAAAAATAAGACAGACAATCATATCTCGCCATTACTATCGACCAATCCTTGAGCCGCAGTTGACACTTTTGGTGGAATCACACGCTTATTTACTTTTTCTTAAACGCATTTACGTCGTTAGTTTACGGGTCCAAATTTTTTGTCCAATTTTTATAGTGTTTTATTGTGTCCAATAAATCTTAGCCATTCATTTATACAGGCTCTACGATTATTTATGTAGAGCCTATATGAGACCCGCATAAATAAATAGTTAAAATTCACTGAACACAATAAAATACCGTAAAATTAAACAGAAGATCTTGTTCCGTTAGCTTACACGATCATTTTGGTAATAACTTTGCCTTTTAAACAAAAGCACTTGTATATGTAAGCCTGCCTGCAGTGGAAAGCTCCAAGAAAAAAGGGCTTCTGTGCAGCTTATTCCAAGAAGTATACGGCATTGCGATACTGAATACTACTTATATATGAAAAAACACAAACCTCGTACTTTCTTGATTGTTTTGCTGGACTACTAGCCGTCGCGTGTTGCTAAAGGGCATTCACGATCCTGATCGTCTCCTTCCAAGAAATCAGTGATTAAATTTATTCCTTATAATTATTTTTTGTTTGCTTCAAAAAACTTCTGTCTAATCCGCACAATCGATCTGGAATTGACTCATTGCTATCAGTGGTTGCGTCAGTAACCCAGCTGTAAATGCACATTATGGATGTACAAGTCCTACTCTGGGGCTGCTTTTGATTTGCATGTAAATCCAATCAGTCCTCGATGGATGGTCGGCAAGTTGATGGGACATGTAAGCCTATATTACTTTGCATTTATGTTTGACAATATTTTGAGATGTTACTAATCGATAACTCGATACGATAACCATCGGCACTAAAAAAAGTGGCCTAGAATTTAAAAAAAAAAGGAAGAAGAAGATTATGGAATGGCTTGTTTATCTTTAACAAAGTTTGAATAATTTTAATAAATAGAATATAGACATTAGGGTTATGCATTTTCTACTTTACTTGAATACTGAAAAAAGAAATGGAAATGACTAATAGGAAATTTAGACAGCACATAATAGAATTGTTTAAAAAAACACTTGTTCCTTTCCTTTTCATTTTCTATTTTTAGCAGAAACCATAGAAGATAAAAGCCAAAAGTCGGAATCGGTTCACCATTTCTAGCTAACTCCGCCTTTGGTCATAAAATAGCTGGCTCATACCAATAATCCCTCCAATGTTGGCCGACTCAGCCCATCAAAACCATTTGTCTCCACAAAGAAAAAAAGAATCTCTGAAATAACAAAGTGCTATGGTAATTTCTTTGAAAAGTCAAATAAGTTTTACGAAATTACTTCAATAGTTTATAAGTCATGCGGATTATCATGCATACTTTTTCATGGGCAAAATTTTAATAATCACAATTTTAGATTTTTCTAAATTGTAATGTACAAGTTATATTATATTTGCAAATTATTATAATAATCATAAATAATATGGGAACAATTATAAATAATATAACTATAATTATATAAAATTATATAATTAATTTGATTTTAATTATAATGTTATGATTGAGATTACAATTGTAGATTAGTGATGCAATTCAAAATTTTGACATGTACTTTAGTTTACAATGTATAAAATTTAATTAATATCATGTCTCTTGTTGTAAAAGAAAAGTGATGAACTAAATATAGCAATATTATAGGTAAAAGAGGGCAATTAGGTGGCCATATACTTAAGATGATTATCTTTTCTTGGTAAATTAGGTTTTCTAATATAATCCCATGTTTTCCTAAGATAAAAATTATAGTGAAAATATTGGTTAAAATGAAATTTATTATCAACTTAATACAATATGTTTATTTATGAACTTGGATATGATTTTCTCAAAATCATATCGAAGTGTCATACAATATTTTGAGTCAATAGAGATATACATCACCTAAGCAATATACAAATTCAAGGGATGAAAGAATATTGAAAAGAATTCTATTCTTATTCTATATAAAGAATATATTTACATTACATATATTAAGCAAATTACTATCATCAAAAGGATCAAAGAATTGAGGCAAGGAAATTCCTTATCCTCTTACTTGTTCACCTTTAGCATGGACGTTCTTACTAAACTCATTAAGTGGATCATTAGATAGGAAAAACACTTCAAATTTTAATCCAAATGTAAGAAGTTAAAAATAGGAAGTTTGTCTTTTGCTAATGATTTAATCTTGTTTTCTAAAGTTGATGAAAGTTCATTAAGTGCCTTAATGAATGGCCTCAATAACCTTTTTTGGCTTGGCCATCAACATGGAGAAAAATGGAATGTATTTATGAGCTAATGCTCATCATAAAATTTGGTTCTCCTCTATAATTGGAATGAAATTCTTGAAGCATCCTTTTCCCGTACTTTGGCATTCCCATCTCTTCAAGAAAGCCTTCATACTCTGATTTTGTCCCTCACATTTATAAGATATAGAAATAAACCATTATATAGCTAATAGAGAAAACTCATTAGCTTAGTGATGAACTCCATTCATGTTTAATAGGCTTCCCATTTCATGTTTTTCTTCAGCATTGTTAAAACCATAGATGGGTTGTTAAGGAGATTCCTTTAGTTCTAGACTTCCAATAAAAAAAAACCTAGAAAAAGTTAAGTGGAATGAGATTGGTTACTAAAAGAAATAGGAGACTTGGGAGTCTTGCCATTAAAAATCATCAAAAGGGTTTGAAGAATACTCAATGATAAGTAAGCTTTTTGTGTGAAATGGGTTCATGTTTACTAGTTAAAGGATTAAAACTTTTGGTTAATATAGCCCAAGTATAACTCCTTATGACCTATAGTTCATATTCTCAAGTTAAGAGAAAGCATGAGAACAAAATTCTTGCATAAGTTTAGTAATGGTTCAATTTTTTCTTTTTGGTATAATAATCCGAGTTAATTTAGAAACTCTGATAAAGACATGGAACTCTCCTTTATGAAGTCATTAATACCTCTCTAAGCAATTATAGAAGAGGTTATGAATAACAGAATAAACCTCTTTGATCATCTATTAAGGACAACTTTAATAAGATATTTGATGAATTTAAGGTTCGATCCTAACACAGGATGCAATGACTACTTTAGAAATATTCACAAACTCATCATACAGATCATTGTTGAGGATTCAAGTTACTAAGGTTAACTGGTTTGGTTTCAATAAGCACACCCATATGCTTCATTCATTCTATGGTTAGAGACTAAGGGATGCTAAATACTCTTGGTTTCAATAAGCACACCCCTATGCTTCATTCATTCCTAGAACTTGTCCATTATGCAATTAAGAACAAGAGACCTTAAAAAACATACTCTTAAAATGTGATTACACCTTTTACATTTGGAGAGGCATTCTCTAACTATGCAATTTGTTTTTTTTCCTTTTATGAGTTGGAAAGATATAATTGAATATAACTGCCAAGAGCATCATGTGTCAGAAGAGGATTTAATGGTCTTCAAGATCTCAATTGATAATGTTACTTATGGAATTTGGATTGAAAAGAACCAAATGATGTTTTAGAAGAAAACTATGGAAAGTGATGCTCTCTTTTTATATCCTATTACAAGAATCAGGCTTAGCTCATTACTTATCGCATTCATTAAAACTGTAGCTTGATAATCAATAATAACTAGAAGTTGTATAATGACATTTGCAAAAATAGTTGAATAAGTTCCAATAGGCTTCCTTTGGCTTTCTTACATGTTTACTTATGTTCAGTGACCAAGGATTATTTTATGGTTTCCTAATTATGTTTCTTCTTTAGAATGTTTAGCTTGCAAATTTTATTTATAATTTGGCTTTGCTTTAATTACCCTATTCTAGGGATGATGTAAGATATATATATATATATATATACACTCTAACGAAATATACAATAAAATTTTCTTTCCTATACTCTTCCTCAAGTTGACACATGAAGATCATGAATACCTAGCTTACCAATGAAAAGTAGAACATGCTTTTGAGTGAGAGCCTTAGTGACAATGTATATCAGTTGAAATTGTAATCATAAATAGAGTTCAACAATATTCTCAGCCTAGAGCTGCTCCTTAGGATAATGCTAGTTAATTTTGATTTATTTAGTTTATTCATGAAACATGAGATTTGTTTCCATGTGGATAGTAGAGCGACTGTCCTAATAGAACTTTGTTAAGTAAATATAAACCATCATTAAGGATGCTAATAAAGACTTAAACCTAATCAGCTTACTAGTACTTCCTCTACCGTGAAATTGTGTTATAGATAAAAGATATCATATACGTACCTAATATTAGTAATTTTAATAGTCTTGAAGAATTATTAACACAAACAACTTTTTATATTATAAATTTAGATTATAAAAACTAATTATTCAAACTATAAGAGTTAACAACTAAATTAACACCTTTTCATCAATCTTATTACCCTTATTATAATTTTTATTAAGATAATCTATCCATATTAACTTATTCCTTATATTTACATGGCTCTTCATTTTTTATTGAGGTCTATGATCAACTAGAGGATTTGGTAGTTTATATATCGACAAGATTTCCTTTAACATATAAAGACAGCACAATGCTTTTTACTACATTTTCTTGCTTTGTATTATTTAACAAAGTCCTCTTATTTATTAAGGTGAGAAATCTAGATTATCAATTACCAAAATAAAACTAAAAGAACAAATGACAAATATTATGTATTTAAAAGTTGCATATACTTGGGAGAAACGAGTTTCAATTTTAGGCTCAGTCATTAAGATTTGTGTAAGAGGCCAATTATTTAAGTTTTTACTGAAGGTCGACATACTATGCTCTGCTTATTTGTGTTTTAAGATATATATGATTCCTTAAACATAACAAAATATCTCATCACTGATTGTCATTTATTTAGGTAGCTCGCCCAATCAGAATGTATTAGGTATATAGCCTTAGGTCACCACCTACATATAATAAGATCCCTATCTGGTTATTCTTAAGGTAGTGTACCACCCATATGGCTACCTTAAGGTATTTCTTTTCAAATAACTTATGCAAATTGAAATAAAGCATGCACTAAATAGAGATCTTAGGGCAAGTAGTCGTCAAGTAAATTAGTTTCCTAACTAATCATTGATAAACTAAAGCATTATCTCTTCTCCTTTTACCAGTGCCAATTTATATTATAGTTTCATCAAAGAGTTAGTAGGTTTTCCCCTAAGGAGATCAGTCTCTAATTGTAACATGTCATTTCCATACTAATGGTTAGAACCCTAGATTTATGTAATTGAGAAATAACAATGAGAGATTAGAAAAATGCATTTCATGCTCATGCATAATGTTAGCATACACATATGTGAATTTGATTTTTGCACAATAAAATGATTGTACATGCACTCATTTGACATTTTTCGGGTATAAATGATTGTTTTATTGTGATTATAATGTGAATTACGGATTACGAATCTTAAAAATTAAGCTGGAGTGTATAAGTAGTGAATTAGAATTTTTGGTGAAATATGAGAATTTTCTGGATTTTAAGGATATTCTTGGACTAGGAAAAATAACAAGTGGTAGAACAATTGATGAATAGTAGTAGAAATAAGAATCAAATGGTAGTGAAAATTTTTATAAATGATATTGGGATTTAATGACAAGTGACTTTAAAATTTGGGAGAAAATTGGGTTGAAAATTGGGGGCAAATGGACTAGCTTTTTAGAAGAACCAATTAGAAACCACAATAAGATGACAAGTGGCAAGTGACAAGTTTCACAACACTTGCCACTCACCACTCATGAATTTTACCCAACTTAAAGGCCATCTTATGGTCTTTCACTTGTCCATTTACGACACTTGCTTCTTTTTTTCATCTTCTTCATTTTCTCTCTTCTTCACTCACGACACTTTCTTCTCCAAGCATTAAATGGAGCCTTGCTTTCTTCCATTACTAGCCACTTAACTATCTTTCTATCTTCTTCTTGTTAATAAAAGACCTAACCCATTTCACCTTGAAAGTTGATGATTATGGGATGCATGGGAGAAACTAGGGTTAAGTGTGATTTGAAGACATTGAACATAAACAAGTAAGTATAAGCATTACTCTTCTTGATTGGTTAAAATGAAACATGTTTTGATGATAGTTAGAGGTTAAATGTTCATAAAATGAGGATGGGTACATTCTAAAATGTGAATGAGTAATGTGGTGGATTAATGTCTTGCTTTGGAGTTTTGATGGGTAATAGATTATGGAATGATATAATGTTGGATTAATTAAGTAAATGGTGTTTAAAGTGTGCTGGAAAAATGTTAGCTGTAACATTTTCCACTGATTATGCATCTGTAATTTGGCCATAACTTGTTTTATAGATATCTAAATGAGATGATTTTTAATTTGGATTAAATTAGAGACATATGGCTACATTTTTCATGAAGACATCAAATTCAAATTATGTCTTTAAGAGTTTCAAATTTTGAATTGAATGTGAGTACTAGGTGTAGTGAATTGATGGATGAATACATGTGTTTGTGTTATGTTTTGATAATATGAAAACCATGAGTGATGAGTTGTTATGTACATGTTATGAGTTTTGAATTAAGGGTATAATGAAAGTGGAAGTTATGTTAACCAAGATGTTGAGTTATGCTCTTGAAATGAGATGAATTAAGGTTATAGTTAGAAGTGAAATTAAAGTGGAAATGAGGTTGAATATGTGCAGAAAGTTGATGATGAAAATATATATGTATATGTTCTGTCTTTAGTGTTCATGATCAACCATGGACTATAATTTGTTTATAGATGATATTGACTTGAAATGGAGTTAGAATAATGGGGAAATTATGAGTTATTGAACTAGAAATGATAGACTAAACATAAGGTGTGAAATGTAGTAAGTAAAGAGTTAGAAATATGAAAAAATATGGATGCAATTGGATATACTTTGGGGAAAGAGGCATAAATTTTTTTGTATAACTCTGATTGAGGTCATTTAATTATGCTTTGAAAGAGGACTTTGAGTTCTACAACTTCTATGAAGATCCTGAGAAGAGATTTTGATGCCTAGAGGATCAAAAATTTAAGATTTCTGTAAGAAACCCATAAATGTCCGCTCAGCGGACATGGATGTCCTCCTAACGGACATTCTCTGATCATTTGGTGTTAATTAATGCTTAATGGAGCTTGAATTGAACCTAAAATGATGCTTGGATTAAGTGACTAATATGTGATATGTATGAAGTGATAATTGGGATTATAACTTAGTGAATGAATTGATAATATCAAAGTACCAAAGGCATGAGTATAATGGGAATGAAGATGTTCATATGATTATAGTTATGATTCAAAGGAGTTGAGTAATATGTATGAAGTGTTTAAATGTGAATGAGAATTGGGTATTATGAAAGCATATAATGTTATAAAAGAAATGACGAGAAATTGGGTTATGATATTAGAATAACCAAGTGTTCTTGAGGTGTAAGCCTAAGAATAAGCTAGACACATACAAAAGGGTAAAGATTGAATGGAGAACTTAGAATGATCATGTGCAAATGAAGTGTAAACCTAAGCTCAATTAGACATATTTGAATTATGAAATTAGAATGAGCATAATATGTGAATTTAGATAATATATTTGGGATAGTCATTGATCATGCATTATACATAACACATATACATATGTATGTGATTGAGTATTTATAAGATTGTGCAATTATTAATGTCTGTGCAATGTGTGTATTGCATAATGTTGATGTGTAGGATAAACGTCCGCATCTAAATGTTTCCAGATCATGGAAGCTAATGCCAATCTGGAGCATACTATGAGTCGACCTAGATGGTCTTACTTTAATGATTGTTCTATTTAAATTATACATTGAATGATTATATGAATGTGATTGTACTGATTCCAAACATTGAATGTCCGAGGCATTTGATGTTGGAATATCATATTGGAAGTGCTCATTGTATGTGAATTTGATGAAATAAGTGATTCTCAACTTAAATGTTGAATGCCGGACTGAGGTCCGATGACATGTGTAAAGTGAAATAAAGTGACTAATTGATCTTATGTGAGTGATGCATTTCATTACATGAATGCATGAAATATAAAGGTTGTTGTGACCAGAGTAGCCACCGAAAAAGAGCTTAAAGTTCAGAAAGTGAAAAAGAGCTTAAAGCTCAGATAGTGATTAAGAGCCAAAGGCTCACTACGTATAATGAGCCCAGTTTTTCCAATAGATACGGGACAGTTATCAATGAGCTCGGTATCCACAATAGATACGGGACAGTTATAGACACTCAATCATAACAATAACAATCGAAAGTGAGTCTCATGAGCATTGCATATGCATTTAATATGTATGTTTGAATGATTGAAATGTATTATTAAATTATGTTGAATGAGAATGTGAAAATTGTGAACAAAGTGTTATGTGATGATACATGATGATAAACGAAACGATATGAATTATGTGATTTTGTGTGTTGTATGATTTGAGTGAACCATTAAGGATGGTTAACTCATTGAGTTCGCAAAACTCACCAAAATTGCAATGTGGCTTTTTAGGTTCAGAGGAGATATCCAGTTAGGCTAATTGGAGTATAGCCACTGAAATGAGATATGGGCTAAAGGTCGGGATCAGTTTGCACCAGCATATATCTTAATTGATTTTTGTTTTTAAATTATATTTATGCAAATATTGTGCAATGTATGTGTGTAAATTGTAAAGTGTAATAACAATTGTGGCGAGTGATGTTTGTAAATAAAATGGGCCCAAGCGACTACTGGAATTTTGATGATATGTATAATGATTGTAACTCTTATAAATGAAAATGTTTATGAATAAAATGGGCTCGATTTGTTTATTGATTTTTCGCAAATGGGTATGTTGTTATGAAAAATTTGTAATGAGTTTTGATTGACTGACTATTCTAGCATGCCACCCTCATGGAGTACGTACTCGAATATCACTCAGGATGTCAGGTTTGTGTCATGCGAGAGTGGGGTGCTACATTTTGGTATCATAGCCTAGATTTAGTTTCTTATATGGGCATTTTTTGAAATATGTGTCAAGTTACATGCATTTTAGATATATCATAGTAGGCAGTAGTAACTGATCCCTACTCTGAGTCGCATTTACATGAGTCACACGTATGAGCATTTGTTAAAAGTTTGAGCTGATAGAAGTAGTTAGAAGAATGATGATTTGTGAGAATGTGAGAAA
>JAOTAX010000002.1:23059966-23094120 GCA_025629825.1 Erythroxylum guanchezii | reverse complement strand
TTTATTATTATTATATAATTTGTATTTATTATTATTAAAATTTATTATTACAATCCATTCATAATAAAAGTATCAATAAATTACATATTTTTAATCATATTAAGGACCAGAGGCATATTTGTCATTTGCACTATTTTTTCGTTCTGTCCCCTGCAACCAAACGCATTCTGTCCTCAAGACGGAGACAGTTTTTTATGTTCTGTCCACCATAACCAAACACCCCACTGTCCTCAATTTTTGTTCCGTTCCGTTTTCAAATTTTTGTTCCGTTCCGTCTCTAACTACCGGAGACAGCAACCAAACGCAACGTTAATGTTCTATCAAAACATTTCAAGCTGTTAACTTTTTGAAAACATGATAAAAATTGTAGTATTGTATCTTTTAATTTGAGTGACGTACTTCGTCTCTAATTTCCACTATTAAAATTTTAAATTTCAACGTGGTTTACATTTTTTTTTAAAGACACTCAACATAATTCTTCATTTTGTAAGGCTTGATTATAATGTTATGATACTATATTGGTACTAGTTTTTAGTACGGTATTGTATCAATATCGATTAATATTAAGTACCATTTGGGATAATTTTTTAAATTTATAATATAACTCCTATTTTTTAAAAAAATTACAATATAGTCCAAAGTTATGTTCTTTTGATAAAAAGATCCCTATCATGGAAAATCGTAATTTATTAAATTTTGTATATATACTAAGGTTTTAAAAATCAGACCGGACCGGATTAGTTGACCGTAAATAATCTGAACTGGTCAACTATCCGGTTCGGTTTCAATTAATAATTTATAAAAACCGTCCGGTTCATTGAAGAGCCGACTGATTTTTAGCTAACTGGTCAAACCGGTTAATCAATTTTCAAGTCACATTCTAATAAAACCACTCCTCGTAACGACAAAGCCGTCGGAAAACCCACAAAACCTATTTACTCTCACTTTAGGAAAACGAAACCCGTAACTAAGATGAAAGCCTTCGTCTTTTCTATTTCCTCAGCATCAGTGTTTTTCTTTGTATCCATCGCCATAGGTCTCTTCTTTGCATACACAGAGAAGACGAAGGATTGTAAATAGAAACAGGTGGGCAATCTCGAAACATTAGGGCCGATCAGCTTCGAGACGAAGTTCGGCACATCATGGGTGGCAGATATTGGCAGGTGCGGACCCCTCTACCGAGCTATCCTTCCGGGAGAGCTCAAAGTCGTAATTAAGGTACTGGAAAATGCAAGAGAAGTTGACTACAGCAAAGCTGCGAAAATATTTGAGATATGTCCAGGCTTACCCAAATCGCTTACTATTATGTGGATACTGCATTGCAAGTAATGAGTACATTTTAAAGTAACATAAATGCCTAAAATTTGTAATTATACCTACAACTGCTGCTATAGCGTATGATTTGGACAAAAACGTTGTGGAGTGTAGAGCAGAATGTGTTTATCTTTGATTTAGGTGGAGGAACTTTTGATGTTTATCTATTGACAATGAGGAGGGGATTTTTGAGGTTGAAGCCATAGCTGGAGACATTCATCTTGGTGTTGAGGACTTCGATAATAGGCTTGTGAATCATTGTGTTGCAAAGTTTAAGTGGAAACAAAAAATTCAAGATTCAATGAATGGGTTTTGGAGTGAAAGGGTGATTTAGTTGTCAAGTTGCTGTAGAGTTCCAATTTGTCCTGTAGATAAGGGGATAAAGATAAGGCAGTAATTAGTTTTCTGTAACAATTAGAACTCCATTTCAATATCTAATGATAGTTGTGTTATATATACTCTTTGAAGTATTGAATTTTTTGATCTAAAACAATAATACGACTATTCGCTGGAGCAAAGTTTAACAAGTGAGCACTTTACTATTGGTTGTTTCTAATGTTGGTTTGTTTCTGTGTATATGTATGGTCATCATTACTGCTGTTTGTTTCTGTCTTTTAATTCCTAATTATTCCGTCTTTTATGTTTACTTAATTGTTTGGTCTGTTATATTTTGTTGTTTATGTCTGTTGTGTTTTGGTTTATGAAAAAAGGATGTATGTCTCTATCAGATTTATGTATGTTACATTTTGGGTTCTAAAAAAATGATGTATGTCTATATCATATTTATGTCTATTGTGTTTTGGTTTCTAGAAAAAGGATGTGTCTATATCAGTCATGGAACATATCCTCTACTTAGGGCTTTATCACTTTATTAAGGCAAAAAGCTTTCATGAGTACATTTTCTCACTATAGCATGAAATATTTATATTCTACATTATAAATAGTATGAATTTACTACCCTACAAAGAAGTAATAAATATTTTTAAAATAATAGTAAGTTTACAATATCCATATGAGAATGAAGAACATATATTTTATAGTTTTGTTTTTATTTCATTAATTTTATTTTTATTATTGACTTTATAATTTCTCTATTATATATTTACAGCACTTAATAAGAAGAGAACGTATGATCTAATTGACATTGGTTGTATTGAATATACTGATTTTTCGATTAGAAAGGAAGAACCATCGTCTGATCTTGATTGTAATGAACTTAAAGAGGCGATTTTTTAAGAAAATACATTTGTCACAACGAATGAATTAAGAACATTTACTGATGGTTAGTTTATATCTTATTTGATCATATTTAAGTTAAAAGTATAATATATTACAAATTTACAATCAAGAATAATTTCATACCTTACTAATTTGTAAGTTATTTGAATGCAATAGAAGAAGTTGATGCAAATCATTTGGATAAAAGCATAATTTACGAGTCTTTAGATAGCGTTGGAGAATTTGCAGCTTTTGAAGATAATGAGATACAAACTCCTTCAAAAATACAATTTTAATTTTTATTGTTATTTTTAGTTTTATATTAGACTCATATTTATTCATTATTAATTCATTATATAATAATAGAAAATAGTGTATTTTTTATTTCAATAAAATATTTTATTTTTCTTACTATTATAAATTTTACAACAACAACAACAACACATAGTCTAAATCCTGTTGATACGCACAATCTGGGAATATCTTGTAGTACGCAGTCTTACCCTTAACTAGTAAAGAGGCTGTTTCCAAAACTTTTATAAATTTTTCTTCTTATTTATTATATATTGGTTTTATAGTGGTTTAATACCGGTTGACCCTTTAAACCTTAAACTTTTCCTTCAATTGGTTCAATGTCTGGTCTGTCTCTGATTTTTAAAACATTGATATATACATCCATCAACAAGTATATAAGTATATTGTAGTTTCTTTTTTTGTTGAAAAATTATAGTATATTAATGAAATTGGTCGGCAAGTTTTATTTCAAATAATTTAAAGAAAACCAATCCAAGCATTACAGACCAACACGTGTCTGTGTTGTTTTAAATAGAGAGCTAGATAGCATGAAAAGCATTCTCCAGAAGTTTCTTTAATTTTCTCCTCTCTTACCCCTAGTGATTACTGTAGGTCCTCCATCTCTTAAGAGAATGAAGCTTCTAAGTCTTCAAGTCGGTGGGCTACAACAATAGAAAAGTACTATTTCTTTGTTCCTTATCTCTCTTTCTTATTAGGTAACTGTCTTAACTTAAGCCATCCCACTTTCCTTTCTCTTATTGCCTGCTTTTTTTTTGTGCCACTTTGCTTTCTCTCATTGCTTGCTTTCTACTACAACATGTGTGTTCCAATATGTGGAGATTCGTGGTGCGATGACGGGTGGTGGCTGGCAAGGACAATCATCGAATAGGGAGAGGAGAGTTGTCACTGGAGAGGAAAACCAAGAGAGAGAGAGAGGGTAGCAGAAGTAGATAGCTGGGGCGGGGGTTGTTTGTGGATTCTTTTTTTGCAAAATAGTGCCCCAATTTTTTAAAATTTACGATATCAACCGATGTTTGACTGATATTTTGAATACCGGCCGATAATATACAAAATTGTCGATACCAACCTGTACCAATAACCGTTATCCTTAAACTAATTTTATCACCATTTTTTGGCCGATATGGTAAGAAATCCATAATATTGCTATATTAGCATAGTTGCTAAAACTTTTTTCTCTTATATTTATGATTACTTAAAGATTGAAGGATCTAGAAGTAAGTGCAACACCAATTTTAATGAGTTCAAATGATGAAGATGATAATGATATTATAATAGAGATGATCATATGTGCCAGTTTCCCTTAAAGGGTAATACGTTCTTATGTATAATGTGATTTTAGTCCACCATTCAATTTCTTCAGGTAGTTGATGGTTATGAGGATTGATCACATCTCTGCACCTTTACGAAAGAAGGGACTCGAAACTCATGGTATCAATATCTCGTATGACAAGTTCCTTGATATTTCACGTTATTGAGATCATAAAAAGTTACATGAGACTACATGTCTTAGTTTGAGTTACTAAAACTCTTTAAGCTTTCGTGTAAAAGAAAAGTAACGGAAAGAATTTGTTCACCGATTCAATAATTGAATTTGTTATTAATATTAAAAAGTTGACATTACAAAAAAACAACACAAATCTGAGATGTTTTATTAATAAAACGTTGTGGATTGTAAAGATTTTTTGTGACATTTAAAAAATGTTACGGATAAAATGTTGCGAATTTGTCACAATTTTTATGACGCTTTTTTATTAAAATGTCACGAAATAAAAACTGTAACGTTTTGTTGAATAAAACATCGCTGAAGCCTTCAGCAACAAATTAAAACGATGTTTCGCGACAATTTGGTTTCGTTTTGAAAATTTTTTCGTTTATCGTCAACCGTATCCTCACTACTACCTTTCTCTCTTTCCCTGTTCCTTTAACACCTTCAAATCTCCCTCTCAAATTTGCCCTGATCCTCTGTGCTCGCAATTCTAGAGGTACACTCCAATGCCCACTATTTTGTTTTCATCCTATTTGCTAAAGTTCAAACCTTTCTCTAGTGGGTCTTGCTTTAAGTTAATATTCGAAGCACAATAATGAAATACCCACTAATCTCCTCCCTCTCTCTCTCTCTCTTCTTTGAATTTGTTAAATTTTAAATCATTCTCTTTTAGCTTTGAACATTATGAATTGTTACTAAAGACTGTCCTGATACCAAAAACATTCCCAAATTCGACCCGATTTATCAAAACCAATTGGTGAACATGTTTGTTAACCGGATTTCTGGTATTGAATTTCACTTTTCTGTTCCTACTAGTGTTGAGTTTTTGTTCAAACATAAGAAGTGGATTTATGCTTCACATAACTAATGAGGACTGCAACTTAAACTAAACCAAAGTTCCAAAAATATTGTGAAAACTTCAGCTTATTCATGATTTGGATGCTCACTTGGACAGAAAAAGTTCCTCAGCTATTTTTCATGTATTTTGTAACTAATTTAGTTCATTTCTAACTTTTCTAAATGTTAATCAAGTTGATATGATCATTAGAACTAAAAGTTTGTTGTTTGGTTATAAATTAAAGGAGTTAGTTTGTACCTATGTACCGTTATATCATCAAAAACATTTTCTGATTTGTAGGTTACTTTTGCTTGTTTATTTTGGTAAAATCATAGATGTATAGGATGGCTTACACAAGTTTCATACTTTTTCTTACGTATATATTCATTTTTATGTGATAAAAAGTTAAATTTTTTGACCCATATACAAGAGTTCTGTTAACTTGTTCTTCCTCTGTTGTGTTTGCTCTATTCTGCTGTGTTTCTAGGTCCATTTCCAACCACATAACTCTAAATATAATATGTGATAATTCTAGGCAAGAAAACTTGTTATTATTAATTAATACATTTGTATTAGAAGATGAAGATTGATTAATGTTGTGGGCACAAGTTGTGAATTGGACTTCAGAAGCATATTCAATAATTATTGGCACGAAATATTTGATTTAATGACACTAGTCCAGAGGACCCTTATTTCAAGACTGTTTCTATAGTACTAATCTCATCTTCCATTTTGTTGTAAAATAAATGTGGACAAAGATTGCTTGGAGTCGTTAAAATGGCCACCAACCCACAAGACTGTATCTTTTAGTAGGCATTTTTGTTGGCTATTTTTCTTCATTTATCCCATTTGTCCTAAAAGCACCCCATCACAAATTTCAATCCTAACTAGAACTTAAACGTACTATAATTAGCATCATCTCAATTTTTGTTTTCCTACCTTTCAGCTTCTAGAAACCACATCCAACAAAATTCCTGCATAAGCATTCTACTCTTTCTTAACTTGTATGTATGAAGTCATAGTTCCTGTATACTTCTTCACATGTATCCATCAATAGTAGTTGCTAAGATGTATACTCTGTTATTATTATTATAGAGAGAGAGACTTGACTCCTTTAGTTAGGATAGAAGTGTGTGTTGCGTTTTACTTTGAATCTTGCACAAAATCCTGTACATGAAAAATTTTGAGAAATATACCTCACGTGATGAAAATATTTAATCTAGTGAAGAAGTTCCTTATTATTATTAAATACTTTTGGTAAGGTGGTAACGCTATATATGAAACTCTCGAAGCTCTAGTACTAATTTAAACACAATATGGTTCCCAACCAAATATTATTTTGTATTATAATAAAAAATAAAAATATACATGGACATCATTAAAGTTTAATTTTTACAATTAAAGAAACATTATCCGTACATTTCAAAGTAAAGTTTCAATTGTTCAATATGTTATCCTTGGCTAGATGTTTTTCTTGAGATTGTATGCCTAGAACTTGATAGATGGATTTATCATTCCTTTTAATCGTTCAAATTCATACACTAATACAAACTTAGGAGGAATAATTTCAGCATGAGGATTGTGTATGAATTGTTGATAATTCCTAAAAGGTTAAATGATTGTGTGGAAAAATTGTTTTTTTTTTTAATCAAATGAGACAAGTTAATAAATATTAGGGTCATTTAGAGGGGTTTTGACAAGAGATTTTCCTAGTGGAATAAGAATAATACAATCATAAAGTTCTTATCCCAAAAACCTATCAATTAAATCTATAATGTTCTACCCTAAGAGACTCTTCATTGTAAACCCAACCTAATCTACTCAAAGTTGTCTTGTAGATAAGAACACATATATAGATTCGTTTCTTCATTCTTCACTTCATTTATCTTTAATATCATATTTGAAAACAATGTAGTTTTTGTGACACCTATTGATATGTAGTTTTTCATTTTCCAAATTAAATATGATGAACAATTTCATTGAGGTTTATCTTGTTCAATTATTTGTGCTAAATTTTATTCAACATTGTTTTGCTACTAAAAGACAAGAATAGTTAAATGTAATATGTTAAAACTCATAATTTGGTAAAAACATACATTAGTTAGATAGCTAATACACCACTGGATCCAGAAACATCATTTATCCTTGCATATATGATCTATCATATATAAATACTTCTTATGAATTTATCATATATATACAACCTCTAAGCAAAGTTCATTTAGTTTAAGTAGCAAATATATGATTTGGTTACAAAATACACCAAATCATTTGTCACAGATTGAAATACAATGATACACCATATCAATTGTTTAGTTTGTGAACTTAGTGGTTACTATACTGAACAATATCTATTCATAAGATTTTATACATTTAATTGCTAAAGTTTAGTTCTAATTTATTGTGCTTTATGACATATACTATTTCCAAGTGTGAGGAGAAGATAGTTGGAGGAGTCATTGGAAAACAAGAAGTAGGTATGCTAACTTATAAGTATCAAGTTGCTAGATTGTTAATTGGTTTGTTTGCATTCATACTATAGCTATTGAATTTGCTCTATGAAATGCCATATTTTGTTCTATGCAGTTCTACTAAAGTATTAGATAAATAATACAGTAAATAAATTGCCAAGAGTTGATGTATGAATTACAGAGCTATTCTGTATTAGGTGATTATATGTTTCTATTTATTGAGACCTTTGATGAAAAGTGTCAAACTACCTCATTCAGTAAATGACTTTACAGATACATGTAATATTATACACAAATTATTGCATTCACCCTAATAATTTATTCAAATCATATTTGAAAAATAAACATTATAAATTCAAAAATATAAATTCCTGAGTTGATGTAAGGGGAATATATTGGTTTATGTACTACTATCGTGTGCCGACAGGATTTGTCGATATTTTGTTTTTATCCCTTTTTATATAAAAAAATAATTAAACAAATTAATATTGAGACTTTAACGTGTGAGATGTTAGAGAAATTAGGCAGGGATATGATCCGGTATGCAGTAGAATAATTATTATTTAACATCCTAAAAGTCATGATCACTGAAAAACTATAAAATGACTAACATATAAATCATAATAAAACATTAATCGTAATTTATACCTTACTCTAAAACTTGATTTTTTCTTGTATCTTTTGAACTGTTTTTAAAATCGGTTTATTTCAACTACCAAAGCCGCATAAGTGTTCAACTTCTAACGAAGATGAGAGAATTCTGCAACTTTTGTAGAGAGAGTTAGGCAAGGAGTGTTAACTTCTTTAGAACTTAATCTTATTTATAATATGTTTTAAATATCATAGTAAACATACTATAAATAGGTTTCATCCTAATTTTAATTAAACTTTGATTAAAATTACAATAATTCTAATTAGATACCAATTATACCCAAATAAGATCTAATATTTCATATTAATCCTTATTTATTTAATATCTTATATTTAATCATAAAGTTTCTTAAACGTTACATTCAAATCTAAGTTGATTATGATATCTTTTTTCTTTTTAACTCATTCTTTATGTGTGTTCCCATATATGTTGACCCATTAAGTTCCATAAGTTATAACCTAAGATTATATTTAGGAATAGATAAATTAAACTTTTTAAGATTATCTTTAATTCTCTAATTAAAAAATTTATATCCATATATTAAGATTGACATCTAGCAACTACTTAAATAGTTAAGAATGTCAAAGTGATTTTGACTAACTTTTTTTGTATATGATTGTTTCATATAATTTAATTCTTTGAATATACAATGTTCCAATTAGACATAGAACATAGAATTAATATCTACTCTATTTGAGTCCAAGCATATTAATTCCTTACCGTTAGCAATTGATTCAATTAATGACATTTGTAAACTATTTTACAAAGTGCCATCACACGTCGGGCAAGGATTTTCCGAATCAATACTAATCGAGAATAACAGAACATTCTCCCTAATTACTTTAGGGTGATGGATCCTATATTGATCACTCAACTACCTTTATATAGTTCATGTTATATCCAATAACTACTGCCAGAGCTAACTATAATTAAAATAGGTCATAAATAATATTAAATCATATAAATCCTTATAAGAGATAACTTTAAACATCTCAAGTTAAAAGATCACTTACAAAATCATCACAATAAAAAGTTCTATAGACATATAAGTAATGTTCTAATTGGAATGTTCATATGGGGTCAGTTTAGTGAACTTGTTCTCTAATAAACACTCACATGTTTGTTTAAGTATCTCCATACTTTAGCCTATGAGATCAACTAATTCATAAGGAAAAACGTATCGTCTGCTAATCTTTTTACGTTCTATTAATGTCTAGTCTCAATAGAACAATGACTAGGAAAAATTTAGAGATAATACATAAATGCATTATAAATATAAATATAAATATCATAATTATAATTATAATTTCATTACAATTTAATTTACAATGTATATTTATCCTGTGAAATTTATCATATATATCTAAATATGTATAAGATAAATAATTCTTTTAAATTATTATGCCACTAAACTACAATCAATTGATTAGCTGAGGCCATCCAGATCTCTTTTCTACTTTCAAAGACCACCAATTAAGGCATTGTAGAATATGTTAAACTTCTTTTAATAACTTTTTTTCTCCATATTACAATCGTGCTATTAATTGGATAGTGGTTTAGTGAGAGAATTCTACAAGATTCTCTATATTGAGCACTTGCTTAGATCTTACAACTTTTATCTTAATTATCATCATAATTAAGAGAAACTGCTTAAATACATACTAGGTTATTTGATGAGACCTTAACTCCACTTATATGCCTAAAGGCTCTAATGTTCTACAATACGTTATTGTCTTGAATAATGCAATGAACTATATCAAGTTTATTAAAGAACTCATTAATCCTGGGATGGATTGTTGAGTCTTTGTGTGAGCCGTATATGGTGAGAGTCGCACGTACGATTTTTAAGGGGGATTGCATCTATATGTGTAGTGTGGTGGTTGGGCCTACCCACCTTATTTGTTCCATAATCTATGGGCCTATTGGAGCTACCCATTTCGATCAATTAGCCAAGATTTTGACCAGATACGAAATCACTGGTGCGGTTCTTATCTTTTTAGAGGGTAGGGGAATAACTGCGCCATAAAAGATGCAAAAACAACCAAAGAACTCATATTCGCAGTTCTTAGTACTTTATATTACAAGGTGGGGAAATGTGCCTTAAAAGGCACGAAAATGCCCATATAGTTAATGTATGTCATATTTGTGACAGGCAATAAGAGTAAGTCAAGAGAGCCTGTCCATGCCAGTGGGGGAGGGACAAGCGATAAGGCCGCTTGTTATTGTTATGAGTTTGTTTAAGTAGCGAAGCAGTTCTTATGAGTAGAGAAGGCGGGTAGGGTGAGCCTGCCCTGCCCAGGGGGTAGGGACAGGCAAAGGGGCCAAAGCAGTAGGGTAAACTTCCTATTTTTCTTTTATGAGTTCTTGTTCTAAGTAGCGAAGCAATCTAAAGCAGTAGGGTAAACTTCCTATCTTTCTTTTATAAGTTCTTGTTCTAAGTAACGAAGCGGTCCAAAGCAGTAAGGTAAACTTCCTATCTTTCTTCCGTTAAGCATCACATCCTTAAATCATTAAATTTGACTCTTTCAAAGCCATAGTGTTCCATATATAATATGAAATCTTTTTAATTGAAAGTAGGTTATTGTACTCAACATAGCTATAAAAGAAATAACATTACATTATACAATATCTCATATTGTGTTTTTTTCCTTACAAAAATCCATACTTTTATGGAATTTAATTGTAAAGATATTTATTGGAAAATATCATTCATTATAGATTACCAGTTTTTTTATTTCACCATATCGATCTCATCTAAGTGTTTTAGCATTCTTAATACTTTTTCTACTTAGATTTAAACAATTTGAAATTTTAAAATTAATATTTCATTTAATACATATGACTATATCATATAAAGTAATTGGTCTATATCACATGAAATCATTAATAGTCTAATGAAATATAAGTATCATCCTTTTATGATATATTATCACAACACATGTATAAGATCTAACTATTCAATACCATCATCATCATCATCTCAACAAAGGTTAATTTGACCATCTTTTAACTTGACAAGTTTCATATGACTCATAATCAAAAGGTATACATATATATACATACATATATATATGTAGATATATATATACACATATATATATGTATATATATGTATGTATGTATGTATGTATGTATATATGATTCTTATCTTGTTGATTTAACTTACATGAAATAAAATGATAGTCTCGATTAATTTTTTATTCTTACCACTTATGTAAAGCATAAGTCTCTTTTGATTCAATAGATACAAACTATTTGTATAAGATCAAATCAACTACTTTTACTTAACAATCTATTTCTTATCATGCATTGAGCATTATAAAAAATGTTGAATAAACTAGAAATGCATATGATCTCTATTAAATTACATATAGGTAAGAAAATTCATGCAATCATTTTTTTCTTATGATAACTATTATAATACTATAGCAAAGTTTTTAATTGATGTCCGTGTTTATGCTTTTAGTAGGATAAATTAAGTGGAACAATTTCGTCAAGGTACTATACATTTTAGCTATACTCTATGCAACCTCTTAGATCCTGTTATCATAATATTGACATACATCTTACATGTTGTCATCAAAGTTTATGAAATATTAGTTAACTCAAAATGCTCATAAGTTTTGTCATCTGGATGATATTGACATATCTTTAAAACTCTATTACTAAATCTTCAACAGAGATTAATAGTAAAATTGCATAATAGACATGTAACTTTTCTATCTAACTTTGAGAACTCTTATCAAACATAACCTATATCCAAGAAATTTGGTTCATAACATAGTATCATCTATACTAACAAGGTAAATTCCACTCAAAACAAAATATAAATGTAAGAAAAGCGAGAAATTGATTATATGTTATAACAACTAAATAAAATTAAGACTTTAATCATATATTTAGTTACTCCCGCTATTTTATTTAAAATGGTAGCTCTCACTACTATTTGGAAAGATTACTTTAATCTTTTTAGTGGACTAGGATCCCATTCAAATTTAATTTATCTTGAGTTTGCTCAAGAAATCAACTAAAATTAAATTATGAAGACAACAACTTTATCAATCATATCTCATGTGACTCCTAGATCTATTATATATGTTAGGTGACAACTTTTAACATATTATATATGTTATTCCCTACCTCAAAATTCGTGTGATCATGAGTTTACTCATCTAAATAACACAAATTTAGTTAAGTATTACAAGACTAAACATATTCAGGTTAAAGAGACGTTGAGTTTGCTCAAGTTAATAATAAACATAATTATGGTTTATTCTTATCAACAAAAAATGTGACAATCACATTTTCAATATGTACTTAATATTTTAATGATAGATTTAATTTCATTCGTTTTATCAAATACAAAATTACATGTAAAATATCACAAATATAAAACGTATAATTTAATATGTATCTACTATATTTATCAAACATATAAATAAAGCATACAATTTCTCAAGTAAATATAATCAAATTATGTGCATGAAATATTAAGCTTCATTTAATTCTAGTTATTGATCTTCATAATCTAAAATAATATTTCTAATTCTTAAAAAATTAAATTAGATTAAACCCGTTGATTCTTCAAATAAATTAACTTCCTATTTTAAATAAAAAACTTAATTTGATTTGAAAACAATTTTCAAATCTAGTTGGAAATTATTTCAATTATCTTGGCTCTTTTGACAAAATTTAATTGAAAACATTTTTCAATAAATTACTTTGCTTACTTATTATAATATAGATAAATCCTTTTTCAAATTAACAAATAAGACATTCCGATCCGATTATAAAATTATTTTCTAATATTAAAAGGAAACTACTTTTAAAATTAAATAAAACACTTTTAATTTAATTAATAAAGTCTTTTATATTTTTATTTAGAGATTGATTTCTTAATTAATTGAAAAATCTTTCTTTAATAAATTAGAAAGTTAAATTTCTACATTATTAAAGAAATCTCTTTTTTTTCAATTAATAAATGAAAACACTTCTCAAATTTTAATTAAGAAAAATAACTTTTTTAATAAATCAAGAAAGTTATTACTCATAAATAAATTCTTAATAAATAAAATAATGATTCTTTAAATAAATAAAATCATAAATTTAATTCATCTCAATCTAATTCAAATAAATAAATTTAATTAAGAATCACCTTTCTTAATTATTTAAGAGAACACTTTTCTTAATTTTAAGGAGTATAATTATTTCATTCTAATTGAAACTAAATAATTCTAATTTTAGAAATTACTTTTCTAAAACTAAATTAAGAATCAATATAATTACTAATCATAATAATATTAAGAAAAGTAATTACTTTAATTTTGAAAATGATTTTAATTCTAAAACAATTTTAAAATTTTGTTTGGAATATGTCTTGGAATACTTTATTCCAAATTAAGGAATGAATTGCTTTAATTTAATGGTCAAATAAGCCTGATTCAAATATTAGAATAGGCTTATCCTTATACCCAAACAAGTCTTATTTTAAGTTGAGAATTCCGTATTCTTAACCTAGAACTTTATTTCCAAAAACTAACTATTAGTCTATTATAACCGTAGAAGAGTTTTTTTTTGTGTTGCTAAACATACCCTTTCTTTAACCTGTTTCCAAACAACCTTCTTCTTCACTTTTTAGAAACCCTAATTTCACTAAAGATGAAAACCTAGCCACCAGGGCTCCTCCTACCATCGTTGCCATCATGATTGCTGTCGCCAGCCACTTTCCTGTTGCCATTGTCGGTGATGTTAGGAGGAGCAACGGGCATCTCCAGCACTCCTCCTTCAGTCTTGCATCTAGACCTGGTCCATTGAACTGCTGCCGCTGGCCTTCAAGCCAACTGTCTCTAACAATGCGCCTCCTCACCTTCCAGTCGTTCTCCTAACGATCTTCTAGTTGTGATAGCTACCCATATTAGATGCATCACACGCTACCTTCAAGCTTTATGGCAGGTTGCTATATTGATCAGTTTCCAGGAACCATCTCCACATGTCTTCGGTAGCAACATGTTAGCCTATCAGAGAAGCAATCACAGACCACAACTAGCAACTCAAACTTTATGCCTGTTACACAACCTCCAAAGGTAACCACAAACCCGTCTAATCCTAAGTTCACCAACAACCCAGAAATTTATCTTGTGCTTTTATTGTTCTAAAACTTTTAATTCCAGATTCTAAGTCTAGTAATTTTGAACTTTTTCATATTTTAGGTTTCTAAGGATGTTAACTCCAAGCATTTCAAATTTGGCATTTGGGTTTCTAAATTACAATTTTATTGTAATTATTTGTTAATTTATTAATTTGAATCCAATCTAATTTGATTGTAAGTTTTATAATTTCAGTTCCATAATTTTGATCCAAAACAATCAAACATGCTTAATCAAGTTATAGAATTAAAAGACGACTTTGATATCACTATTGGGAAATTGGACCAGGATTCGATCTTGCATGTAGCAGAATGATTTTGAAACCTTTTCATATTTAATTTCATGAAAGTCAAGATCACTTAAATACTATAAAATGATTAACATATAAATCATAATGAATCATGAATCATAATTCGTATCTTATTCTAAACCTTAATTCTTTTTTTATTTTATCCCTCAAACAATTTCAAAAATCGATCCATCTTAACCACCGAAGTTGCACAAGTGTCCAATCTCTATTGATATCTATAGAATGAGCATAAAGAACTCTATAACTGTTATAGAGCGGGTTAGGCAAGGAATGCTAATTTCCTTATAGCTTAATTTAATTTCAATTAAATTACTATGATGTTAAAAAACATATTATAAATAGGCTTGAGCTTAATTTCAATTCAAGTTTAATTAGAATTACAATAATTCTAATTAAATACCAATTATACCTAAATAAGATTCAATATCTCATATTGATCCTTATTTATTAAATATCTTATATTTAATCACAAATTTTCTTAAATTTTACATTCAAGTCCAACTTGATTAAGATATCTTTTTTCTTTTCAATCCATTCTTTATGTATGACCCATTAGGTTCCCAAATTTGTTGACAATGGATATAAGTTATAACCTTACATTTTATTTAGGAATACATAAATTAAACTCCTTTAATTTGTCTTTAATTCTCTAATTAAACAATTTATATCGATATATCAAGATTGATTTCTAAAGTGCATCATGACTACCTAAATATTTATGAATGTTAAAGTAGTTTTGTATAACCTTTTTATGCATGCTTTTCCATATAATTTAATTTTTTCATTATACAATGTTCCAATTAGACATAGAGTATATAATTAATATCTACTCTATTTGAGTTCAAGCACATTAGTTCCCCATTTTCAGCAATTGATTTAATTAATGACATTTGTAAATTACTTTACAAATTGTCATCACATGTTGGCCAAGGATTTCTCGAATCAATACTAATTGAGAACATCGAAACATTCTCCCTAATTACTTTAGGGTGATAAATCTTATATTGATCACTCAACTACCTCTATCTTGTTCATACTATATCTAATGACTACTGACTGAGTTATTCGTGATTAGAATGGGTTTTAAACAATATCAAAGCATAGAAATCCCTATATGAGATAAATTTGAAAATCTCAAGTCAAATGATCATTCTACAATCATCAAAATGAAAATTTCCATGGATATATAAATAATGTTCTGAATGGAATTCTCATATGGGGTCAATTCAGTGAACTTATTCTCTAACAAACACATATATTTTTGTTTAAGTATCCTCGTACTTTAGTCTGTACATATAACAGGTATGTACAGACTCATACTCTAAACTTACATTATTTACAAAGTTATAAAAGCATTAGACTTTAAGCATCAATAATTAACAACAAACTTACATATAAATATACCAGTAATTATAAACATGATTTTGAGATATATTGATGAATAGTTTCTTTATTGAATAAAATTATTGAAAAATGAAAAGCTAAATGATTTTATTATTTTCTTAGTCTTTAATTTTATTACTAGATGTTAACCAACACAATTTGCAGGACTTGCAATATAATTTTTTTATTTGTAGGTCAATTAGAGTAACAATTATTGATACCAGATTCTCATAATATTTTAAAATTCTATCTATACAAAATAATTATATGATAAGTAATAGCTATCAAACAATAACAATATAGAAATTAAACTAATTTTATATATTTGATGCAGAAGATTTTGTATAAATAATTTCATTACTTCAAATAAAATTTTTATTCTTGAAACTTGCCAATCAAGGTATATATCAAGAAATTTTATAAAGAAAACCATTAGAAAGGAATTATATACAATAATAAACATAGAAATATTAATGTTTAGAATTTAAGTTAAGTTTGCAAGTGGAAAAACATCTTATAAAGAATTTCAAACTACTTAGTTTCTATAAGCAACAACAACAAAATAATGTTAATAGAAAAAAGTACGTGAACTAGTCATGCAAGTCAAACTACTAACATACTATGAAATATTTAACTTACTAAAAATAAACAATAAACCAAGTAAACTAATGGTTTTGAAACTAAGAGATAAGAAAAATAAAAAAAATAAAACCTTATCGTGAGACTCACTATCGTGTAAAGTCGAAGCTTCACTTTTACATCTATCTTTATTTAAAATTAATGCACAACTATCCAATGATTGTAATTCACTCAAAAGCTTCACAAAAATTAACACTAGATGTCATATCACAGTAGCAGGGGGGTTGAAATCATTCTAGATCAAGCACCAAGATATCAACAGTAGAACCAAGATGAAATCAAGTGGACGGCTGGACAATCAGGTTAGTTCAACGCTAGAACTTGCAAACTCTTTTTGCAGAATGATCAACAAACTAGAGTGAACTGAGCTAAACCAGTGTGGGATAAGGATATTAGACCCACACATTCATTTATCTTTTGATGGGGATGAGGGGTGGAATACCTACAATGGACAAACTTAAGTTTAACATTAGTTTTTTGAATTGTGAGTTGTGTTATGAAGAGCTGGAAAACTTGGAACATATCATGATCAAGTGTAGCTATACAAGGAAGATTTGGAGAGGGCTGCAAGCAATCCTAAATACCTATAGTTGAGCAGATACATGGGAGGAAACAATTAATTGGTTAGTGAAAATGAGGATGGAAAATCAGGCAGATTACAAAGTGCTCAAGATAAGTCGGGCCTAAATGGTATACCAAGTTTGGAAAGAAAGGAATTCTTCTGGAGGTTTACTCTCAAATCCGACTCAACTTGTTAGGTAGGGGAATCATGGATAGTTTATAGACAAACATGCGGAGGAGATGAGCATTAGACTAAACTGAACACAGGGACCATATGACCTTGTAATTTAGTTCGTTTTGTATTATACTAGAGCAGTTGCATACTTGGTTTATAAATAACCATATCTTAATGAAATCAATTATTTTTTTAAAAATTAACACTATATATATATATATATATATATACACACACACACATACATAAATACATTGTATCGTTAATGTCATATATTGTAAGGCAAAGAATTATATTGTTAGCAATATAATGACATCAGTGGGGAACCAATAAATATAATAAGCACCGAAATACTCCTTAAAATTTCAGGAATTTGTCTGAAGTCGATCAATTAATTAATTATGATTTTATTTGGAATGTAATATAAGTTTTATGTGGTAAGATAAGATGGTGTTTCAATGAGTAAAATGTTAAAATGCTAGGGAATATGAAGAGTAGTTTCTTTTTTTTTTTTTTTTTTGACAAGAGTAGTTTCTTAAAGTTGGTGTAACAATTAATTCAGTAATTATTTCTTTTATGTTTAACAGAATTTAAAAATAAGAGAAATTCTAAAAGTTGGTATAGATAATTAAATCAGTAATTAATTCTTGCGAGTCTAAATGAATTTAAAATTTTATTTTATATTTAATTAATTGTAATCTTGATTGACATATAATAGAACAATTTTATATAACACAGTGAATTGGGGGTTTTATTTATCTCAACTTTTATATAGGTGTCAATTAGATGGTAAAGAAGATCTAAATAATATCGGTTTAATTGAGATAACGAAATTTTTAGTTTTTAATTTCTGTATTTTTCTTAAGTTAGTAATTTTAATTTTTATGTTATAATTTTACTTTTCTTCGATAATTGGTTATTATAATTTTTATTTTGTTAATTGAGTTCTTTTTATTAATTTCATTGCCGAAAGTATTTATATGAACTGTCAATTCATTTGACTTAAGAGTTAGAATTTACGCAGCCTTCTACATAAAATTCTTTCCTTTTTCAATGAATCCTTCAGCTTTTTAAATAAAAACAAAACTCACTTATCTCTTTCTTTGTGACAGGTAACCGTTGTAAAACATAGATAAAGAGGTTGGAAGTTGATGAGGATACTATCACTCGTGTTGTTTCTGATGTAATTATGTCTTGGGCTGGTTAAATTGTAGAGAAAATGAAATGAGGATCAAAGTTCTGCATCAATTGTTTGTGTTTCCTTAGTTCTAAACATTCTTAGAATGATAAATGATAAAACTATAAGATTAATGGAAGTTATAGGAATTGTAATGATTAAAAACCAAAATAAAAATGCATTAAAAGGAGATCTGTTGTGGAACAGGATCAGGACTTGTAGGCTGTGCGTGTGCACCGAAATGGGGATTTTACAATTCCGGAAGGTGGATTCGAAAGTACCGATGACTTGCAAACAATTTACAAGTTTCGAGAGGTGAATTCCAAAATAGTGTTTACTTAAAACAATGCATATACTTAAAACAATGCATATGTACATAGTAGCTGCCTTGAGACTTGGCAGATAGGTGCGAAAAGGTAAGAACATAATGCAAACAAGGCGTTTAACAAAAAGGTTGTCGATAATGTTACACCGAATTTAAGTCAATTTTATTGAAATTATGATAGACTCCTATTTAATAGTAATCTTAAGTGTCATTATCGAATTAATACTAATTCCCTATTCAATCTCACAATAAGCAAAAGAAAAAAAATATTTTTTATCAACAATATGAATTATTCATCCTATAATGATAATAAATTTGAACCAAACATCAATTAATAAGTTTAAATATACATATTTCTTAATAGTTAAAATAATAAGGCTTATTATCTAATTGAAACACGTCAATATCCGCCTAATTAAATATAGTAATCACATTTCTTCTAAATCTTTGCTATTTTTCTTACTTAAAATTCATATATAACTAAATAATACATACTAAATAGAAATAAAAATAGCTAACTAAAAGTGAAAATATCATCCCAGTATTTCTATATACATGGCACCACATCTTCATTAGCTTATAAAAAATACTATATCCAATAAATAATATATAATCATAAATGTTGGATCCCGTTTTCAAATGTGATCTTTGATACCACATTAGTTGAACCTCGTTTTCGGAGCCCAACTCTAAAGCCATCAAAACGTGAGCATGTTACCCTATGGGGTCACTTAGAAGAAGATCACAGTGTAAGTGCTGGCGGACTTCGCCGTGGCGAACCATTGGAAAAACGTGGATGGGACATAATTCACTTAAGAGCCTGTCCAAAGGTTTCTCTAACCTTAACAACCTTACTTTCACTCTAAATTGTCCCAAATTCACTTCCTCTAATGTAACATCATTTCCAACTACCAATATTATCTCATCATACTCTCTAATCTCTTTTCATTTAATTCACTTACTTACAACTAATTTTCATTCTTCACAATTTTCTATCTTTCTTTTTCCATACTCAACACAATTCATATTTCATTAACATCAAAAGAAACAATTTTACAAATCTTTAGTGGCATTTCAAGCCACATTACATCATTGGTATCAAAATCCAAAATCCAAATGATACATAACCCAATAATTATTGAAATGTATCTAAAGCCTTATGTTTTCCAAAAACTAACTCAAAATACAACATAAGCAAATGTGGAGTGAGCCTTGACTCTAAATCACTCGATCTCTTGCTCATCATCTAGAGAAGGGAAGGAATGAGAGTGAGCTTGAAAGCTCGTGGGTAACAAGTTTATAACGGAGAATAAGCAAAATCATTGAAATGTTCATTTGTCGTAGAAAATTCATATTGAATTCATAAAACGCATAGTTCTCAAATTCTCAAACAAATTCACAATTCTAGCTCAAAACTCATAGTTAAAATATTACACATAAACATAGCATATACATTTAATCATCAAAGCATAACACTCAATTATGCACAATTCTTGACAATTCAAAGATGTAATGCACAAATAAATAGCTCGAGGGTTCCGTGGAATAAAATAGAGAAACCAAAGATCTAATGACACTAAAATTATTCAATTTGGTTCAGTAATTTGAAAGTTATACCCCAAAAATTTTTAGACTGTTCTTATACTGAAAAGATGTCCTATGCTCAAATTCCATCCAAAAATTGAAATTCTTAAAGACTGAATTAAAACTTGGTTTCTTCAGACAATTTGTAGCCTATGTCTCTAGTTTACTCCAAATTAAAAATTATTCCATTTGGATAACTACACAAAAAGTTATGCCTAAAATACCAAAACATATTCAAGCTATTTTTGGATAAACTTCCATGCAGCGAGCCAAAAAGTTGGCCGCGACGAACTTTGATTTTTTTCAATGTTGGCTGCGGCGAACCACAGAGTTGGCCGTGGCAAACCATAGGGACTTTGCCATGGTGAAGATAAATGTTCACCGCAGCGAACTTTGATAGAAACTCGACTCATCCTCCAAAGTCCCTTAATGCCCTTAATGAGAGTGAAATGTCCATTTTTACCCTTCTTTTTAAAGCCTTAAATCTTTCAAACTTAAGTGAACTACCAAAAATGCCCTTCATCAAAACACTCTTACTAATTTAATCCAACTAACCAAAGTAATAAATCCTATTAACCTTGATATAATAATTAACTCCAAAATAAAATTAATTTATCAAGACCTCAAAATTTATTTAAATCATATTTAATTCAGTAAGAAAAGAAATTCGGGGGCCAACAATAAACGCTTATTTTTTCAAAATAAATACATAAATAAATGGTACCAAATATCACACAAATGTCTTGAGCATATCTAGGACAAGCTGTTGTTTTATGCCTTACAGTCAATTGTTTTGGTTGTAATTTAGTGACAAATTATTTAAAGGCATTCTTTATCTTGTACATGTTTATATGTATATGATAAAGTCTATGGGATAATTGTACATTGCAAATGAAATTATAATGAGATTATAATTATGAGATTCATATTGCATTAATGTATTATTCCTAAATGTTCTTAGTCGTTGTTCTATTAAGAAAGAACATTAATAGAACGTAAAAAGACTAGCAAACGTTTTGTTTTTCCTTATGAAGGAAGTAGTCGATCTCATAGGTTAACGTATATAGATACTTAAACAAATGTGTGGGTGTTTACTAAAGAACAAGTTCACTGAATAGACCCGATATGACAAATCCATTTGGAACATTACTTGTATGTCTATGGAATTCTCATTGTGATGATTGTATAAGTGATCCTTTGACTTGAGGTCATCAAATTTATCTTGTATGGGGATTGTTATGTTTTGATACTACTTATGATCTATTTAATGATATGTCATTTAATTGGTAGTCGTTGGATGTAGCATGAACTATATGGAGATAGTTGATTGATCACGATAGGATTCATCACCTTAATGTAATTAGGGAGAATGTTTCGTTGTTCTCGATTAGTATTAATTCAAGAAATCTTTGGCCAAGGTGAAATGATGCTTTGTAAATAGTTTACAAATGTCATTAATTGAATCGATAGCTAATGGCGGAGAACTAATATGATTAGAATCAAAATAGAGTAGACATTAATTTCATGCTCTATGTCTAATTGGAACATTGTATAATGAAAGGATTTAATTATACGAAAAAATTATGCACGAAAAGGTTAGTCAAAACTACTTTGACATTTCTAAATATTTGGGTGGTTATGATGCGTTGCTAGATGCCATTCTTGATCTATGATTATAAATTGTTTAATTGGAGAATTAAAGATAAATTAAAAGGAGTTTTAATTTATCTAATTTTAATTATGAATTAAAATTAGATTTTATAATTATTGCCAACATATTTGGGAACCTAATGGGTCTCACATATAGAATGGGTTGAAGAGACCAAAGTTAATTTAATCAAGTTAAACTTGATTGTAAAGTTTGAGAAACTTTATGATTAAATATGAGATATTTAATAAATAAGGATCAATATGAGATATTAAATCTTATATGGGCATAATTGGTATTTAATTAGAATTATTTGTAATTCTAATTAAAGTTTAATTGAAATTAGAATTTAATTTCAATTGAATTACTAAAACGTTCAAAGCTTATTATAAATAGGCTTAAGCTCTATGAAGCTAGCACTTCTTGCTTAATCTCTCTGTAAGAGTTATAGAGTTCTCTTAACTCATTCTGTGGATACCGTTAGAGGCTAGACATTTGTGGGGCTACGATAGTTGACATAGATCGACTTCAGGAATGGTTCGAGGGATACAACAAGATAAATATCAAGTTTCAGAATAAGGTACGAATTAAATTTCTGCTTTATTATAATTTGTGTTAATCATTTTATAGAATTAAATAGATCTTGGTTTTCGGGAAATCAAAAGTCACGAAAAAGTTTTGTGATTATTCTACTGCGGTCAGGATCAGATTTCAACCTGATTTCCCAACACAAGCCTCGTCTAATTTGACTCAGCCTATAAATCTGTATATTGCTTAAATATGAATCTCCCTCAAACCAATAAAATGATACATGCCTTATTTTAAACCTTACTCATCCTCCTCAATAGATTGAAATAGGCCCTAGTTAGACACAAATTAGTAGGTTCTAACTAATATTCTCTTACTATATATCACAAAAACATAAATCATAAAGTCTTAAATTAGAATAAGGAACAACTTCAAACAAACACTCTAAACTTTATATATAGGTACTAGCCTCATGAAAGCAATAGCATATAGTTATTGATGTCTCCACAACATCCCAATATATGCGCCACTGACTGAGATGTCTACCTATCATTCAATACGAACAAAAACTCAAATTTTCATTACCCTTAATTAGGATTTTTTACAATTTTTCCTAAAATCAAGAAATTATATTATGTGAATAGTTACTATACATCAATAAAATATTGAAAGCATATAATCTATAAAATTCTAGTTGTCAGTTACTACTATCACTTAAAATAATCTCTTTTAGTTGGTCATCATTGCTCGCCTACTTCTCTTTCCCTGTATCTTTTTATTATAGTATAAAAACTCCCTTAATATTATTCTAAAAAAGAATAGTTCTTAAGCTTACTAATTAATTAGTAAAAGATATTGATTAGTTAAATTCATTTTTATGCCTTATATTGATTAATCAGTAAGATGCATTAGTGGATTGATAAGTCTAAATTAAGCCTAATTTTTTTCTTAAAAGTTATAAATTTGTTTAAGCTTTTCATAGTTTCTTGAAACACCTCATTCTGATACTATTATCAAAAGTTAATATTTAATGGTGACAATATACTAAACTAATATGCTTTTTTATCAAAGGCTAAACTAAACTAAATGTTTTGAAGCTAAGTCCTTAGTTAGATCTACATTTCTTAGGAGAGTTAGGTGATAAGTAATTATAATTTATTTTAGGAAAATAAGTTCTTATTCCACTAAGGATGATAGGTTATTGTGTAAATCTTATTTAATTAATAGTAAACTTAAAGCCTATGATCATGGGAACTAGTTAGATAATAAAATAAATTTCTTTACATTAAGTAAGTTTGAGTACCTTCCTCATTATCTAAAGGATGCTTGCTTGAGGTTTAAAATTTTAAAAGCTAGTGCCTTTTAAGATATAAGTGTATATCCATTTTATTCAAAGTAATCTTTGTGTTTAAACAGCACCAAAATCTTCTTAGATACTTGTTCTAAATTTTGAGGAGTTGATGCCAACCTCTTATTTTAGTTTGCAAGTTCTTGCTTTGAATAAAGGACAATCTACTGTAAGTACTTATTAAAAGAGGTAGAAGAGCTTTAGTTCCCTTCTTGATAGCCTTGAGCTTAAAGACCACTTTGAAGAAAGGAGTGTCAATAACATGTATCAACCAAGCCTCTACAATAACTAAGGGGAAACTAGGGTATTTTTACAAGATGATTGAAGAATCTAATGGGTATCTTTTGGCAAGCAGAGAGGGGTTGACTTTAATAAGGATAGGAGTGTGATAACAAAACCTTTGGAGGAAGAAAATGAGAGTGATTGGACTGAAAAGAGGCATTACAACATGGTTTTATAATGGCTCTATTGAGTTGCCTCCTTATTATGGCTTTATAAGACTTTTTATTGGACCAAGGAAAGATTGCAATGTTGAAACTATAATAGAGAAATCAACCATGTTAGCACTTTAACTCGATGAGCCTTCCTTAGATTCAGAGGGCTTGAGATGAGAATTTAAGTCACTTGTGACAAGCCAATGATTATGAGAGTGGAAAAAGGAAAGCCTAATAAGATCACTCCATAATTAGTTCTTTAATGAAATTGTTCAAAGTATAAACCATTAGCATAAAGAAGGAAATATTCTTATTCATGTTTTGAAACTTATTGTGCATAAATTGATTATTAGAGTAGATTAAAGAAGTTGCAACTAGGTTTGAATTTTATAAAAACAAAATTTCTTCCATTATAAGCTTGGTCTATGTTGCTAAGATATGGGCCAATTCTTACGAAAAGAAGAGAAAAAGGCATCTTCATCCAACCTTTTGATTTTTGTTTCAAAAGGGCAATAATATTAGGAGCTAAAGTATAATCATCTATTTTATTCCTAAAAGTTTAGCTGAATCCTCTTGACAATTTAGATAAGCATATTCCTGAAGGAGAAATAGCCTTAACGACATTATTAGAAGTTTTTTTTTAATTTTTTTTTTCATATCATTCCTATTAGATGTATTACCAAAAGTATTCTTTAAGGAAACCTCGATAGCAATAACTTTGATATATACTTATGTTGCTTGGGGAAGATAAACTAAAGGTAGTTGATTGTCTTTACATAATTGAGCTATATCAATGATTTAGCTGAATTTTTCGAAAATCACTTTATGGATATAGGGAGAAAGAGTTGCAATGAGTTTCTTAAAATCACCAATTTTGAAAATTCTTCTTTTAAGCTTTCTAGCTTTATTGGGTGGCTATTTGGGGTCAATAAGAAAAAGTGATATTTTGCAATTTGTAGCCATATAAAAGTTCCTTATTTAGCTCAACATCAATATATATTCTCACAAAATCGATCCTTTGCAATGAGCTTTTATTTTGCCCATACAGAGGGGAATGCCTACCACACTTGCAATTGTCTCAAACCTTCACTGCATATTAGACTTGTATGACCAAGTTTACTACTGACTTAAATTTTTTTAATTTTTAATTAATAAATTTGTTAATTGTTATTATTTCCTATTTATTTGTAAGTGGAGTTAGTCTTGACAGTTTGGCCCAGCCCAATCTATTGTCCGAAGTTAACTATTCACGCCTAGGTTGATTAGGCCTTAAGCTTGACCTTGAGTTTTTTTTTAAATTGGGCCTTGAGTCGACTTAGGCTTAGGCTATCTAAGCTTGGCCTAGCCTAAAGTAAAATATATATAGACCAAATGACGTCATTTTCTAGTTTCAATTTAAAAATTTTAAAAAGTTTAGCTAGTTGGGTTGAGCTGGACTTCAAGTTGGAAGGGCTAGATCAGTTTTGGGTCAGCTGCAAGCATAGGGTTTATTGTCATCCCTAAGTGGAGTTAGTGGTCTTTTGATCCTAATTTTTGGTGGTATCACAATTGTGGAGTTGTGATAGAGATCACATCATTGTATACACCTATTTGGCTGTTTATGAGCCTATATAAGTCTAAGCTATTACAGTAAATATTAATTCCTTTTTATCATTATATTCTCTCATTTATATATAGTCTTTTTGCTTTTTGTTTCAGTGAGTTTCTTTGTAGACATTATGAGTGATCTCTAAGTGGTAGGGGGAATCAAAAAGCTCAATAACCATAATTATATAAATTAGATGAGTCTTACATTTTCTTTTAAGTGTGTTGAATTTACTATTATTTCATATGTGCCAACAATTTATAGTAAAATACTGTAGCATAAAGAAAGAACTAGCACTTAATAGAAACATGCCAAATTATGCTTCATCCAAAAAATGTTTTGGGAAGATTTTTGGTAGAAGCATTGAAGATTGCAACTTTGGTGATCAATAGGCTTCCTCAATAAAGGTTATTTTTTTCTTTCATCCTTTGAAAAATTATAGAACATGAAAAATATAATTAGCCATTTTTGTGTTTTTTGATTTGTGTGCTATATATTTATACTTGATCATTTATGTCATAAGATTGAAAAAAAGGTTGTTATATGTATCTCTATAGTATATGACAATCAAAGTAAGAGGTGAAAATGTTATGACCCTACAACTAAATAATGTTACACATCTTGGAATATAGTGTTTGACGAAGTTTCTTTTTAGTATTCAGAAAAGAAGAAATTACCATACTTAGATGCATTTAAAGATGAGTTAAAATCTGCTTAAATCTAGTTGATTTCAAGTGAAATTGAAGATTTTCATGATAATGGTTATGTTGAAAAAGACAATGACAATAGCTTCAAGTCTTTGGAAAACTAGTGTGTATCAACAATTTAGTAAAGAAAGTGAACCTAATAAAGTAGAAGTACCATCTTTAGTTAGAATATCAAAAAAAATTACAAAGCAAAACCCCAAATATGCCAATATAATTATAATAGAAGTAGGTGTCAAAAAACTAGACATCTATAGTGAAGTAAAGCGTAGATGTTAAAAACTAGACATCTATAGTGAAGTAAAGCTATGGAAAAAAGAAACTGTTACATTAGAAGGAATTTAAACTTGGGAGATTATGCCAAATCTAAGAGATGTGAAGCCTATTTCTTTCTAATATGTTTATAAACTAAGTGCCTTATTATGGAAAAAGAAATTGTTGCATTAGAATGAATTTAAACTTGGGAGATTATGCCAAAGCTAAGAGATGTGAAGCCTATTTCTTGTTGATAGGTTTATAAACTAAAGTTCCTCATAGATGTGTCAATTAAAAGATACAAATCTAGTTTAATAGCTTGAGGATTCTCTTAATAATATGGACTAGATTATGATGAAACAATTAGTCTTATTATAAAGCTTATAATTGTAAAAGGTTTACTGGCACTTATAACTAGCAAAAGTTGGAACTAATAATAGATAGAAATGGGGAATGCATTTCTACTGGGTGAATTGGATAGGGAGGTCTACATGACTTGAGTAACAAGTTTTAAAATTTTGATCATCTTGAATATGTGGGTAAGCTTCGAAAGGTGCTCTATAGATTAAAATAGGCCCTGAGGGCTTAATATGCTAAGATTGTTGAATTTTTGATTCATAGTGATTACTCAGTAACATATGCAGATTCTATTTTGTTTTTAAAGTTAATAAATGGAAACTAGCTATCTTCTTAGTGTATGTGGATTACTTAATAAAATGAAAATTTGATTAATAAATCAACCAAACAAAGAATAATTTATCAATTCATTTCCAAATAAAAGAACTTAGACAACTTAAGTATTTTTTCTTCTACAGTTTGATTTACTAAATAGAGAATATTTCTTCGTTAGAAAAATATTCTAATGATTTATTAACAAATTTTGAAATTCTTGGATGCAAATCGATTTTCTCACCAACATAATTTAATGTAAAATTGTGTGCATAAGAAGGTAATAATCTGGAAGATGCAATAATATACTGATAACGAGTAGGAAGTTTAATCTACTTAACTTTGACAAAATATGATATCTTTTATACAATTGATTTGATAAGTCGGTTAATGCAAAATTTAAAGAAACCTCATATGAATGTTGTATGGAGAGTTTTGAGATATGTGAAGAGCATCATTTACTATGGTATTCTATAAAAAAAAGGTGTAGACTATAAAGTTGTTGGTTATTATGATGTTGAATGTATCGAAGGCAATGATACTCTTACTCAACTACTTGGAATATGTTTAACTTTAGATCTAGAGCAATATCTTATTGTAACAAATGACAACCAATTGTTTCTTCATCAATAATTTAACTAGAGTGTCGATCAACAATAATGGTAGATCAAGAAAGCATTTGTTTTTCAGAACTTAAAAAGTATCTACTCCAATCTATAAACTATGTGATTTCCTTGTATTGTGATAGCCAATTAGTAATGCGTTTAGTAGAGATTTTGATTTCATAAAAAAACAAAACATATGAATGTGAATTATCTTTTTATCAAAAGAAAATATATTGAAAAAATTATGTCAAAACAATTGTAGAAAAAAGACTAAGTATTAGATCTTTTCATAAAAGGTCAAGTGTCAATAAGTTTGAAGGTTTCTATCATCAATTAGACATGGTTAAAAGAAAAAATGTTGATTTTGAGGAGGGTTTCAAAAAAGACAACACCAACTTTTGAATAAGGATGTAAGAGATTTGTATAACTAAGTCTATTTTTGAATTAAATTCTTTAAATTAATTATTTGTTAGTGAGTTTAATACTTTTTATGATTTTCTATTTATTTATAAGTGGGATTCATATTGATGCCGTCTATCAAAGTCAAGAAGAGTTACTGCCGATTTCCTAGAGTCAAAAAGGGAAGGGAGAAGGAAAACTCTGCATGTGGAAAGAAGAAGAAATGAAGGCCACCTAGCTATGGACAATCTATCCACAACTGGCTAAGCCCCTATAGGAGGCTTATAAATAGGCCTTGCTATATGGTTTTATATTCATCCCAGACGTCTCTCTTCTTCAGTTTAAACTCCAAAGTTTAGAGAGTATTTCTCCTATTTCTTGAGAAAGTTAAATGTTTCTCCTTGCAAAATAGAGAGAGGTTATAACTCAAAAATTTCATTGTGAAGTTTATTCTTCTTACCCGTGGTTTTTACTTTAATTTGTTTGGGAGTTTTCCAAGTAAAAAATATGTACTTATTTTTTTATTACTATTCCTTCAATCTTATTTAGCTATGAACCTGCTTTAATTTGGTCAATTTTCATAACAAGTGATATCAGAGCGTGTTGAGAAAATTACGACAAATTTTTTCGACGCAATTTGTTCAACTTTTGGGTTAAGACAATGAAAGTTGATGAATAGTAAAACAATAACTAAGAAAGGTGGCAACTGATCATGCATTTATTTTTAATTAACACTGTAGTAGTCGCTGTAGCTGAGTTGTAACAATTGAGTACTATTCATGTACATGGTACTATTCATACGTACGAGTACTATTTATACATTTTAGAACTATTCATATATACAGGTACTATTCATACGTATAAGTACTATTCACGTGAAATAATGGGAGCTAAGTTATGTTTGTGATAGAAGCAATAGCGGAAAAATTTGACTGAGAAGTTCAATAGGAGTAATTTCTTAATGTGGAAATTGAAGATGAAGGTTATCTTAAGAAAAGATAATTGTTTAGTGGCCATCAATGTAAGGTCGATAACAATCACATATGATAATAAGTGGCATGAGATGGACGGGAATGCTATCGCAAATCTTCATTTGACATTAGCAGATGGGATGTTGTCAAACATAGAGTAGAAGAAGATGGCAAAGGAGATTTGCAATCATCTTAATAAACTATACGAGGCCAAGTCACACCATAATAAGATTTTCTTTAAGAGGAAATTATACACTCTTCGGATGTTAGAATCTTCTTCAGTAACATAACATATCAATACCTTAAGTACTCTATTTTCCCAACTCACATCACTGGGTCATAAAATAGAGTCTCAAGAACGTGCTAAACTTTTACTTCAAAGTCTACCATATTCGTATGATTAACTCATCATCAATTTAACAAATAATGTCTGTGTGGATCACTTAGTCTTCAATATTTTGCAGCCTCTATTCTTGAAGAAGGAAATCAACGCAAGAACAAGGAAGACAAGCAAGCAATGTCACAACAAGCGGAGGCATTGATGGTTGACAGCGCATTGTAACGCTAGGCAAAATAAATTAACAAGACTACTACTATAGCAGTGGTGAGTATAGGTCGATCCCATAGAGAGTATAGCAGTGGTGAGGGGTTTTGGAATTTTTAAACAAGAAAATAAAATGAAACTAGACTAATAAAAACAAATTAAAGAAAACATGCGGAAAATGATAAAAGTGGGGAATTCGGTAGGGACCTGGTTCTTTGGTTTAATCTCAGCCTACACTTTAATTAAGCATATTTCATTAATTTATTGTTTTCTAACCTCTCCTAGCAACTATTAATCGTGGGTTAATAATTAAACCGAGTTTTCCCTTAGGTTTTGTTTAATCAAGATACGATCATTAATTAATCCTAACCACCGAATAACTTAAGATACGATCTCTAGATTTAATTAAACAGTAGCATTACGAATTAGGAAAACTTATTAATTAAGGCAATAGCCACATACGGTGTGTCATTTAACCTAGGTCATGATATCCTTAATAATTACAAATCATGAGTCGCCGCATGAATTTCAATGTAACAATTATGGATGATATCAAAATTCTAGCAATGAGTTTGTAGATAAACGATTTAATGAATGCATTAAAATCATCCTTTCACAACACCCAATGAGTTCATACACAAATAACCGAACAATAATGAAAATCTAATTATCCATATATATCCTAAATCCACATGCCTAGGATAACACAATCAATTCAATAGGAGAGAAAGAAATAACAAAAAAAAATAGTAAAATACACTTAACCTGAGTTGTCGGCATCGATGTCACCTCTGAACTGGTTTCGGGACATCTAGCCCTCCATAGGTCTCACATAGAAAAATGTTTTAGCCCTCATTCAAATAACCTACCAAAGACCCCTAGTATCTTCGCTTCACTACGCCTCCTCTCTCTACTTGCTACTATTCTGTTTGCTCTCTCTACTATTCACTGATGCGAAAAATTATCTTGGTTGGCCTAACTTACTATACACGTCTCCTTTTAACCCTCGCTGGTGTCTTTTTTTTTAATGCAGTTCTTGTCTGCGCTAAATGCAAATGTGGTTTGTGTGAAACACAGACTACGTTTCACTACTGTCCTCCTAGACAACGATACATCGTTTTGCTTCATAGTTGCTCCTTGCTTCTGTGCCTGTGTTTTGGTACTTTATCCACCTATTGCAGCTGTGAGTATGATTGTCCATTAATTAAATTAATACCATGCAAATCCATGCAACCTACGTTCTTCTTCTTTGTGTTTCCAACTTTCTTGTCTTTTAATTTTCTTCTTCTTACTCCATGAAGACAAGTAAAAATTAATATTTGAAAAATGGTCAAAATATAAAGCTTCGACTCACTTTAACTTTTTTGTTTCTAAATTGTACCTAAAATCAGATATGAGTCTAAGTGAGTATCTTAAGCAATTTTATGTCAATAATCACTAAGTGTTATGGAATAATTTCATAATCAATTAAGCACCTATCAATTTCCCCTACGCTTAACTTTTGGTCGTCCTCGAGAAAAACATTAAAATTAAGCTCAAAGACCTAAAAACATTGATTCATTTCCCATATGTTCCAAGAATATATAATCATAAACAAAGATAAATGACTTTCAAAAATCATCGCAAGAATTTAACATTCCAAGCTTTTACTCATAATCAATCAACATTCATCATCTTCAAAAATTGAGCAATTTAATGGTAGACTCGATAAATGTGTTTAATTAAAATATATCTATTGGTACACTCAACACCATTTGTGATCATGTCATTCCACAACTTTGCATATCAGTTTATTTCTCTACCATTACTGTTCATATGCAAAATCATAGATCAAAGGAGTTTTCAAGGTTGTAATGTGGGCAAAGGTAAGGTGAGATGTATTTAGGTCAAGTAGCATGAAAGCCATTAAGCTAATGAAACAAAACAACACTCATAAAAAACTAGGTACCGTCAGCTATGACGAATGCAACATTTATATTTCACAACCCCATTCAGCTCTCTTACACAAACCACATAAAGCATATACCAATCTGAAGGAATCACTCATACAATTTATGCCAACAATACATTGATATGATAAGAGTGAACCTTCCAAGCCAACATCTACCTTATATTCAACATACTCAAATAACACATTCATTACAACTCTAGGAAGATGCATTAATCATAAACAACTTTTCAACGCATATGCAATTCCTCCTTGATACATTTATTTAAACTTTTTTTAAAAAAATTTCTTTTCTTTCTTTCTTTTCCTTTCTTTTCTTTTTTTAACATTAAAAGAAACTACATTATCCTAGGAATTTCAATGATAAACATAATATAGCATCCTAACATTAACCAACCCACACATATGTACACCCCCACACTTATAATTTTGTACATCCATAAATTCAACAATCACAAATGTTACACTAGCTTTATGGCTTAGGTAGGACATTTGGTTAAGTATAAAGCATGTGATATGGTTGATACAAAAAGAAAGGCTAATAAGGGTCAAAGGGGCTTATCAAAAAGGAAAATCTTATAATGGGTAGGCTATTTGGCTAATGTATCTTATGAAACAAAGAATGCCTAATCATTTCCATATTAATGCATGTGATAAAAATGTGGTCTCAAATAGAAATTCAAAACAAAATTAGGATGTACATGTTATGAAGGTCACACATTATCAAAAGACAATGAGATTGATATGAATGTGTCAATCAAATAAGGCTCAAAATCTCATCAGCTTTGTCTACCACTAGTCACGACTCTTCTAAAGATGATGCATATCGACCAATCACATGAGTAAAAATACATACTAAAGTTGCTATGAAATTCTCTAGCCAATTCACACTCTAATCACAACTATATAGTCCTAGAAGCAATATAAAATGAGAAATTGTTTGTTTTGTTTGTTTTATTCTTTCTCTCATTTTGATTGAAAGCTAAAAAACAAGCAAGAAACAAATTAACATAGAAACACACATGTAAATTAAAAGTAATGCAAAAATGTAAAGGAAAGAAATTTACTTCCTATGGGTTGCTTCCCAAGAAGCACCTTTGTCTAGGGTCACTTGCTCCACTCCATGTTTCCCACTCACGTGACAAAATTATGATCTTTTGGTACTATAGTTAGCGCCACTTCCATGCGAGGTTGTTTTAGATAGGGCCTTAGCTGATCATCATCCCCATTTAACGTCTTCCCTATCCTCAGATTCTCAATCTCGACTGAGTTTATACACTCCGGAAAGATCTCAAATGTCTCTTCACCTTTTTTCTTCCTCATTTAATTCCTCCAATCTACTATGTAAAGATGAAGAGTCATTCTCAATAATAAAATGGAACTCAGTATTTACCTCCAAGCTAAAATATATGTCTTTTTCTGCTTCGAGCTCCTCTTCTGCTTCTTCTATATAAGCAACTCCTTGAGTAATGCTCTCAAAATTCTCAAGCTCCTCATCACTTTATAAGGTTTTTGCACTAACATACATTGGGTATACCTTGGGTTGATATGGCTACTCCTCTTCCATTTGTGATTCTAAGTAGTTGATCCTTGTTGCCATCTCACCCATTTGGCTTGCCAAGTTCTGGTTTCTAGACAATATATGCCTCATTTCCTGTTGGAACTATTGGGTATTCTGTTAAAGTTGTCAAAGTTATGAATACCATACCAGACTCGGTATCAGATTGAGTTATGGAACGGAACTATACCGGTACCGTTTCGGGTAATTTTTTAAATTTATAAAATAGTCCTTACAATTTTTAAAATTTGCAAAATAGTCCATTAGTATATTGTATAGTTGTACTATATACTTTACTAGTTTACTGTTTACATCAATCATGTTTTCAAAAATCTTAATAATAAATAATAATGACAATTCATAT
>JAOTAX010000002.1:23015654-23028050 GCA_025629825.1 Erythroxylum guanchezii | reverse complement strand
CTTTTATTAAATTAGGCTTTGTTTTCACAGTTAAATAAATTTTCATTTTAGCCTAATTAAAGTCCTACCCATCAACCTTTAAGTTATGTTACAAACCTAAAAATTTGATGTTTCTTTTACATATGTTTTTAAATACGAGAGAGGGAGATACAATTGAGTTGAGACTAATATTCTTGTTTTTGATCAAAATTACGCAAAAAAGTTGATGGATATATCAATCAAGACCAAGGTCTGTATTTTTTTCCCTTAAACAACACAAACTAATTTTGAGATCTAATCCACTTTTTAATGCTAAAGTCTTTAGTTCTTTTCCTATTTAGTTGCAATGCCCATTCAAAGTTTGGATCAAAATAATAATGAAGATTAGAAATAATCAATCAAATTTAACAACTGCTTCTTAATAGATTTTATACTTGATTCAATTAATACCACAAAATAAGGTCATCACATATAACAAAGCATTTCATCGAACACCTTGAGTGCAAAAAAATTTCAACCTTATCTAAACACAAATTAATTAAATCTTTCCATTATTTACATGGAAAACCCTAACACAAGAACAATCAAACCCAAATAAACAAACAATTGCAATTAAATCAGTCCAAAAAAACATGAACAAATTCTTCAACCCACGGCTTACCTTCGGAAGATGCAGAGGAGATGACGACAGACCCTCATTGCCAGAGAAGATGGCGAGGAATACCGACTAGAGACGTTGCACGTGGTCGGAGAACGGACAACAATGGAGGAGGAAGCCAGAGGAGAGGAGAGGACAGAGCGTCAGAGGCCCAAAGAAGGAAGAGCTGTGCGCGCGAGGAAAGGAGAGGGGAGGGAAGATCTGCGGTTTTCACTTAACCAAAACGACGAGCTGCGCACGCGAGGAAAGGAGAGGGGAGGGAAGAGCTGCGGTTTCACTTAACCAAAATGACGTCGTTTTGGTTAAGCACAAAAAAGACGTCGTTTTGGTTAACTTCTAAACGCAGCTTAATACAATTAAAACGACGTCGTTTAGGTTGAACCAAAACGACGTCATTTTAATTATGTTAAACAACGTTCTTACTTCACCAAAACGATGTCGTTTTGGTTAAGCCGAAACGACGTCGTTTCGGATGAAGCAAAACAACATTCTTCACTTCAGTAAAACAACGTCGTTTTTGTTAAAACAAAACGACGTCGTTTTGGTGAAGTTAATAAACGTTCTTCACGATAACAATACCGACGGAATATTTCCATCACCAACCATTTCCTTATCCATGACAACTTTACTGCCCGAATAAGAAATTCTGTCCCAATTTACCGACAAAAATACATGCATCGGTATATGTCCGTCGTTAATATTAGTCACGAATCTTTCGCTCCAAATATGGAAACGGAAATCTGTTCCGTTGCTATATTTGTGTAAAATAATGACGGAATTGACATGTCCGTCGCAATTTTCATACGATTACGATTCCATCGGTAATGTTCCGTTGCTATTAGGTAGTTTTCTTGTAGTGCCATAAAGTAGTTACTTGAGGAAATGAAGCAAGTAGTTACTTTTCCCCTATTTTATACCTATCAATTGCCTAAACTAATGATGAAAACAATGAAACCCAGATGAACAATAATCTGAATTAAAGAAAAAAAAATCTTTAGCCTCAGTAATACATATAAACATTGGAATTCAAGTAAAATACATATGACTTACTTGCAAAATTGAGAAGTTTTGAGCGAGGGGTGTACAAAGAAAAGAATTGGATAGAAACATGGGATTAGGTTTTGTCTTAAAAAGGGAGACAAATTAGGTAAAAAGAGTTTGACACCTTCATATGTGTATATATTACATGTACTTCTGTATATTTTAGAGCAATTGTATCATGTGTTTTAATTTTACTAAATAAAAATTGGTGGTAATTTAATTTTGCTAGACATATTATAAATACTCATTAGTAAATAGAGAAATTTTATGTTTTAAATATACATTAGTAAATAGCTATATAAATAAATATGTAACATTAGTAAATACCATTTAGTAAATAGATGACTAGAACTATAGCAAAAATTCTAGATGTTGCATATATAGGACTTTATTGCAACCATTTTTAAGTTTTGTTGCCTTTTCTTATATATAGCAACAAATTATTATTATCAATGCTTTTTAATATTGTTAAAGGCAATACTTTAAAAAATGTTGCGTTATGTTAATTTTTAGCAGCACATTTTTACATTGATACAAATATGTCATTGCCTAAAGCACTCTTTACTGTAGTGAATATACCTTAAGATGAGAGCTATCTTAAGCTTCCCATCTTCTAAGATAGCAAGATAAGTTTTGCATTTCCTTTTCCGGTGCCATCAACTCTATAATTTAAAAATATGCCTTATTACTTTTCTACTTCCTGACACCACCATTTGCCTTTTCTACTTTAGGATAAGCCTTTTGTTTTTTTAAAAATTATTTTAAATATTCTTAAAGCCCTCTTTCTTGCTTCCAGAGGCATCTAAACAAGGAATAGAATAGAGTTCCTTCTTAAGGCATCCCTTTATAGTTTTAAGCATATTCAATAGTTTAGATAATGCTATATCCTTTTGGTTAATATGGAAGTTCATGATGAACTATGAAAAGATCAGAGTAAGAGATTGAAGTGCCAAATTAATGCTTAACTCATGATTTAGTGGAAAAAAACTTAATTGGCTTAATTTCTCAATATAGCTAATCTTCTTCAATACATGCAACTTTATTGAAGATCCTTCTGCCATCTTGCATCGATGTAATGCTCTAAAGGTCTAATATCTCTCTAGTCTATTTTTTGCACTAAACAACTCTTTGTTATGCAAAATTATAGCAGGAGCATCCATTTCATGTGGTCTTTGATGCTTAGGAGACATACTAGTCAATATCACACTTGTAGCTTACTCAAAATTATGGATATGACACTAAAAACTTTTCAAAACTTTATCAGTTACATTTGGGTGGCAGAATTACATTGCTACGAACATACAACTTTTTTTGCTTACTTAAGATCAATTTTTAAGTTTTGAAATTAGTCTACGAAGTCAACTTTAGTAAGCTTGTTAACATCCATAATACTTTTTAGGAACAAATTGTTACTCATTTTATCTAACAATTAAAAAGACATAAAAAAGTAAGTATTAATTTACATTTCAGAACTAAATAAAATGAGAACTTTTAATAAATATTTAGTTACTCTTATTATTTTATTCAAAATAATTGCCCTTATTATTAATTAAGAAATTATCAAATATTTTCTTAGAAGATTAGAATCTCATTTAAATTAAGTTAATTTTAAATTTACTCAACAAATTAATTAAATTTAAAATTAGTAAATAACATTTTTATCAATCATAATTTAGGTGACTCTTATCTTTGTATATTATTTTTGACCCTGCTTCTAAATTCTTACTCTATTCTGCCTATATTGTAATTGCCTATATTATAGAATCGTGAAAAGCATTTATATTCTTCAGTACGGCCGGTCAAAATCGCAAGAGCAGTGAGTTGATTCTATTCCAATAGTAAAACGAGAGACAAAAGTAGGAGATGTTGGAGCATATAATATAATATTAATTGAACTTATTTACGGACCCTTGATATTGATCGTAATGATAGCTAGCAAGATCACATGCTTAGAGTTGTGCCAATCCCACGAAGTGGAATATATAATTTATTCAACGTTGCGAGCTAAAGCTTGATGAAATTTGAAGGCGCTTTGGCTGTAGCCAAATTTATTTGTCTACCACTTCTCCAAGATTAGAGATAGGTCCACGCGCAAGCTATTAAGGTTCATTAATCTAATAACTTAGTTTTAACTTCCTCTTTATTTCTAGTGGATGCCTGGACTACATAGCAGTTTACTTTGGAAAAGGTACTACGTAGAGAAATTATATTACCTGAAAAGTCAATCAGCAAAATACGAGAAACGTTACAAATTGTGGGTTTACTTTGAAATTTACGTGGAACCTAGCAGAAAACTTCTATTTGAATTGAACGCTGCAAAAGATAATGTTGTAAACTTTGTTATTTTCCATTTAAAGATCTATTTCGAAAGGAGAAAGATAGAGAAACAAATCTACAGGAGAATAATTAGAGTACTAGTTAGGTTGTTCTGTATAATTGATATCGTGTTAGTTGACTGGTGACAGGGGTTTGAACAGAAATTGCATGACATTATTGCATGCCGTAGTTAAAGTAGCGCTGTCGTGTTGTTAGTCTCATAGTCAATTTTCAGAGAGGTTTATTGGCTTCGAGAACTCACCTAACCCGTGAAACTTGCTAGAATTTAATACAAAATGAATCCTGATCAATCAAGTTGGATTATTAAAAATAAAATTAACTTCAGAAACGTACGTGAATTTATTGAAATATACGTGGTTGGGGTGTTACGACTTCTTTTAGAATTTAGCCTTTCAAGAGATTGATAATAAAAATTTAAGATAACTGTAGAAGAAGGGAAGAAGACAGGAGAAAAGAGTTCTAATAATGCCCGATGATCCTTATTCATGCTCTAACAGCCTTTAAATATAAAAGTTTGTCCTAAATATGTGGAACTCCCACACGACTAGAAAACGAAATAACGTTGGTGGATTTCCCACCTACAACTGGAAATCAAAAGCAATAGAAAATCAAGCCATTACTTCTACAAAGCTACTACACGTTGAGGAGGTAGGCCATTGTCCATGATCTTCTGGATATTATTAGCAATAAGGAAAAAGTGGGCTGTTAAGATAAATTCTAAAGATCAAGTCAGTGAGCAGGTCTTGCACGTAATGATTGTGTGAGAGAGAGAGCTGCAGGTTGCTTGTACAGGGAGATTTTCGGCTATCAGTCCATCCACCCTGCAAAGTCCTTGTCCTCAAGGACAAAAGTCGGGTAGGCTTTTGAAAATCGTCTGAGATTTTCCCATATTGCGTCTGCTTCCGAGGTGCCAATCCACTTTATAAGCACTTCAATAATTGGCCTATACCGCCCTTTCTGGATGACTCACTTTTCTAAAATCTTCTCAGGGGCTGGTAAAATTACGGAATCATCAGTGACAGGAGGTAGAGTAGAAGTGGGAGGTGGCCTATCGCCTAGATGTTTTTTGCAAGAGGCTGACATGGAAAACATTATGTTTTTTTGCATCTTTAGGCAGATGGAGACGGTAAGCCATAGAACCTATCTTCTCCAGTATTTCAAAGGGCCCGTAGAAGCGAGGAGAGAGCTTTAGAGAGCTACGAAAGGCGACAGAAGTCTATCTGTAGGGTTGTAATTTCAAGTAAACAAAATCACCTACCTGGAAGTCCACCTCTCTTCTGTGTTTATCAGCTTGGAACTTCATTCGCTCTTGTGCTCCTTGCAAGTTTCTCTTCAAATCACGAAGGATGATGGTGCGATCTTTGAGATATGTGTCCACTGCAGCCACTTGTGTCGTACCCGGAACATACTGAATTATTGTAGGCGGTGGTCTTCCATACACTACCTCGAAGGGAGAGGTTTTTGTAGCTGAATGTTCACTTGTATTATAACTTAATTCAGCCCAAGGTAGCCATTCACTCCATTTTCGAGGTTCTTCTCCAGCAAAATATCGCAAATATTGTTCCAAAATTCTGTTAAGAACTTCTATCTGTCCATCAGTTTGTGGATGATAACTGGAGCTCATCTTGAGTTCTGTCCCCTGCAATTTAAACAACTGAGACCAGAATAAACTTATAAAAACCTTGTCGCGATCACTGATGATGGACCGTGGAACCCTATGGAGTTTAACTACATGATTAATGAATTCTGTAGCAACTGTTGTAGCAGTATAAGGATGACACAAAGGAATGAGATGGCAATATTTGGAGAGGCGATCAACAACTACCAGTATGACCGTGTAACCATGGGAAGGAGGCAGTCCTTTTATGAAATCCATTGATATATCTGTCCAAACTGTTTCCGGAATTGGTAGAGGTTGCATGAGTCTTGCAGGCTTCAAAGTCTCATATTTGTTTTGTTGACAGATGGCACAAGTCTTGATAAACTCTTTCACCATTCGATTAAGCCCTGGCCACTGAAAATTCTGGTGTATTTTTGATAGAGTCTTGTCATAATTGAATGCCCCCATTGGTGAAGAATGATATTCTTTCAGGATCGCAGGAATTAGAGAGTTATGAGGACTCAAAAAGATTTTTCTTTTGCAAAAATAAATACCATTCTTTACCTGAAAATCAAGCCTAGTAGGTTGTTGTCGGAAAATATTTTCATAAAAAGAATCCTCTTTTACTTCTACTTGTAACTTCTTCCACCAATCAGTTACAGGTATGGATATTGCGGTCATTTGGAATTCTCCCAAACGTGATAAGGCATCAGGACCTTGATTTTCACATCCTCTCCGATATTCTATTTTATAATCACATCCCATGACTTTCGGTAACCACCTCGCTTGAGCAGGAGTTGTGATTTGTTGCTCTAAAAGGAATTTGAGACTTCTTTGATCTGTTTTGATAGTGAAGGGACGACCAAGAAGGTAAGGTCGCCACTTTCGAATTGCCTTCACTATCGCCAAAATCTCCTTCTCATATGCGGAGAAATTCAATGCCGCTCCCTTCAACGCTTCATTGTAATAGGCTATAGTTCTCTGATTCTTTGACAAAATTGCTCCGAGCCTGATATCACATGCATCACTTTCGACGGCAAACTCTTGGGTGAAGTCTGGTAAAGCTAGTATAGGAGGGGATGAAAATGCCTCCTTAAGCTTTTCAAACGCTTCTGCTGCTTCTGTATTCCAAGAGAACCCGTGTTTAGTCAGTAAACGAGTAAGAGGGGCGACTATACCTCCAAAATTTCAGATGAATTTTCTGTAATAGTAGACGAGTCCAAGAAAGCCCCGCACGCCCTCTTGATTGGTGGGTTGTGGCCATTCCTTGACTGCTGCTATTTTCGTAGGATCAATCGCGACTCCCTGCCTTGAGATCAAGTGCCCCAAATATTCCACCTCTGTGACTCGGCAAATAACTGGTGAGTAGTGAGAGTCTGTAGAACAGTTTCCAGGTGACTTATATGCTCCTGCCAGCTCCTACTATACACAAGAATGTCATCAAAGAAAACAAGGATAAACTTTCTTAAATATGGGTGAAAGATCTCGTTCATTAGAGCTTGAAAAGTCGCAGGAGCGTTTGTCAGTCCGAAGGGTATTACTACGAATTTGTAGTGTCCTTCATGCGTTCTGAAGGCCGTCTTGTGTATATCTTCTTCTTTGACCCGGATTTGATGATAGCCTAATCGCAAATCTAGCTTAGAATAAATTTCTGTACCAAGCGATTCATCCAAAAGTTCGTCAATGACGGGAATCGAAAATTTGTCCTTCACCGTAATATCATTCAAGGCCCTATAATCAATACAAAATCTCCAACTTCCATCAAATTTTTTTACTAACAAGACAGGTGATGAGAAGGGACTCCTACTAGGACGAATTAATCCTGATAAAAGCAATTCTTGGACCATTTTTTCAATCTCAATTTTTTGATAAAAAGGATAACGATACGGTCTTACTGAGATTGGTTTGCTGTCAGGTTGAAGTGGAATATGATGATCCTATGCACGATGTGGCAGAAGAGTTGTGGGCTGTTCAAATACGCGGCTGTATTTTGTGAGAAGTTGTTGTATCTCAAGACGAGATTTGGCTATAGGGGTAGCTTCTGTGGCTTCAACCTGCAAAAAAAATGTAAGGCCATGTACCATATGGAGCTCCTTCTTTTGCAATGGCTCTAGTCCTCTCCTTTGGATGCCATAAAAAGTGTGAGATTGGTCCCCTTTTTTAATTGTCATGGTGAGAGTGGCATAGTCGGTCTCTACAGGTCCAAAAGTCGCCAACCATTGAACTCCCAAAACAATTAGGTATGCTACAACTGGAAGAACATAAAAATCAGTTGTGGTGTGATATCCTTGAATAATCAAGGAGAGGTTAAGACATTTTCCCTGGCAAGTCATTTTTTCTTTGTTGGTGATGGTAATTTGAAGGGGCTGGTCTTATATCACCATTAAGCCATATAAATCCACCAAAGTCTGATCCATGAAGTTGTGAGTACTGCCGCTATCAATGAGAACCGCTACATCTCACCCCTTTGTTCTTCCTTGTAATTGCAAGGCTTGGGGGTGATCCGTTCCAGCCATTGCATGTAATGATATGTCTGGCACCATTTTTGAAAAATCTGGCTGGTTGGTCTCCTCAATTTCATGATCCAAGATATCTTTAATGGTGAATAGTTGAGGTCTTTGACAACGATGGCCTGGGCTGTACCGCTCGTCACAGTAATATCATAATCCTTTATCTCTTTTCTCCTTTGCCTCTTGACTGGAAATTCTACGAAAAGGGGGTTGATTATTGGTGGTTTTGGTAGTAAGTGGAGGTCCCAAAATGCTAGGTTGCACGTTGCTCCTGTTGGTCCAAGGGGTGCAGCTGCTACTGATATTTTTCTTTTGTAAATTTAGCTTCTCTTCAACCAATCTTGCTACTCCGATGGCATCTGCCAAATGTCTAGGTTGTTTGATTTTAACGTCCAACCTGATATCGTCTTTAAGCCCTGCAATAAAACATCCTACCAAAAAAGGTTGAGGCAAGTTATCAATACGATGAGAAAGTTTCTTGAATTCTTCCTGATAAGCAGAAACCGTAGTGGTCTGTCTAAGGCGAGTGATCGCTTCCGAAGGATCTTCGTAGTCAGTAGGACCAAACCTGAGGAGAAGAGCCTTAGTAAATTCCTCCCATGTTACTGGTCCTTGGAATTTACCATACCACATGTGCCATTACAAGGCAATGCCCTCAAGATGAAAGGAGGCGAGGTCAACCTGTTGATCAATTGCAATACCGCTGAACTTGAAATACTGCTCTGCGTTGTACACCCAACCTTGGGCATCCGTACCATCAAACTTTGGGAAATGGAGCTTGAGTTTCTGTTGGTTGTTAGCATAAGATGTGTTTCCTTGGTGAGAAGTATTTTCAGGGGACCTCTGCCTAAAGGCGTTCTCATTTTCTTCATGAGTGTGGTGAGAATTCTGTTGCGACAACTCAATATTCTGGACTTTGGAAAGCAAGGTTTGCATGGTGGAGTGAATTTGATCAAACATGGATTCATGTCGCCCAAGTGCTTCTTGTACCTCATTACGAAACTCGGCGTTAGTCTGTTGTTGAGTTCCCATCGCAGCCAACTTGGCTCTGATACCAATGATAATAAAAATTTAAGAAAACTATAGGAGAAGGGAAGAAGACAGGAGAAAAGAGTTCTGATAATGCCCGATGATCCTTATTCATGCTCTAACAGCCTTAAAATACAAAAGTTTGTCCTAAATATGTGGAACTCCCACACGACTAAGAAACGAAATAATGTTGGTGGATTTACCACCTACAACTAGAAATCAAAAGCAATAGAAAATCAAGCCATTAATCCTACAAAGCTGCTACACGTTGAGGGGGTAAGCCATTACTCCTACAAAGCTGCTACATGTTGAGGAGGTAGGCCATTGTCCATGATCTTCTGCATATTATTAGCAACAAGGGAAAAGTGGGCTGTTGAGATAAAGTCTAAAGACCAGTCAGTGAGCAGGTCCTGCACGTAATGATCGTGAGAGAGAGAGAGTTGCAGGTTGCTTGTACAGGGAGATTTTCTGCTATCAGAGATGCACATTTATTGCCTTTCTTTCCAAGAATGGGTATCATAAAAGAAACCCCTAATTCTCTTTTGGGGACTATAACAACTTATTTATATATAGTACTTACTCCTAAATTTGTCCATCATAAGTTAGCAATATAATATCAAGGTTTCTATGCATATAATAACTCATATCATTAGATGATTTAGGCTCATTAACCTGAAATCTTATTAGATCACTTTTAGTCTTATGCTAAACTTTATGATAGCCAAGAAATATAAGTATTAATATATATGTAAGTCCATTAAAAACTTCAACAATCTCCCACTTGTACTACATATATATAATACCTTATATTATATGTCATAAACCTTACGAGTCTAAAATTCTTATGATTATAAAATCATATTTAATTATTTTGATCCATCAATCATATCAATATAGGATTAAAAAGATCTTTGTCACAATTATTGTGATTGAACCCATCAGTGGTCATATACATCAATATAATTAATGACATAGATAAAGTATAATTTATAGCATAGAAATTTCATATCACGTGATCTTAACATGCCTATTCCTAATTGGTCCTACTTTATTGCCTAAACCAAGTGAAATCATAGTGTAAACTCGCAAAATTCTTTATACTGCAATATTAAATTATACAAAAACTATAAGCTAGGCAAGTTTATAACCAAAAGTATCCGTAAAATAACTCCCACTAAATTATCATATTATCAAATGACATAACACCCATATAAGTAGTGTGCTTATGATAGAATTTAAATGGCGAACCTTTAGTTAGCAAATCCATAACCTTAGAGTTTGTCCTTGATAAGTGATATTTGTTATAGAATTGTGATAATGTGTATGTTTAGTATACATAATAGGGTGTTTAGCTTAGGTTTTGTGTTATTTTCATATAATTTACATGTGTATGTGATTGTATATGATAAATTACACGTTAGGTTATAAATGAAGGTCTTTAAGCTTAAGTTTTGTATGCTTTTCATGTGTTTTGATATACATACTTTTTGCATGGTGAAATGATATGAAATTTACTACTTAACGAAGGAAGAGGGTTAGGAACAAATTTACAAAGGAATTTCAATAAGATGTTGCTTACTAAATGCATCTAAAAGCTTTTTACAAATAAAGAATCTATTTAATTGAAATGGATGCATTCATACATCCTCAAGAGAAGAAGCTTCTAGAATACTAAGCCAAGTCAAAGTAATTATTGGTATGTAAACTAGATACTAAAGTTGAGATGCTTCATGAACCAGGAAATGAGAATTATTATAGGCAATGGTTATGAATCTTAGTTTTGGTTCGATGATTGGAATGATCTTAGGATATCTTCATCTTCTACAAGGTATGGAGAATCTCCAGCTTCTAGTTTCCCTAAAAGTCAACTTAAATGCCATTTTAGAAAATGGAACTTGGCATTGTAGCACTTTAGAGGTTTTAATACCATTGTAAACAATATTACAAACTACAGACCAAATAGTGAAGAGGAGGACAAAGTTACTTAGAAGAATCACAGCTCTAAAGTCTTCACTAACAAGTCTTGCCTCTAATTTATTCAAATTCCTAAACAAGCAGTTCCATGGTAGAAGTTACTATGGTTCAGGGACAATTGTCCAAAAGCTTCCTTTATACTTTGGATTGTCGTAAAATAGAGATTTAGGTAAACTAAAAGGATCTTTACCAACCAACACCTTGTGCAAGTTATGGCAATTAGTAACTTGAAACTGCAAACCACTTGTTTCATATATGCTCTTGTACCTCCTTATAGGCCAAGATATTTTATCTCTAAAGAATTCACTTGCTAGACTTCTTTTGTTAGCTAGGTATGAAATGTCAGGTTCACTTAGTACGGAGCCCTGGCAATCTTCAAGTTGGTCATCAACTACAGCACATGTGGTATTTAGAGAGAGAAACAGGAGAACATTTCACAATAAAAACCTTAATCATCAAAATTTTGTGACATCAATCATTGTTGAATATTGGTAAAGAATATTTATTTTGGAGACAAGCCTAGAGCTGTTTATCAGATGGAATGTTCATCTCCCAAATGGTTAATAATGTGATACTATCTTAAGCTATTAGATTCATCACCTCAACTATTATTTTGATCTCATATAATGGTTAAGCTACAATAGCTCACAGCTTCCTTAGCTACAAAATTTGACTTATTACCTTGTCTACTCTTATGTTCTCTTTTATTGGGTTTAATATATTATTTTAAATATATTTATAGTTTAGGATGTAGTTAGAGACTAAAAGGTTTAGACTTTGGTCCACATGAATCCTTAGGGAACTAGGATCAGATGCCGATAAATATTTTGAGATTTATGGTTTTATTTGATATACTATGATTTTAATAGTTTCAGATCATTTGTCTCATTTATTGGATAGATGGATGCTCATACTCTATGATAAATACAAATAATATAAACAGGAGATCTGTGCCTTGACTTAAATACCCAAGAAACAGAAGGCAGAGATGTTTAAACCACCTTGGCTTTGGCCTATACTATTAAATGTAAAATTTTGTTGTACATCATGCTCAGGAATCGTACGAAGCACACTGATACGGTGATGGTCCATTGCACAATTTGGACGAAGGAACTAAAGGTGGGATGCAACATATTTGGCAAATCTTATAAAAGAGCCCCTGTGATATACTTGATTATTCATCTTAGCCCTTGTGTTTTTAATTCGGTCACCTTAGCCCCTGTGTTTTTTATTCTCATTCAAGATACCCCAATTGGGTATTTTCGGAC
>JAOTAX010000002.1:22998991-23011936 GCA_025629825.1 Erythroxylum guanchezii | reverse complement strand
CTCTTGCTACTTAATCCAACCAAACCATATTTTAAAATCCAACCAACATTAACACAATAATTAACTCCAAATAAAATTAATATAATATAACAAAGCCTCAAAATTCATTTAGTCATGCTTAATTTCTTCCAAAAATAGGACTTTTTTTCTAATCATCAAATCGAAGGAATTTGCTAACACTTCCTTCTAGACAAATGTTCCTCATTGTCTCAATTTTCTAATGACCTCAAAATCATTCAATGTGGTTCCATAGTCCAAAAGTTATACCCCAAACATTTCTGAACTATTCTTATACTAAAACATTATCCCAAACTTGACTTCCATCCGAAAATTGATACTCTTAGAGACTGAATTAAAACTCAATTTTATCAGATAATTTGTACCTATATCTCTATAATTTAATCCAAATAAAAAATCATCTCATTTGGATGCCTAGAGCAAAAGTTATGGCCCAAACACTTTCGGACTGTTACTAAACCGAGACTGCACACTAAACCCAAATTCACTCCAGATATTGAAGGTCTTAAGGACTAAATTGAAATTAGATTCCTTCAGATGACTTGTAGATTCATGTCTCTGATTTAATTAGAAACAAGAATCAACTCATTTGGAGCTCTACAGATCGAGATATTGTCAAAATACTGAAGCATGTTCCGAAAAATATCCAACTTATACTCTTATAATTGATCATCTCACTTTGATTCCATTAATCTTTCTCAAATTATTCTCAAAAATCATAACTTTTAATGGAGAGTTAGAGGAATGTCTTAGAAATCCAACGCTTTAAAAATCAGGTCAATTGAATGTTGGACGAAAAAGTTATAAGCAAAATAGTGAAGGAAGGTCAGCTGAGCCAGCGAGTCGCGTCGTATACGCGACGACTCGCTAGCCGCGGTCGCGAGCCGCTCTAAAAGAGCCGGTCGCGATTGGGATGGCACACGATCGCGAGGCTGTTAACTTCAATTTTTTTTCTTTTTTCCCCTCTTATTAACCACTGATCTTCAAAAATCCATATCTTTTTACCTAGAACTCCAAATTTAACTAGGTTGGTATCAATGGAAAGCTAATAAAAAGTTCTACAATTTTCATGAAGAACTTAAAAACTAAAATGGCCTCTAAGAAGGTCAAAAATCTACCTCAAAGTGGCTGTCTGAAAAATGTTATCCTAAGCAGTGACACAACTTCTTAAAATCATAACTTCCTATTCCATTGTCCAAAAATTTCATGTTTTATATCAATGAAAAGACAAAACATAATCTACCACTTTCATGAAGAACTTAAAGCTAAATTCAGTCTCTATAATGGTCAAAAGGTCGCAACAAAGTGGCTGTACGATCATTTCTCATCCTAAACAGTATCAGACTTCTAAAAATCATATCTTTCTACTCCCTTGTCCAAAAATTCCATACTTTATATCAATGAAAAGATAAAAAGATATTATAGAACTTTCATAAAGACCATAAGAACAATTTCTAACTCTTTGAGGGTCAAAAATTCACTCAAAGTTTCTGTCCTGGAAGTTCATCCTAAACAACATCAAGACTTCAATCAGTCATAACTTCCAGCCCCGATAGCAAAAAATGTCATACTTTATAGCGTTAGAAAGCTGGAAAGATAAACTACAACTTTCATTAAGACAACTTTGGCTAATTCTATCTAGATCAATACAGAAAATTTATGCAAGTTCAGATCAAAACTTTAACTCTCTCATACTATTCATTCCTAAAATTTTCTGACTTCAAAGTTTCAAAAACACAAACAACAATTCAACTTTTTATTCTAGTTATTTCCACTCCATTTCTACCAACTTATTCATCATAAATTTCATAGCACTACATAAAAATACAAGACAAGTTTCTCATCACCCATAACACATACATATACAAAACACCCATTTCATGCATTAACCTCAAAATATCATTGCAATTGCTCCAGTTAACATTACCCAAATAAAACATTAAACACCACCAATTCCTTATTTAATTTCATTTAATAAATCAAATTTTTAAGAAAAGTTCGGGGTCCAACAGTATTGATCGATCAGATGAAAATTTCGAGGACGAAATTTATTAAGGGGGAGAAATGTAACATCCCGTCCCCCATATTAAGGGTGAGGACCCGAAATATCAGTACATGGGAGTTCAAAGAGAGATTAGGAAATGTATTTTTTCTTGCTCATACATAATGTTAGCATATATGCACATAAATATTGAATATTCGCACTTAAAAAGTGGTACATGCATTCATTGACAAATTTCAGGTATAATTGATGCTAAATGTAATTTAATTGAAAATGAGAAGTAGAGGGAGTAGATAGAGTGATCTTCGTATGAGTTGTGAGAAGGAAAGATGTAGAAACTAAATTGGTAGTGATCTGGAAAATGTTCACTGAGTGTGCTTCGGTCTGTTAGCCATAATGTTTTCTCTACTTATCCAAACTATATTATTCTTAATTTGGATTAAACTAGACACATATGGCTACATTTCTTATGAAGACATCGAATATCAATTCTGTCTCTAAGAATCTCCAAATTTGTCATGAAGCTAAGAATTTGGTGTAGTACGTTGGTGTATGAAGGGAAAATTCATCTTTGGACTTTAGGGGCAAATTTGGGATTGATATAAATAAATTTTAGCCAAGATGCCTTCTGAAAAGTTGTAGATCATTCTTTTATCTTTCCAACGGTATATAATATGAAAATTTTGGACATTGGAGTCAAAAGTTATGATCCTTATAAGTGGAGATGTTCTGAGAAGAAAATGAGACACAAAAGTGAGACTATAGAAAGTGAGACGCTGGAAGTGAGACAATAGAAAGTGAGATGATGGAAATGAAACGATGGAAATGAGACGATGGAAGTGAGACGATAGAAAGTGAGACGATGGAAGTGAGATGATGGAAGTGAGATGATAGAAAGTGAGACGATGGAAGTGAGACAATAGAAAGTGAGATGATGGAAGTGAGACGATAGAAAATGAGACAATGGAAATGAGACGATAGAAAGTGAGATGAAAAGAAAGTGAGACGATACAAAAGTCAGATGATAGAATTGGTCTTCAAGGTCTTCATGAAAGTTGTAGATCTAGAAGTCCTCTTTCCAATAGTCTAAAAACAAAGTCCATCCAATATCTGTAGTGAGAGTTATGGCAATTGCGGCAAGACATGTACAATACAAGAAAAGATATGAACATGTTAGATTCTTTTGGCCATAACTTCTCTAGACCTCCAAATGACTTGATTCTTGAACCATTGGATTCATAGCCATACTAAATGTATGGAGAAAGATTGAGAATAAAAGAGTGGGACGGGTATAGTGAGTGTGTTCTTCAATCATATGAATTGGTGTTATTTCACTGAACATACTTCAGTATTTTGATGTTTTCTGGATCAATAGAGGTCCAAATGAGATGATTTTTGTTTTGTGGTAAACTAAAGACAATGAGAGACATTTTTCTAGAAGAAAGTGTTATGTTAGATTGTTTAAGGGTACTATTGGCAAGATACTTAAGTATAAAAGACATAAGGCATAAATGGAAGGGCAAATGGGACAATTCTCAATCATTAAGGGCATAATTGGAAGAAAAATTGTTGTCTTGCTTATAAATAAAGGACAAAACGTGACTGAGAAGATTCTAGAGAAGAAAAATGAGTGGATGAGAAAAGAGATAAGAGAGAGAAAGCATGAAAAAGAATAAGGGGAAAGACAATTGTGACTTGAATGAGATTTGGTTTGTTTTAACAAACTAAGAGAATCCTACCCAAGAATAAGGGGAAAGACAATTGTGACTTGGAGTTTTTGGCAAGCAAACTAGGTGGGTAAAATATTTATGGTTATTGTGTAAATGAGCAATGTACCTAAATGTGTACATATGTTTAAATTGCTAAGCTATGAATGGGAATTGGATACATATGAGGTTAGAAAAGAGATGATGAGAAATTGTGTTATGATATAGAGTAACCAAGTGTTCTTGAAGTGTAAGCTTATGAATAAGCTAGACTTATAAAAAGGGTAAAGATTGAAAGGAGCCTTTAAATTGATCATGTACAAATGAAGTGTACGTCTAAGTTCAATTAGACACATATGAATTTTGAAATGGGAATAAGCATAAAATGTGTTCTAGAACATATACTCGTGATTTTCATTGAGCATTCATTGTATATAGTCCATTTATACAATTGTGCATAAATAGATGCTTATATGTGTGCAATTATTGATGAGTGTGAAGTGGGTGTCTTGCATAAATAGGTTGTGCAGGTTGAGTGTTCACATTCAGGCATTCCCAAACTTTGAAAGCAAATGCTAATCTAGAGCATACTGTGAGTAGACCGAGATGGTCTAACTTCATTTTTTGTTATTTGAATTCTTGTATTATTTGACTATTGAATGATTTTGTAAATGTGATTTGGATGAACTAAGTGTATTGAAGTGAGTGCCAAGTGTTTTTAGAATGTGTAATTGCATGCAAGTGAAAGTGTAAATTTTCAACTATATGTTGAACGCTGGACTACGGTCCGATGATAAGCGAATATGATTGAATAAGAATACGCAATTGTGAGTGATGAATTCCATTGCATGAATGCATGAAATATAATGGCAGTTGTGACCAAAGTAGTCAATGATTACAGCTTAAAGTTCAACGAGTAAAAAAGGAGCCTCAAGCTCAAAAGTGATTCAGAGCCTTAGGCTCAACGTTTAATGAGCCCTATATGGGACAGTTATCAATGAGCCCAGTATCCACTGGATACGGGATAGTTCGGGCACTCGGTCACAACAAAGTAATAAATGGAAAGTGAGTCTTATGTGCATTGCATATACATACTATAAATGATTAAGTCTATTGAATGTGAAATAATGTGAAGTGTGAAATTGAATGTGAAATGTTAAATAGTGTAACATGTCAATTATGTGTTATGTGAATGGGTGAGCCATCAATGATGGTCACTTATTGAGTTCGCAAAACTCATCCAAAATTTGCAAATATTTTTATGGACTCAGAAGAATACCCCGTTAGGCTAACGGGAGTATACCTACAGCATTCAAGTGAAGGATAGAGGTCAGGATCAGTTCACGTCTGCATTACATTTCTCTATTTTTGTATTGAATTGTAAATTTTGCATTTTTTTGTATAAATTTGCATTTTGAAATGACTCAAGTAAATTGTATTTGTGAAAAGGCCCAAATAGCTATTGAAAATTGTGTTAATTGAAAATGTTTGGGAGTGAATGTGGACCCAATTTGAGTAACGATTTTCGCATATTGTGGTTGTGATTTCAAAAAAATAAAAAATAAAAAAGAATATTTATACCAATTTCTGACTGATTGAGTGCTTTAGCACGCCATCGTTGCGGTGCACGAACTCAGATATCATCATTGATGTCGGGTTCGGGTCATTGCGGGAGTGGGGTGCTACAATTCAGTTGTTTGTAATCCACATATAGCCTATAAGACTCATCTTTCTTCTTGACAAATGACATAGGTGCACTCCAGGGAAACACACTAGGGCGTATAAAACCTTTTCAAGAAGTTCTTGCAGCTAGATTTTCAATTCCTTAAGTTCTGTAGGTGCCATCCGATATGGTGCAATTGATACTGGTGTTATACTAGGTATTACATCAATAGAAAAATTCAACTTCTCTTTCTGGTGGTAACCTTGAAATACATCCTAGAAGTCACATATAGTTTGTAGATCCTGAATTTTATGATCATCCTTTCTAGCTTCAATAACACAATCTAAGTAGGCTACACAACCCTTTCGAATAAGTGTTTTTGCTACGGTCACTGATATAATATTGAAGAGAAAATTTGACCTTTCGCCAATAACTATGATCTCATCAAAGTCAACTATTCTAATAGTGATTCTTTTAAGATGACAATCTACCACTATATGATGTTTAGATAGCCAGTCTAGATTAAGGATCACATTAAATTCACGAAAAGGTAGTTCAATAAAATCATCATGAAATTCATGACCTTGTATTCGTAACAGATAATTCTTGTAAACCTTATTTACCACCACACTATGACCCAAAGGATTTGTAACTAGAATATCATGTTCAAGAGTGTCAACAAGTAACCCTATATTTTCAGGCAATGGCATACATATATAAGAATGTGTAGATCTTGGGTCTATCAATGTATGAACAGAAATGTCAAAGATAGTAAAAGTATACGTAATAATATCTATGGCATCCTCGTTATCACAAGCTCGCATAGCATATGCATGAGCTGGAGTACGGGTATTAGGTCCATCAATTGTCTCTGATGTGACCCTCTAACCACTAGCACCAGAACTAGCTCCCGTGCTTCTACCTCTGTCCCTTGAAGTTACAAGAATTGGTCTATCTACGTGACTAACTATTTGATAGCATTTAACAGGGCAATCTCTCTAAAAATGCTCCATAGATCCATATTGTAGGCATGCTTCCATCACCTTCCAACATTGTTCGCCATGTTTCTTCCCACAATGATCACATCAGATAACTACTCCACGTCCTAACCCACATGCTATACTAGCTATAGGTGGGGCCAGTTATCCTTCCCTAACCATTGATCTTTGACTTTGCCTTGATTGGTGGTAGGATTTCTGTGTTTGTGATGAAGCTTAAGACCCTGAACCATTTTGCTTTTTACTGGCTGAGAAGGATGAACTAGATTGTCCCTGACTCCTCTTCTGTTGTCCCCTATTTCTCCATTTTTGTTCATCAATATTAACCTTTTCAATTGTCAAAGCTGCTTTCACCATTTCTTCACAATCCTTAATCTACAGTGCAACAAGGAGTTTCTTAATGTGATGGTGAAGGCCTGCTTCAAATCTCTTACACTTATCTGCCCCCGTAGGAATTAATGTCTCTGCATATATACTTAATCTATCAAACTCTTTCTCATATTTTGATACTATCCTATACCCCTGTTTCAAATGAAGGAATGCATCCCTCATCTCATTCTTATAAGCCTCCCCTACATATTTATCTGCAAATTGGGACAAAAAATACTCCCAAGTAAGATCCTGTGGTAGAACAAGCCTTTTAATGAACTCCCACCACTGATATGCTGGTCCTTGAAGAAGACCATCTGCACACTCCAATCTGTCTTTTACTGTGCAATGGAGAAGACAAAAAATTCTTTTTTTATCTTAATTAGCAAAAAATTGACATCTGGAGTAGTAATTGATGACTCCCCCGGAAAATCCTTTGCTCCCAATCTCTTGGCTTTCTCCAATGTAAGTTTCTGTAGTGGAAGAGGTGGTTGTGACTATACAAGAGGAGTAACAAGCATCCATTGTTTCACATAATCCACCATAGTATGGAAAACCTCTGTCTGGTTAAGAACTGGGTGACAGGAAAATGGTCATATGGGTTGTGGTAGCTGCCTCGCCATGCCCCAATTTGTATCACTAGCTGAGGCATGACTTTTCTCCTCTCTCTCAATGGCTCCCAGAGTGCTTGGTTCCATTCTTCAATCTATAATAGACAGAAAGGGCGGATCTACATTAGAGTCACATCATATTCTCATATAATCCTTCATTTGGCATGCATTTAATTCACTTTTCCTTTATTTCCTTAATTATAGACCCCAAAACTGCCTAATGGCTTTGATACCACTAAATGTAACACCATACCTGATAATGGAATCGACATATCAAGTGTTACCATATTCTTAATTACCTAATACTTCGAACTACAACAATTTCTATTTAAAACCTCATCAATCTAGTAATTACTATTCACTTTCTAAAATTTTGACAGAGTTTCTTCTATATTTACTTAAAACCTCCTGCAAGAAACTTCAATACACTTCTCATGCATGTTAATCAACTATCCATCTCTATGTCAAAGTCCTTGACAAAATAATTTACCCATCCTATAAGACATTCCAACACATTTAAACCAGATTTCATACACAACTTTCATTTATTCAAATATAATTCACAATAAAATCCTGTAAAATCATTCACTTCTTTATGTGTACATGCCATAACCAAAATCAAAATAAAAATTTGTAGTACATCCACCTCCAATTCTTGCCAAATCCTTTATGTGACTCTTGTCTTGTAATAGATCCACCATAGCTTTCTTTTAATTCTCTTCAAAACCTACGTGCAGAAAGGAAATCCACACGTTGAGCTATAGGCTTAATGGTATTTAAGCAATTCCATTTCACATTCAATTCAATTCATTTAGCCATAACATGCATAGTATATAATATTTTTCACATATAAATATCTTAATTTCTTTCTAAGCATAAATAGGCATTTAAAATCAAGTTATGAAATACAAGAAGGTATCTATTTTAATAGTTCATATCTAATTGCACTTTCATTTGAAGTTCTCTAATAATTAATAGTTCATATCTAATTGCACTTTCATTTGAAGTTCTCTAATAATTAATCATGCATTTATCTACTTTCTATAATTGCCTCAAAGTAAAATCCATCAAAATTGTATCATTGAGCCGGATAAGCGGGATTTTAAAAAAACAAGATCGGGTACTCGAAACTATACGATCCATGTTTTTTATACATTTATATTAGAACTGAGCTCTCGGAGCCAAGCAGTTTATATCACAAATCAAATATCTTACACCAGAATCGAGCTCTATGAGCTATACAGTTCGGTAGCATATATCATAACGCAATACTGCTAACTTCCCAATTGGCACGCCAACCTTATCACATTCCTCCAATTCCTATCAATTTACTAGGGGCAAATCTAATTAAATCTCATAATAAAAGCTCATAATAACCAATTCAAGATATTCCATATTCGGCCAAAGTAAATCTTTTTTCCTTCCATTATTGGTTTTAATTTAATTCATACAACATTAAGACGTATTCATCTCACTAATTAATCAAAAATAACATATCAAGTTTCTCAATTTAAACATAATGTATGCCAATGGGGAAAGTACAAACTATAAGTCCAAAATCTCAATTAATCACATATACTACTTCATTTAACAACCAATTAAATATTTTTCACAACAATTTCATAAACCCCCAATTTTACTTAAGAACCCTAAATTTCCTAATACACAATTTTTAGCAAAATGTAGAATTGTAAGAACGCATGCCAAATTGATTTCCAAATCTTCAAATTAAACTTCCATAAACTTTAATTTCATCATCAATTCCTTATTCCTTATTCCTTCTCTTTCCCTTTCTCTTTCTCCTTCAATTCATATTCTTTATCTTCATAATGTTGTATAATAAATTCAATTTCATGCATTTTATTCATCAATGCATGCAACTACACCAAAATCATGTACTTAAAATAATTAAAACTCCATTAACTCACCTTATAAATTTTTGGGTACTATTCATCAAGAACACCCATATATCTTTTCCCAATTGATATGGTGAGTTTGGGGACCCTAGGTTGATGGTTTAGTGTTTAATAGGTGATTTGGGGGTTTAAACTAAAGAAAATTGGCTTGAAAATGTAAAACAATGAAAGAAAAATGGAGAAGAAAGCAGGGAGGTATTCTCGGCAATGTTTTGGAGAATAAGAGAATGGGAAGTTGACAAAAATGTCATGTGGTTCCTCATTAAAAGTTTTCCATTTCTTTTTTTTTCAAAAATAACCTTTTTTAATCCATTATTTCTTTTTCTCAATAAAAATACCCATATGAAAAATATCTTCATATAGAGAATTTAATTAATATCATTTATTTCCATTAATATTTTCAAGTTTGACTTTCACTGTTTCTGAGGTCACACTTTGACCATTGGTCAACTCTTTGTCAAATCCTCAAAACGAACTCATTTGAAGCTCTAATTTGATCTTCGGGCTATCCTTGAATAATATTATCTGATGCTAAATAAAATAAAATAAAATTTGGGTCCTGAATATCACTATTCACCTCAGGATACACTATTTAAGATCCAAAAAGTACTATTCATAAAATTGAGATTTTGGGGCGTTGCATTCTATATATGTAATGTAATTGTAAATGTTTTTGTTTCAGGTTTTACATCTACTTGGTTATTTCCTCATCACAAACTCTTATCGTAAATTATAATAGTTTGAGAGTCAAGAATATTATTTTTCTTTTTATTGGATGTTTTGATGTAATTATTATTTATTATATGATGACATTGTAATCTTTTTGATAATTTGTATTGTTCTTAATTTTATATTCATATGATGATGATTGTCTTTTTTCATATTAATTATGATTATTATTTATAAGTGAAATATCTGAAAATTATTGTTATTTCATATTAATTGTGGTTATTATTTGTTATTATGATTTTTGGAGATAGGGTTGATATAAACTTATAAAGTATACAGTATAACGTACAATATGACAATGAATTATTTTGCAATTTTTTAAAAAATTAAAGGACTATTTCATATATTTAAAAATTACGGAAATGGTACCTGGTATTGACCATTGCCGGTACACTACTGTACTAGAACCTAATTTAGTATTAGGGCCGATACAGTATTTGCAACATTGCAGCCAACTATTAACAAATTAAAGTTGCAACCCCTACCATCTAAGTAGTGCTGACAATCTTTTCTCTAACGTATGCTAAATGCTACCATTGACTTCACTAGGGAGAAAGGTGATAGGTGACAATAAAATAATGACAACGAAATAAAAGATTCATTTTTGACTCCAACCTCCTTTCGAGCTTGAGTTTATTTATCCTAAATCACTACCTTCTAGTTGTATTACTGATTTCACCATTACATTGCAGGGTTTTTTTCCCCTTCATATATAAGGTGTTAAGGATGATGCTTGAGATAGATTTCTAGAGATTTTCTTTGCGGACAGTGGCTTTGCTTTTCATAGATTGTTTTCTAAATTTCCTTAACCAAAGTTTTTTTAACTCTAGAAAAAGTTATTACACAGTTATAGTAAAAGACATGTTATAAACTAGTTATTTTCTAGTATAGTATTCCTGAGAACAAAAGTTTTCAAAGATTCCATCTAAACTTCATGTTTGATGTAAGCTCTCTTTGTTCATTCTTTTCTATCATGATTTCTCTAATTCAATTTAGAGTATAGTCAGTTAATTGATGTTTTGTAGTGACTTCCTGTTGGACCCCGAACTTTTCTTGAAAATTTGATTTATTAAATGAAATTAAATAAGGAATTGGTGGTGTTTAATGTTTTATTTGGGTAATGTTAATTGGAGCAATTGCAATGATATTTTGAGATTAATGTATGAAATGGGTGTTTTGTGTATGTATGTGTTGTGGGTGATGAGAAACTTGTCTTGTATTTTTATGTAGTGCTATGAAATTTATAATGAATAAGTTGGTAGAAATGGAGTGGAAATGACTAGAATAAAAAGTTGAATTGTTGTTTGTGTTTTTGAAACTTTGAAGTCTGAAAATTTTGGGAATGAATAGTATGAGAGAGTTGAAGTTTTGATCTGAACTTACATAAGTTTTCTGTATTGATCTAGATATAATTAGCCAAAGTTGTCTTAATGAAAGTTGTAGTTTATCTTTCCAGCTTTCTAACGCTATAAAGTATGTCATTTTTCGATATCGGTTTTGGAAGTTGTGATCGTTTGAAGTCTTGATGTTGTTTAGGATGAACTTTCGAGACAGAAACTTTGAGTGAATTTTTGACCCTCAAAGAGTTAGAAATTGTTCTTAGGGTCTTTATGAAAGTTGTATATTGTCTTTTTATCTTTCCATTGATATAAAGTATGGAATTTTAAGGGAGTAGAAATATATGATTTTTAGAAGTCTGATGCTGTTTAGGATGAGGAATGATCGGACAGCCACTTTGTTGTGACCTTTTTGACCATTATAGAGACGGGATTTGGCTTTAAGTTCTTCATGAAAGTGGTAGATTATGTTTTTATATTTTCATTGATATAAAGCATGAAATTTTTGTACAATGGAATAGGAAGTTATGATATTTAGAAGTTGTGTCACTGCTTAGGACAACATTTTTTCGGACAGCCATTCTGATGTGGATTTTTGACCTTTTTAGAGGCCGTTTTGGTTTTTAAGTTCTTCATGAAAATTGTAGAGCTTTTTGTTAGCTTTCCATTGATACCAACCTTGTCAAATTTGGAGTTCTAGGTAAAAAGATATGGATTTTTGAAGTTCAATGGTTAAATTTGAAGAGCGGCTCCTGGCATTGAGCCAGCTAGCGAGCTGTCACATATGAGACGCGGCTCGCCGACTCAGCTAACCTTCCTTCACTATTTTGCTTATAACTTTTTCGTCCGACATCCGATTGACCTGATTTTAGAAGCGTTGGATTTCTAAGACATTTCTCTACCTTTCCATAAACATTTATGATTTTTGAGAATAATTTGAGAAAGATTGATTGAATCAAAGTGAGATGATCAATTATAAGAGTATAAGTTGGATATCTTTCAGAACATGCTTCAGTATTTTGACGATATATCGATCTGTAGAGCTCCAAAAGAGTTTATTCTTGTTTCTAATTAAACTAGAGACATGAAGCTACAAGTCATCAGAAGGAATCTAATTTCAATTCAGCCCTTAAGACATTAAATTTCTGGAGTGAATTTGGGTTTAGTGTGCAGTCTCGGTTTAGTAACAGTCTGAAAGTGTTTAGGCCATAACTTTTCCTCTAGTCATCCAAATGAGATGGTTTTTGATTTGGATTAAACTATAAAGATAAGGCTACAAATTGTCTGATGAAATTGAGTTTTAATTCAGTCTCTAAGAGTATCAATTTTCGGATGGAAGTCAAGTTCGGGATAATGTTTTAGTATAAGAATAGTCCGCAAAATGTTTAGGGTATAACTTTTGGACTATCGAACCAAATTAAATGATTTTGGTGTCATTGGAAAATTGAGACAATGAGGATCATTTCTCTAGAAGGAAGTGTTAGCAAATTTCTTCAATTTGATGATTAGAAAAAGGTCTTATTTTTGGAAGAAGTTAAGCATGACTAAATGAATTTTGAGGCTTTGTTATATTATATTATTTTGTGGAGTTAATTA
>JAOTAX010000002.1:22970040-22980677 GCA_025629825.1 Erythroxylum guanchezii | reverse complement strand
CCGTTTCTGTTCGGTCCTCTACGATTTTCGATTCTGATTCCTTCGTTTTAATGAATCCTGTAATAAGTATGAGGTTTTCGATTTCCGTAGTTGGGTTCCGGAAATGGGACCCAACATAAATGGTCTCATTTCATTGTTTGTTATGTTGTAAATTTCTGCATTGAATTACTACTGATATGATTGATGTGAATATGATTGTACTGATTCCGAATATTGAATGTTCGAGGCGTTTGAAGCATGAATATCATATTGGAAGTTCTCATTGAATGTGAATTGGATTGACTATGTGTATACTCAACTTGATTGTTGAATGCTGGACCAAGTTCTGAAGAAAAATGTGAATCTACATGTGAATGAAATAAGTGATTCTCAATTTAAATGTTGAATGTCAGACCAAGGTCCATCACATGTGTAAAGTGAAATAAATGACTAATTGATATTATGTGATTGATGCATTTCATTACATGAATGCTTGATAACATAAAGGCTGTTGTGATCGAAATATCCACCGAAAAAGAGCTTAAAGCTCAGAAAGTGAAAAAGAGCTTAAAGCTCAGAATGTGATTAAGAGCCAAAGGCTCACTATGTATAATGAGCCCGATATCCCCAATGGATACAGGACAATTATCAATGAGCCCAGTATCCACAATAGATACGGGACAATTATAGGCACTCGGTCACAATAATAATAATTGAAAGCGAGTGTCATGAGCACTGCATATGCATCTGATATGTATGACTTAAATAGTTTGACTGATTTGTGAATGTGATATATGTTTAAGTGAATATGAAATATATGTGACTCATCATAATGACTTGATGAAGTGATGTAAATTATGTGATTATACAGATTAATATGTTACATGATTGAGTGAGCCATCGAGGATGGTCCACTCACTAAGTTCTCAAAACTCACCAAAATTGCAATGTGGCTTTTCAGGTTTAGGGGAGATATCTAGTTAGGCTAATTGGAATATAGCCACTGAAATCAGATATGGGCTAAGGGTCGAGATTAGTTTGCATCTGCATATGTCTTCAGTGATTTTAGTTTTTGAATTATATTTCCGCAAGTATTGTGTAATGTATATGTGTAAATTGTAAAGTGTAATAACAATTGCGGCGAGTGATTTTTGTAAATGAAATGGGCCCAAGCAACTACTAGAATTTAGATGATATGTATAATGATTGTAACTCCTGTAAATAAAAATGTTTATGAATAAAGTGGGCACGATTTGTTATTGATTTTCTGCAATATGCTTGCATTGTTTCAAAAAATTGTATTGAATTTGATTAACTGAGTGTTCTAGCATGCCACTCTCGCGAGGTACGTACTCAGATATCACTCAGGATGTCAGGTATGTTTCTTACGAGAGTGGGGTGCTACATGTATACTGATGATGGAGCAAGGGCTAGTCCTTTAATGAGTTTCGTATGTAAGAGTAAAAAAGATGGTGATAGACTACGAATAGGTTCTTAGAACTTTGGAACCCTTACATGGAAGTCTCCAGAATTATTAGAGATTTTAGACAAATATAGGATTCATCTAGTATGCATCCAAGTGACAAAGTGGACAGGGGATAAAGTGAAAGAGATTAATGGGTTGAAATTGTGGTACTTGGGGGTTCGAGATGTCAGAATGGGGTAGGTATCTTAGTTATTAAGGAACTTATAAATCATGTTATGGAGATTAAAAGGACAAATGATAGGATTATAGTTGTTAAGATTGTGGTGAGTAGTGTTATTCTTAATGTAGTGTGTGCATATATACCTCAAGCAGGTTTGGACGAGCAATAAAAACATCAATTTTGGGAGTAGTTAAAAGAGGCGATTCAACAAATCCCTACTAATGATAAAGTTATTTTAAGAGGGGATTTTAATGGTCATATAGTAGCAACATCGGATAGATATTCGTGGACTCACAGAATCTTAGGTATAGAGATAGGAATGATAGTGAGATTGCTTTATTGGATATGGCAATAGCATTTGAGTTAATGACAGTCAATTCTTTATTTAAGAAGAATGAGGAGCAACTGGTGACTTATACGAGTAGAACCACGAAAACTCAAATTGATTATTCCTTATGAGGCGGAGTAATCGAACTAGGTGCAAGGATTATAAGGTGATTTTAAATGCATGCTTAGTAACTCAACATAGACGGTTAGTTTTGGATTTTGAAATTAAGGCATGGAGGAAGAAGAGAAATATTATGAGGTGTACTAAAGTTAGATGGTGGAATTTGAAAGAGGACATGGTGGAAAAATTTAAGGATAGAATAAGAAATGGAGTCGAATGGAAATTGGAAGGAGATACTATTCAGATGTGGAAAGGAGTAGCAACTCTATTAAAGAACACTACTAAAGAGATCTTAAGAGTTTTTAAATGGTCAAGGGGTGGTAAGATGGAATCATGGGGGTAGACTGAGGATGTACAAGAAAAGGTAAAGGATAAAAAGGGAGCATATAAAGCTCTATTGGAAAGTACCTCAGAGGAAAAGAGAGAAGCTAACAGAGAAAGGTACAAATTGGTAAAGAAAGAGGCAAAGAAGACAGTCTCAGTGACAAAAATTTAAACAAGAGATTGGATACTAAAAAGGGAGAAAAGGACATTTTTAAGTTGGCAAAATTTAGGGAACAGAAAATGAGAGATTTAGTCCAAGTTCGATTTATAAGAGATGAAACAGGGCAGTTGCTTATGGAGGAAGATGACATTAAGAGTGGATGGCAAAGGTACTACTATGGCCTTTTTAATGAAGACATAGAGGACAATATCTCTTTAGGTGGCCTTAGCAAGTTTGAGAGACTTCGTAACTTGTCTCGGTGTAAACAAATCACAAGGGAAGAAATTAAAAAACTTTGAGGGAGATGAAAAGCGAAAGGGTAGTAGGAACGGATGAGATACCCTTAAAGGTATGGAAGAGCCTAGGTGTCAAAGGTCTTAATTGGCTAGTCAAGCTTTTTAATGTGATCCTTGATTCCACCAGAATGTCGGATGAATGGAGACTGAGTATGTTAATTCCTTTATACAAGTACAAAGGGGACATCCAAAACTGTAACAACTATAGAAGCATCAAATTACTTAGTCACACCATAAAGTTATAGGAAAAAGGTAATGGAGAGGAGAGTAGGAGAAAACCAATTTGGCTTTATGCTAGGAAGGTCCACGATAAAAGCTTTACACCTTCTTAGAAGATTAATGAAATATTACAAGGAAAAACAAAGAAATTTGCATATGGTTTTTATTGAGTTAGAGAAGGCATATGATAGGGTTCCTAGAGAAATTGTGTGGAGGTGTTTAGAGGTTAAGGAAGTTCCTATAACGTACATATGGGTGATTAGAGATATGTATGAAGGAGCAATGGCTAAAGTAAGGTTAATAGGAAGAGCTACTGAGAATTTTTCTATTGGTATTGGGCTATACCAAGGCTTCGCATTAAGGCCTTTTATGTTCGCAACAGTGATGGAGATCTGTGTTTAGTTGATTTAATTATTTACTTATTTATAGTATTGTCATGATGCATTGTTTGTGGGTCTATCGGAAATAACCTCTCTATTAAGTAGGGATAAGGCCACGCACTATCAAATCTTCCTAGCACGCCTTAACATGACTTCAAATGCATGTTGATGATAATGATGATGTTTGTTACTGGTGTTATTTCACTTTTTAGTCACATCATGCATTTTTTATACATTTTTTAGTTTATTTTATGCAATAATTGAGGTCTAATATATATTTGATGTGTGTTTTTACAGGGAGCCATTGAGTCGTAGCCATGGTGCCTAGATCTGTGACTACAGCTAGCAAAAATAACACATGAAATTTGGTGCAACACTTTAGTTGTGAACCAAGATGGCTAAGGTTTTTGTCACTCATGCTCGTGGCATACAAAGACGTCTGAAACGTTGGTTTCACTCTGTACAGTGAATGGTGTCTATTTCACTGGTTCCATATTGTAGGCCCTTGTGAATATCAGCATTTAAAAATAAACAAAATAAGAAACATAGGGGTGGGAAGCAAAACCAAACACTCTTCTCTTCTCCATCTTCATCTTCAGCTTCCTCTTCCAATTAAACCACAAATCCCAACCACACCTATTCCTTTAAAATTAATGATAAAAAATAAAAATTTTCATAAACCCAAACACTTTCACTTAACACTACATAAAAATCATTCATTTAGTTTCCTAAAAAAGCCACTCAAACGACCTACAAACAATAAACTTACAAATTAGCAAAGCACATTCAAAACACCACCTTTTTTAGTACTTCATTTTTGTGTATTTGGTGGTTGCTTGTCTTGTTTGTGTGTAGGTGGTGAAATAGGTCAAGACTAAAAAAAAAAGAGTAAAAGGGCTTCATCATCCTCCAAAGGCAAGAAACCCACAAAGCTACCAAGAAATGAATCCATTGACAATTATCCATATTTAAGGTTCAATGACCCCAAACACAAAGAAAGATATGCAATTCTTTCAAAGAGGTCCCTTAGTCTAGAAAAATACTTAGATTTGGTTGTGTAAAATGAGTTAGGATTGAAAATTTATATTGAAAGCTTTGATTGAGGAACGTGATTTCACTTTAACTTATAGGTTAGAGAGGTGGGCTTTAGGGGATTAACCTGCTTGAGGAACGTGATTTCACTTTAACTTATAGGTTAGAGAGGTGGGCTTTAGGGGATTAACCTATGAGTTTCTGTCTACATTTAAGTTTGATGGTAAAAGGGTTAAGCATGGTAACACAAAGCGTATAACATTTAGACTAGCCTCGAAAGTGTATAAGATGTCATACAATGAGTTCAGGTATCATTATGGGGTATTAGATGATGTCAATCGGTCTCGACCCCTACATATAAATGCCTACCTTCATTAGTTGATGTAAGGCCTGAGTTATTACATTTTGATCATCAACAATTTTGACATGATTTAACTGGGGAGAGTAAATTCAAGGTGCACTTCTTTCAAAAGACACTTAAACACTATGGTACACTGTTTGTTTGCAAAATCCTTAACAGGAAGAGGTGAAAGTGATAGTATTATGGACTTGAATGATTTAATTTACTCGTATTGCATGCACAGTAGGCTTAAATCTATTATGGTTATTGTCTTGGCAGTTCATTTTGAAAGGGTAGCTAGTAAAGTAATAGGTAACATTCTTGGTTCATCATTCATCACTAGACTAACAAGGAGTTTGGGCATTTTAGATGTTAGAGGTGTGTTATTAACAAAGGATCATGACATGGAACTTCTAAACAAAAAGAATTGGCAAAGCATCCACGCATTAATCAAAGTGGATACTAAGTGGGTTTTAGATGTGACACCTAATCATGCCACCCCCTAATAGATTTCTTTCAAGCCCCTCAATCTCCTCAAGCTCAAGCTTTATCGGATGTTGGAGGTTCATCATCTTAATCTCAACAATGACAAGCTTCAATGGAAGAAAGAATGACATTTGGAAAATCAAGCATGAACTCAAGACAATGATAAACCAACTTAAGGGGTAAGTGAGTAAGGTAAAAGAACATTGAAATGAATAAGGAAAAAATAGAGAAAAGATGGTTGGAAATTTGAGAAAAGGATCAGGTTAGGTGACAAAGAGAGAGTGAAGAAGAAAACAATTTTAGGAAATTTTAAGATATATTCAGGGAAAAATAAGAAACTTGAATATTTAAGCATAAAATTGGAATTTAAGTCCTATAAGGGTATTTTAGTAATAATAAAATAATGTATTGGTAAAATAGAAATTTTAATAAGCGAAGGTATTTTAGTAATTATAATGTAAGACAAAGTAAGGATATTTTTAATAACTAAGAATAAAGTAGTAAAAGGGGGTAATTTTTATATGTAATTGGGACTAAAAATTTTTCTTAAATAAAGTATAATCAAATTTTGTAAATGTTTAGGTCCAAAGGAAGAATTAGGGAGTAGATTGGACCAATAAAAATAGTTGAGTTTGAAAATCAAGTAAGGATAACTTTAAACATTACCCTTATAATTGTGTACGGTTCATAAAATTCTAAAATTTTGTTATTAATAAATTATTTATGGTGAATCATAGTATTAATTAGTAATTAATTAAATTAACAATTAAAAATTAACTTTGTGGATTTTTGTTATATATGAATTGTTAAGAAATTTACTTATAAAATAAATAATTGACAGGATAAAAAATGTTCGTTGTTTATATTTTGTTACGTGTTATGATGTGTATCGCCTGATAATTTAACGGAACATATGATATTTATAATTTTCAATTGTGCATATGTATAATTAAGAATATTATGGTAATATAAATCAAGTGCATGAAATTAGATAGAAATTTGTTTATAATGGTTTGAGGATAGACTATAAAAGTTGTAAATTTATAGCTTGTCTAGGATAGGTCATCTTTGATGTTCATAGATTGATAGGTTGTTGAGATATGAACAAGTTGTGGCTGGGTACCTATCAGTGGAGCAGGTACAAAGGCATCATAGGTCCTAAGGAAGTCCTATGTCGATGTCTAGGTACCAGAGTAGTACCAGTATCATAAGTCCTGGGGATATCTTATGCAAATGGCTAAATACTAGAGTCGTATCGAGCTACTAGAAGGGATCGAGGTACTTTACACCAATATTTACATATCTCATTAAGTTTTCACTTAGTGAGTGATTATGACAAGTATATATGAGTTGGTAGTGATAGAACTTTATCATTAATTTTGTGGACTAGCATAATAAATATAATTTTGTACAAACTTCGATTAATTAGATGTCAAGATAATTAGAGCATTTGTTGTATAAATCAAGTGCATGAAATTAGATAGAAATTTGTTTATAATGGTTTGAGGATAGACTGTAAAAGTTGTAAATTTATAGCTTGTCTAGGATAGGTCATCTTTGATGTTCATAGATTGATAGGTTGTTGAGATATGAACAAGTTGTGGCTGGGTACCTGTCAGTGGAGCAGGTACAAAGGCATCATAAGTCCCAAGGAAGTCCTATGTCGATGTCTAGGTACCAGAGTAGTATCGTTGTATCATAAATCTGTAATTTCGTGTTTATTTTTCTTCAATTGGTATCAGAGTCGATGAACCCTAATTGTGACTGCTAATTTTGGGTAATTTTTGAGATCTTAATTTCATGAAATTTGGGGATTTTCGTATTTTGATTTTTGTTTTTTATGAAATCGGTTTTGTTGTGGTTGATTTGTTTCTGTTTGGTGTCAAATAGTGTGTTGAATTTTTTGTTTGTTCTTAAAACTCCAAAAACCGAAAACAAACCATGAAAATCTCTTTTTTTTTTAAATCGTATCTTTTGAATTTTTCCGAACCTATTCAGTAGCTTTTTTTATGAAATTGATTCAGGGTTTTAATAAATCGTTAAATTCTAAATCTAATGACACTAATTTCGTTGAAAACGGATCAAAATCGAGTAAGATATGGATATTTTTTCAAACCAGGTCGGACGACCCAAATTACAGAGTTCTGGGTGAAGAAGACGCAATCAGACCCGGCTAGTCTTTCCCCATACGCTGTGTTGGCACGTGGATGCACGTATGAACGCCTTTGTTGGCCATTTTTCCCCAATTTTTTGTGTGTTTGCTCCATTCGCCCAGTTCTAATTTATGGTTTTTTCTAGAATTTTTTGAAAACTCTAAATATTTATTATTATTTTTTCCCAAATTTAAAATTAATAAAAATATAATGTACTCTCCAAATTTTTCCTTGAAAATTTTTGTACTTGTTTTTGGTATTATTTGGGCTTGTGGGGTCTTGTGTACTCTCAGTGGTAGTATAATTATGCACCAAAATTAATTTTGGATGTCATTTATGCATATAATGTTATATTATATGATTACTATGGTTAATTTTGTAATTGTGGTCCTAACTAAAACCTATGGGGAAATCTTGGGATATGTAATTGGACTATTGTCATTCACTTTGTGTAATTGTGAGCTCACCTATCGTGAGACCAATTATTACAAAATGCTATTGTGATGTTGTTATTAGGCATACATTAGACACTATGTTAACGATGCACTTACCCAATCGATTTGTCTTTATCAATGTGCTTTCTAATGCTTTGTTTAACTCATTGAATTATGTCTTTAAGTTTTCAGTATTCTATCGATATTAGCTTTAGGGCATAATTTAATGTTCTGGGTGATCTATGTTGTAATGCGGGACCCTTAGGCAGGATTACAATTGCATGAGAACCCAGCTGTGTTGTTTGCCCAATTTTGCTAGTTGTTGATACATTTGCTAAATCTCCCTGCTTTGTATCAATTTCCAACTTTGAATTCTTTGATTAAGCTGAATGGGACCAATTATGAGGACTGGCTTGAATCCTTGAACCTTTTTTTGGTCGTTTCTAATGTTGATGTTGTTCTCTTTGAGGATGAGCCTGCACAACCCACTGTTGAGACGTCCGCTACAAATAGAGCTAAATATGATAAATGGATTCGTTCTAACAAAGTCTGTTTGATGACCATCAAGTACATAATGCAGAAGACTATTAAAGAGAGCATCACTGAAACTGATAATGCCAAAAATTATCTAGTACAATATCCAGTGGTTGATCGTCTATTTTCTTCTGAACTTGCCCAATCTAAATCAATATATATTTCAATTGTCCTTTGATCTCCTTTCTTGAATAACATTCTTTTTCCTGGAGTACCTTTTAGATACCGTAGGATCTTATAGATTGCCTGCAAATGCTTTCTCGTTGGTGCATGCATATAGCGACCACTCATGGCAAGTATTCAGTACCATTATTAGTATGAAGGATTTAAATACTAGTTTGGAATTAATTCTTTTTGTAATCCTTATTGTGCACCCATTCAAAAGGGTGACAAACTCTCAAATAGCCAGTGTCCTCAAAATGATAAAAATAAGTCAGAGATGGAAAAGACCCCATATGCTTCTGTTATTGGCAGTCTTATGCATGCTCAAGTTTGTACACGTCTTGATATTGCTTTTGTTATTGGTGTACTTGGGAGATACTTGAGCAACCTTAGTGTGGGTCATTGACAAGCTGTGAAACAAGTTCTGAGGCATCTACAAGGTACTAAAGATTATATGCTCACTTACAGGATGTCTAATCACCTTGAGGTGATAGGTTATTCTGATTCTGATTATGGTGGTGTTGCCTTGATGATCACAAATCTACGTAAGAATATATCTTTATGCTTGCTGGAGGAGCTGTATCTTGGAACAGTGTTAAACAAACACTTACAACAATTTCAACTATGGAGGCAGAGTATGTGGCTTGTTATGAAGCTACTCGACAAGCAATATGGTTTAGGAATTTCATTTCTGAGCTTCGTCTTGTGTAGAGTGTTTCCATAGTTCTAACCATATATTGTGATAACTCTGTTGTGGTGGGCTTCTCTCAAATATGCAAGAACTCTAAGCGTTCGAAGCATTTTGATACAAAGTATATGTTTGTTAGAGAGAAGGTTAAGGAGCTTCAAACCTGTATAGAGCATATACCCACTGATCTTATGGTGGTAGACCCTCTAACCAAAGGCTTGACTGTTAAAGCATTTGTGAATCATGTAACCCGTATGGATCTATTTAGATCTTTTGATGCCTTGGATTAGTGGGAGTCTGTCTTTTATGTTATTTTGATAGCAACATTGTATTTGACTATTTTGTTATTCAGTCTAGAGACTTTTGCTTATAATTGTTGCTATTATTGTTATTGCCATATACTTAATTATTATACTGCGCAGATACATTTAAATGTTTGTATATATATGGCATTTTGTTGGAGACATTTTATACCCAGTCTCATTTTGTTGTTCTGAGATATTTTGTTAAATCTCAGTTGGCATCTTGGGTGGATGCTTGGGCCATTTAGTTTGGATTTACACAAACGGATAACCATTTTGTGTGCATTTCCTTATGACATATTCTATTTAGGTCATCAAAGTATAGGTATCTTGCATATATGTTATCAGTACTACTATCGGGTCTTATTTCTATACTGTTGAGGTACTTGTAAGCTCATTTTGGACTTATAATTGAGAGAATGTTGGCTCCATTTTGACATCCTATTGTGGCCATATATTGTTATATTAATCTGGGGTTTTGTTTCTGTTGTTCATTGATACTTGTTGGGCCCCGATTCGCATTAAGCCTGTTTTACTAATTCTGAGGATTAGTTTCCTATTTGTTCCTTTTAATTAGATTAAATTGGGGTTTTAGTACTTAGTTTATAAAATTAATGGAAGGGATTAGTTAGAATTAGAATTTTGGATAAGTTGTTAGAGTTTCATAAAATAGGATGGTGTTAGGGAAAATTAGGAAGTTTATACATGTTTTTAAGGCTTAAGGTTAATCAAGTGGGCTTTTAGCCCTTTTAAATGTCATTGAAATGAAGAAAGGAAGCAAGTGGGCTAGGGTCCATTAAGTTGTAATTAAATGAGCATGTAGGAAACAAAAGGAGAAAATATGAGAGCAAAGGAGGAGTAGTCGTGTGGAAGTCATGAAAGTGTAAGCTTTTGGGCTTAGGTTTTCTAATAGGACAAAACTAACTTAAGTTATTAGGAGACCACCGAAAATCACACCAAGGAAAAGAGAGAAGCTCACGAAACTTACAATAGAAAAGAGTGGGAGAGGAGACTTTCGGCCATGAGAAAAGGAGGAGAAGAAGAAGAAGAGGAG
>JAOTAX010000002.1:22917272-22929435 GCA_025629825.1 Erythroxylum guanchezii | reverse complement strand
AGCTTAGTAATCACTGTCATGATCAACCTCTTAATTTTCATCAATGTTGGACTCATCAGAAGGTAACTCTTATCAGTGTCCTTATTTTTTCATCTATCAAACTTGCCACCACGTTGCAACCACCTATTCTTAGACTCAATCGTTATTCGGGAAAGTTGAACAATGTTACGAGCTTGTAATGAAAAAGATAGTAGAAGGAATACGAAGGGCAATTAGCGAATGTTATGATTAATTTAAAAACATGTAAGTAAAATTCTCACATTTTTCAATAATTAGCCTCAACGTTTGCAAGAATCATACATTGCATTTATTGTTTGCTTAAAATTTTCAATGAGTAACCTCTAAAGCATTGTTTGTGGGAGTCCCAATAATTTTTAAACAATGAGTATGCAAGATATGTGTATAAAGGCTTAAAGGGCAAATCTATATATTTTAAACAAAAATTAATATTTGATTATAAGCATGTCTTACATGACAAGACAATAAAGTTAACATTGTTACTATTTAGTGTTAAAAATCAAGATTGATATATATTGAACAAACTCATAAAATTTATAATATTTGAAATAATTTATCTTAAATGTACATAATAGATTCTTCTACTAGACAAAGGGGTTGTGCAAGTGAATTAATTGCCATACTAGTCAATTGTGTTTTTCTTGTATAATCATTTTAAATTTGAATTTTGTGTATAATTTCTACCAAAACATATCAAAAAATATTAAATGTAACATGATTACAATGTCTTTTTGAGCTTTCTCTTTCTCCTTCTCCCAAACGACCAATTTCGTTCCCATTCTCCGATAGCCTTTTGATCCTTTCAATTTAACTTACAAACCACCTTACATGTTAACCACCTCACCCACTAACCACCTTCCCAAAATGGAACAATAAAACAAAACCCGACCTACCTCCCTACCAACTCTTTAACACATATTTCCCATCCCTAAAGAGGGCAGGGTCCTAAGGGGGTGGAGAGTGTGAGATCCCACATCGGTTGGAGAGGGAAACGAAGCACGCCTTATAAGGGTACGAGTACCTCTCCCTTACAGACGCGTTTTCTATGGCCTAATGGACTAGGTCCCATCGGAACTCTGAGGTTAAATGTGCTTGGGGGAGAGTAGTTCTAGGATGGGTGACTTCCTGCGAAGGCCTTAGGAAAAGCAAAACCGTGAGGGCTTAGCTGGGTCAAGGCCCAAAGCGGGCAATATCTGTAAGCGGGTGATCTGGGATGTTACATATTCCATGAGCATAAAATGGGAACATGGAGAAAACTAAATGGAGCTCTATTGTAGGAGAAATAGAGAATATGGGAAAACTTAAGTATGTGGAAGAAAAAATAGAAAAAACCTATTTCGGCACCATTGGAGGTACTACAATAAGTGCAAGAAAATGGAGCACTTCACTGATGGGATTTTTTTTATAGAGAAGAGGCTGACCTTTCCAATTATTCAAAAATGGACAAATGCAGGATGGAGGAACAAGGGGTTGGCGAACAATATGGTGAGTAAAGATGAGCTTTGCGTGTTTAAGTTCAATTTAAAAGATAATGCCCAAAAGGTGCTCGAAGCAGGGCCATGGCACTTGATGGTTCATCCAATGACATTTGAGGGTCACATTGGACATGAATAAAATGGAGACAGTACCATTATGGGTAAACATACAAATGGTGCCATTAGAGTATTGGTCTAATGAAGGAATGAGCTTCATTGCTAGTAAAATAGGAAAACCATTAAGTTTAGATGAGAATATTACTTTAATGAAAAGGATAGGGCGTACAAGGGTATGCATTGATGTAGATATATCAAAGAAACTCCCAGATAAGCTTAGAATTATGAAGTTGAATGAGAATGGAGAGCTTGAAGAAGATGTAATAGGTGTTGCCTATATGTGGAAACCCAAGACCAAAGAAGAAAAACAAGTATGGAGGAAAAAAGATAATCAAGAGGGGAAGTTAGCATAGGAGCAAACAGTTGTAGTAGTGGGGGACAGTCATGAGGGGAAATATGCTTATGAGGAAATTACAGAAGTAATGGAGAACATTTAGGCAGAAAAAGAAAAGTTTGATGCTAGATAGTTAGAGACGGAATTCATGAAGGATTAGTAGGCACCCCAGTCAAGGAAAGAGGAGAAGTATCAAGTACAAAATAATATATAGGATTAACTACACCTAGGTTTAATAGAAAATACAGAAGGAAAAGATCTTGGAAAAAGAAAGGACGATGAAGATAACTACTTGGAATATTAGAGGAATTAACAACCTTAATAAATAACGTATTGTCAAGGAGTTAATTAAGAAGAGTAGGTTAGATTTTATTGGTTTGTTAGAAACCAAAATAAAGAGGGACAAGTTGGAGAGCACTTATGGTTCCTAGATAAGGGATGGAAAGAGGTTACTAACCATGATCATCATATGAATGGAAAGGTAGTAATTGTTTTTAATCCTTAGAAGGTGGAGATGGTAAGCAGGTTTAAGAATGACTAGCTAATACACTGTGACATTCTGCCGAAATAAATTAGTAAGGAGATTTTAATAATAATGGTTTATGTAGCTAACCACAAGTTTTTAAGACAAGGTGCGTGGATTGAATTAGTAAGAGTTAACAACTACATTACCTATAGATAGTGCCAAGGGAGTTTAATTTCACCCTAAAATTGACTAAAACTAGATGAGCGAGAAATTGGAACCAATAAGACTGCAGAGAGTTACAGGAACTAATGAAGAACACATGGTTATCTGATCTGAAATGGTATTGTAATGAGTTTACATGGAACAATAAATAGTATGGTGAATGGTTCTTATTGAGAAAACTAGATAGATATATGGTGAATGGCAAGTGGCTGGAGCAATTTCCCCTAAGTAGTGCTACTTTTGAGGAACCTAATGTCTCGGATGACAAGCCAATATTTGTAAATATGACAATTAGGGAGTGGAAAAGGAGTGCCCCTTTCAGGATCTTTAACCATTTGATGGATCACCCAGGCTTTAAGGAGATACTCAAGCAGGAGACGGAGGCTATTATTCTAGGTCCTAAGAGCTATAACCTAAATAAGAAGCTCAAAAGGCTTGAGGAGTCAGTTGGGGAAGCTGTGTAGTGATACACAAAGGCCTAAAGATAAAGAAATAGACAAAGTACTGTAGGACCTAAAGGCATGTCACAAAAGTTTATTAACTAGGCCAGAGGAGATGTAACTAAGGAGAAAGGAAGCTGAATTGTTTGCTAGGTATAATCAAGTTCTGGTAGACACTAACACAATGTTGAGACAAAAATCAAGAATGACATGGTTTAACGAGGGGGAGAGATGTACTAAATATTTTGTGGGATCCATCTCAATAAGGAGAAATAAGAATGTCATCAAGTTCCTAGAAGATAAAGCTAGTTAGAAATATGAAAGCTAGGAAAGCAAGAAAGACTCAGATTTATTTTTTTCTCTAAACAGTATGGCACTAAAACTAGAGTCATGGATATTGCACAGGAGACGGTAGCTAGTTTTAAACAAGTGAGTGAACAAAGTAAGGTTAAGTTGGTAAGGGAAGTAACAATGGATGAGAATAAGGAGGCTATATTCTCATTGAACCCTGACAAAGGCCAAAGGCCAGATGGCTATAATACTAGGTTTTTTCAGAAAAAATGGGATTTAATGGGGGATGAAGTGGTAGAAGCAATGTATGAGTTTTTTTATAAGAAAATTCTCCTCAAGGATTGGAAGAAAACCTTTGTATACCTTATTCCCAAATAAAGGAATGCTATAAGGATGGATCACTTTAGGCTTATTACCTGTTGCAATATTCTTTATAAAAAAAGTGACAAAGATTTTGGCAAATAGGATAAGAAAGGGTCTAGGAGAGATCATTGGTACTGAAAAAATGCTCTCTTGAGAGGGAGATCAGTGGCTACTGACATCTTACTTTGCTAGGGACTAGTGGGATACCATTCCAAAAGGAAAAGGAAGAATTGTACAATAAAAATGGATCTAGATAAGGCTTATGATTCCATTAACTAGAGCTTCCTATTTAAAATTTTGAAAGTAGTAGGGTACCTAACATTGTTCAGAGATTGGATAGAGGAATGTGTAACAATAACAACAATAGGCCTCTTAGTTAATGGGGAACCTACCAGACTAATCAAAGCTAGGAGGGGCTTAATGTATTCTTTCTTGATATTTTATATTTTTGTTTTATATTTAGTACTTAATGTGCTTTAAGTGTGTTTAAAGGTGATAATTGCCTTTATGGACTTAAAGGAGAAGAGTTCGGGCAAAAATGCAAAGTAAAATAGAAAATCAGCAATCTAAAAGGAGTGCATGATTGTGCATTTTTGCCCATGCACTTTCGTGATAATCGACAGATTCTGATTATACACAGTCTGATGTATAGCCATGCAAGAGATTGTGCATAACCCCAAAACTTAGAATTTAGTATAAAAGTGACATTTAGGGGGTAGAAGGAAGGAGGAGACTTTGAGAGGCAATTTCCAGATGTGGAGAACGTTCAGAAAGGACAATTTTGGTCCAGAAAAGCGAGAGAAATTATCGAAAGATCCATTGGAATACAAGATCATACCTCTACATTGCAAGAATACTCAATAGAAAATAACTAGGGAGATTTATAATTATGAACCCGCTGTTTTCTATATTTTTCTTTCAATGTATATTTGATTTTGTATTCAATTATATGTAACTAAACGTCCAGTTAGTATTTAGGTTAGATGAACCTTATATTAATGCTTTGATATGATTTGATTCCTTTATTAATGGAATTGGTGTTTTGATATATTGTGATCTGATTACATATTTTATTTATGTTCTAATAGCCTGAGAATATTAAATCATAATCTAATTTCATACATAGAGATTGAGAAATTCTAGTGTGAATAGGTCTATCGTAATTAGAAGGAGTTGATTACAATTCTAGAGATACGATGACATAAATCTTCCAGATTAGGGTTAAACCTAATAGATGGACTCACAAATCGGTAAAACAATCCTATTAGATTTAACCTAAGTAATTCGATTAGAGATCTTAGGATTAATTGTTAGTAGAATTGAGGTCACCTATTAGCATACCATAGGAGTCTCCACGCTCTAATACATCAACAAAACAATTACATGATAAAAGATTAATCTGTTAAGGGTTTAAGGGGATTCGAACCTAGATACTAATTTTTGATAATGATAGTAGTTTTTTGAGTGAATTTCAATGTCTTTACATTCATTATCCTTTCCCATTTATTTAATTGTTTTATTTTTTATTTTTATTTTTATTAAAAATCTAAAATCAATCCTTAGGTTAGATAATAGGGGAAAGGTAAGTACTACTATTCATAGTCTTTGTGGGATCAACCCGTACTTACTAGTATTTGTTATAGCTACATCGTCCACTTGCAATTTATTACAATATTGATTAATGCAAAAATAGGTCAATCAAGTTTTTGGCTCCATTGATGTGATGATTATTAATATTACCTAGGAAGTCAATTTAATGACAACTTGATTCTGATTGCATGTTAATTTGATTCAATAAGATACGATGATGTATAGTATGAATTAACATGTTGAAATTAATGATGGATTGATTTTGTAAATTTATAATTTTGATTATGGTTTGCTTGAGGACAAGTAAAAAAATTTAGTGTGGGGACATTATATATGTTGAATTGTGGTACTTATTGGAATATTGTGAAAAAAACTAGTAAAGTAAGTAGTATTGATTTGCATTGAAAAAGGACCTATGTATGCTTTGTAAATAAGTTGTGTAATTTTTCTTGAGTAAATTTCCTTCACTTAATCCCCACTTATTCCAATCATACCTTACCTAAGCCCCATTACAACCTTCATAAAGATCTTTTGATTTTTATTTCTAGTTTGTACATAAGTGGTGGAGATATGATTTTACTGTAAGCATATGGTAAGGATTTTACTTTGTATGAATTGAGAGTCTTGATACTTTTCACCCTAAGCACTTGAGCGCATTGAGTGAAATCATATGAGGGTGTAAAGATGTATGCTTCTAATTTCAATGCAATTGTTGATGCGATTATTATTAATATTACTTAGAAAGTTAATTCAATGACAACTTGATTCTAATTGCATGTTAATTTTGTTCAATATGATACCATGATGTATAGTATGAATGGATAGGTTGAAATTGACGATGGATTGATGCTGTAAATTTATAATTTTGATTATGGTTTGCTTGAGGAAAAGCAAAAACTTAAGTGTGGGGATATCTGATAAATGGTTAATTGACTGTAAAAATTTAATGTATTCTTACTTGATATTTTATACTTTTTTTTTGTATATTTAGTAGTTAATGTGCTTCAAATGTGTTTATAGTTGATAATTACCTCCATAGACTTAAAGGAAAAGAATTTGGTAAAAAATGCAACGTAAAACATAAAATCAACAATCTGGAAGGATACTCGACAGATTCTGATTATGCACAGTTTCTTACACGACCTAAAAACCAAGAATTTAATATGAAAGCGTTGTTTTAGGGGTAGAAAGAAGAAGGAGACTTTGGGAGGCAATTTTCAGATGTGGAGAATGTTCAGAATGGAAGATTTTGGTCTATAAAAGTAGGAAACATCCATAAGAATACAAGATTAAACCTTTAGATCGCAAGAATACTTGATAGAAGACAAGCAGGGAGAGTTAGAAATTTGAACCCATTGCTTTCTATTTGTTTTTCTTTCAATGTATGTTTGATTTTGTGTTCAATTATGTGTAACTAAACGTCCAATTAGTATTTAGGTAAGATGAACCTTAGGTTAATACTTTGATATGATTTGATTCTTTTATTAATGCAATTGGTTGTTTGATATATTATAATATGATTACGCATTTTATTTATGTTCTAATAACCTGAGAATATTATATCATAACTTAATTTCATATGTAGAGATTGACAAATCCTAGTGTGAATAGATCTACCGTAATTAGGAGTTAATTTCAACCATAGAGATAGGATGACATAAATCTTCTGGATTAGGATCAAACCTAATAGAGAGACTTATAAATCGGTAAAGCAATCCTATAAGATTTAACCTGAGTAATTCGGTTAGAGACTTTAGGATTAGTTATTAGTAGACTCAAGGTTAGCTACTAGCATACCATAGGAGTTTCTATGGTCTAATACATGAACAAAAGAATTGTATGATAAAAGATCAATCTGTTAAGGTTTAAGGGGATTTGAACCTACATACTAATTTATGATAGGATAGTTTTATGAGTTAATTCCACTATCTTTACATTCATTATCATTTCCTATTTCTTTAATTGTTTTATTTTTATTTTCTTTCTATTAAAAATATGAAATCAATCTTTAGGTTAGATAATAGGGGAAGGGTAAGTATTGGTATTTAGGGGATCGACTCATACTTACTGGTACTAGCTACAACTACACCGTGTACTTGCAATTTATTAAAATATTGACTAACACGAAAACAGGTCACTCAAGGCATATACAAGGTATTATTGAAAAAGCATAAATCTGTACCATGTGAACAATTTTGAAGAAAACTCGAGGAAGAATATAGACACACTATCAGGCCTTTCATCTTTAAGAAAGAGTAGGAAAGCTTTCCAAAGAAAAAGAAAATATGGGAAGCTCGTGAAGGTAAAAAGGATGGTCTATGATGAAAAACTAGAAAATATGTCATCTATAAGAAATGTAAAAATTGTTGGAAACAATTCTAAAACATGTAAGATATCATTTTTTGAGTCACGTAATATAATCCAGTCTCATTCTTCAATGATGACAATCTTTTTTATACATTGTTCATGGATGATATTGTGTTTATAAATACTAACATCTTTAATATTTGATGTCAAGTTAGGTGTATAAGTCTTCCCAAGAAAGTATAGTATCAATATATATCAGAAGAAAGGTAAGGTACTAATTCAAGAAATTGGAACAATAAGGGAGACATCCAATAATCAATTTGGAAGATATAAGACTTCAATAAGGTTAAGATGAATAAAAGAAGAAGATGGACCAATAAAAAGGATAAGAAGTAAAGTTGAATAAAAAGCTTTTGAACTTGGAGGCAAACTAATGAGTTAGATATATTAATCTTTATGGTTTGTATATAACATGTGATCCTATGTACAAAAACTATGTATGCAATTTCTCTTATATTTGTAAACTTTATATAGAACGATAAGCGTTGTGTCTTCTGTACTTGTGAACTTATAGATAGCCCCATATACTACTTTATTGATACTTATTACCATAGTGTAATACACATGTGTATTATTTTCTTAAGTATAATATTTCCTTTTTTATGTAATAAGTGATTAAATCTGAGTACAATGTCATTTTAATTCAGAAAAACTATTTGTTAATCTATATTTTAAATTTCACAATTATAGGTCTTTGTTAAATTTAAACAACTAATTACGTATAGCATAAATGAACACTACAACATTACATATAGATTAAATAATGATCCATCTCATTATCATTATTTTGGAAATAAGGTTCACACACTTAACATGTATTACAATTTGATTGACTTATTTTAGTTTGTCAATGTTTTAAGTACACGACATAGCTCTAACTGGGCGATATAGTCTAACCGTAACCATCACTGAAATGGGAGAGCCATTTTTTTTAATTCAGATATGTTCAGGATGAATATTTTGAGGGAATCTAACTAGTTTATGCACTTAAAATGCCAAATAGAAGGAATTCCTACTAAATTTGAGATTTTAGTTATTTATATATCTAACTTCAAATTCATAAGAAGGAAAGTCTAGGGGGATTTTTGCTTTTATCCAAGCTAGTCTTAATTTTCCTTAGATTCTAATTAGGGACCTCAACATGTACTCTATCCACCTGAAGTAGAAAGTCCAAAACAAAAACAAATGGTATTGACAAGATTAAGGAATGAAATGCTTTATTTGAGAATCTTAGATTTTTGGTAACCTATTTACTTAGGATAATAAAAAAATCAAGGAATGGTTTATTAGGAAAAAAAACTAGACAAGCTCTAGCTAAATAGGAATGGAAGGATCTTTTACCATATTCATTCAGTTACTTTATCCCCTTAAATTGATTTGATCCTAGTATGGTTGAGATTCTAAATCTATCACCTAAACCAATAGTGAAAACTCCCTTTAGATTCTTAAATTTTTAACTGAAAGAAGTGATTTTCCAGAGGTGGTAGAAGGACTATGGAATAAAGATATTAAAGGGTTCAAAGCCTTTTAGTTGGCTAGGAAGTTGAAACTACTAAAAGATTGCCTAAAGTAGCTTTATAGATATGACACAACTACCCAGCTCAAGGAGGTTAAAGATAATCTCTATAAAGCATAAAAGGAATTATATGACAACCCCACTATTTTAGTTTTGATTATAACTCGTTGAGATAAAAAGCTAGGGTTTTTTAGCTTAAAGAGGGAGACAACAATTTTAAATTCTTTAATAATTTGACTTTATCTCAAAGGAATAGGATCAAAATACTAATGTTGATGAATGATAAGGGGAGTATAATTAAAAATTTGGATAAAATATAGAAGTGGTCCACTTAAAATCCATAATAAATGTTAATAAGAATGTAGCTTCTAGTAGGTATCAGCTAAGTGACTTTGATAGAAGCTTGTTCAACTTGGATCCCATCAACTTATTGAAGTAATCCAGTGTAATATCTTCCAGTTTATCTTGGTTTGTATGTTCAACCCCACTTATATCTTAAAGCATTTGAGATTTTGTTTCTATTTCTAGTAGTTAGGATTGAAGAGTGGAAAAATTTTGTATTGGCATCTCCTTTTTGTAGTTGAGAATTGAGCTATACAGTGAGAGAGCATTTTTATATTCCTTCAATCTTTATGTCTCTGAAGATCTTAAAGCAATGTCATGAGGGTGTTTATAGCAATTTTCTTGAGTAGTCTTCAAATTATCCTCAGCTTCAATAAGGTTCAAATTATTTTGATTGGTAAACTCTTTAATTGCAAGTTTGAAAATTTAAAATTTCCTCATAAGTTAGTAAGACTTGTAACCTTCTACTTCTTTTGCCCAACTTTTGTAAACCGTCTCTTAAAATCCCTCTCTTTTTGTAAGTGCATTAAAAATTTGACGGGTGTTTTTCTTGGATTGTATTGGCATGTCCTCTTAATTTTAATCCATGAATGATTTAAATAGACATTGTCTCTAAAATGAGCATATGAACTCATAAATGGAGGGAGCCACTACTAGTTAACCATTGCTCTATTTAGCTTTTTTCTGATGTATAAGTACCCTTGTTGCTTATTTTACTAGGTGACCAAGCGACTACATATCTTAAATCCATTAAGCCTACATACTATGTGAGTTCAATAAGCTATCTATAAGATCCTTTATGCTTAATTTTGCAACCCTCAAACTCTAATGAGAAAGTGTACATTGAAATCCCATATCATTATCCAAGGCCTGTTATGCCTGAGTGATGATTTTAATGTCCTCCTACAGGCTAGCTTTTTTCAAACATAAAGTTTGCTGCATAAATAAAAGACATATCAAAATAAGCATGAGTACCTTGAATTTGGCAATTTAGATGCATAATTTGATCATATTCCATAATTGTCTTAATGAACACTTTGTCTAAATTATAAGAACAAATATTCCCGCCATTGTAATGGTGAATATGATTCGAGTAGATCTCCCATTTAGTGCCTAAAAAGCTAAGACACTTCTGTAGCTAAGGTAACTTTATTTTGGTTTCAATTAGGCCCATAATCAGGGGCTTCTTCTCTAAGATAACCTCTTTTATAGATTTTCTTTTAAGAAAGTCATTTAGCTCTCTTACATTCCAAATTAAAGCTATCATGCTATTAGATAAGAAGTTGTGAACTTCTTAGTCTTTTTTTTCCTTCTTCCTCCCTAATTTTCTTTTGTTAGTAATTGCAGGTTCCAATTCCTCTTCCTTTTGATTCTCTATTATTTTAGCATTCTTATCATTAAAATTAATAGAACTACTAATCTCTTTATCTCCCAGAAATACCTATGTGTTAGGCATAGTAAAATTGTTCATAGCATGAATAAATTTTACTAATTTAGAATTCTCAACTTCCTTCTCTTGTTTTTGTACCAGAGCTATTATATTCACCTAATTTGTATGCATTTCATTGCTCAAGATGATAGAAGTAAAGGAGTCATCCAATCCCATTAACTCAACATAACTATCAGTATTGAAGGTTTTACTTGTTGGCTCCTATATCCTATTAAAGTTTTTGGGTTTCTAGGGGTAAGAAATGGCAATCTCCACTCTTGTAACTTCCCCTTCTTCTCTTAACTTCATAACAAGAATATACTCTGGCAACTCAACATTCTTTTTAACTTCTATGCATAACTTGGCATAGTAGATTCTCTCCATATACGCAATTTGAGCATCCATACAAATTAACTTGCCTATGGAGCTTACTAAGAAGCTAAGCCCTTAATAGTCCATACTTTAAGGGGTATATTGTGAAAATTTACCTAGAATAGGATATTATCAATATTACTTCTGTCAAGTTCAACTATTGGCCTCCATTTCTGGATGAACATAAATTGTCCCCATTTATGCCAGGGACCTTGCTCTAGGCAAGTCGTGTTGTTGAACTTGAATATAAAGGTGTCATCCTCCGTGAGCATTGTTCTCTCCAATCCCTTTTTGCTCCATCTATCCATAGCCCATGTTTGCACTAGTGGAAATGTTGGTCTTTTACTCCAGAAGAAACCAACTAATGCAGAGGACTATATTGACGCTCCTACTTTAAACAGATTTACAAGTGGGTTAGAACTCTATTTACCATTAATACCTCGTAGTGTTTGAGTTTGCACTTAGTCTATCGAGTTTTTATTTTATCTTTCCAAGTACCAATGGCGTGACCATCGCTAGAGGATGTAGCGTTACCAGTCTTGAGAGGTGATTGATTACCAATGTTCAATGTTTAAAAGTCAAATACTAGCTTATGAAATTCTTCCAAGCTAAGATTTTTCCCTCTTTCCCTAGAGTGTTTATGTAACATCCCACCCTCGACGGGAAGGGTAGAATAGTAATTTGAAAAGGGGTGAGAGTGATTAGGACTTATTGGAAAATTTCATGCAGACTTTTATTTGTGAACAGTGAAATTTTGCACATAAAAAATAACTGTACATGCATTCATGACATTCCCGGTATTTGTGCTTAAATGAAATTCT
>JAOTAX010000002.1:22901420-22917172 GCA_025629825.1 Erythroxylum guanchezii | reverse complement strand
ATGCTTTGTATTTATAGTGGGCCCAAGTTGGTTGTGGATTTTTGTACATTTAATGGCTATTTTAAATTATTGTTGAATGTTTGTAATGACTGAAAATGTTTACAAATTAACGTGGGCTCAAATTGTCTACTGTTTTCCGCTCGTATGAATGTATTCATAAAAAAAAATTTATACTGAGTTTCGTTTGACTGATGTAGCACGCCACCCTCGCGGTGCACGGACTTAGATATCACCATCGATGTCGGGTTCGGGTCACGCGGGAGTGGGGTGTTACAGTTTAGGTCCTTTAAGTGAAAGTGGTCGCTTTGTCATCTTGTTTTGGCTATCCTTAGAGCTGAGATCCTTGCGCAGGGTCGCCTCTATGTTGTTGTGTCAATGCGACAATGTACCTGTTGCAAATGGTAACTTGCCAAAAAAGGAAAAAATCACGGGCAATTTTGTAAATGTTCTAATAAGAAGCTAGATTGATCCCCTTTATTTGATGCATATTTCTATTACTAAAAATTCTTCAAACTTCTTAGAATTATTAGCAATTTTCAACCATCCACGTAACAAAACTTTCTACACTTGGAAAAATTAACAAAAGGTAAGTTCTCAAATTTTAACCAAACTTAATCCTATTTTAAATTCAATATTTTGCTGATTCTATATGCTAACTCAAGAGATAAATAATGTCATTATATTTATGTTAACTCATTAGCAATTAAAAAATTACACTTTTTTTAATCTAAAATTCACAAATTGGGTAATTATCCGTTGTCAACAATTGTCCAACACTAAACATTAATATATGATGATTTAGAAAAGTAGAAAACGAGAGAGAGGACTAATGAAGGGGAGACGAGAGTAACTGCAAAGGAGTCATCTCAAAATTACTAGAGAACAGACTCATTGGACAATAGAACCTGTTCAACTAAGATAAATGAGGAAATGTAGATGCTAAGGTGAGAAAATTCAAATAAACAAGTGGAGAGAAATTAAGGGATTAAGGAAAGAGATTATATGAAGCTATTATATGAATAGCTAGCTATTCATTCTCAACCTATTAATGTGACAGGATTTATAATGAACTGAAAAAATACAAATGATAATAGCATGCTAATTAATTGGAGTAGTTGTGTCGGGGAGTGCTCTCCCTTCTCTTAGTTTATTTCCTTTGGACTTCTTTAGCCCATATGTTAATGTAAATACAAATTATAATTAGCGCACTCCCATCATCTTTCTATAAAGTTATTAATGAATCGGAAAGAAAAGGACCAATTATACGGAGTTGGCCATTAATTGAATTGAGAAAGTAACAAGGTAGTAAAAGGACTATTTTATCGCATTTAAATCATGCCACCAAGCTTTGCAACTTGTTGACAAAATCATCGAGATATGACTTTTCAAGGCCTTCCCTTAGAAGGAACTCTCTCCATTTTGTATGGTTTGATCTCACTTCTTTTCCCACTTCACTATCATCATCCATGACAGCTTTCACTGCTCTGTAAACCCCATCCCTTGTAAACAATCCACTCTCTTCATCTTTCTCCACCTCCATCCCTACTTTCAGATCCCCACCCATCAATCTTGCATTGATTATTTGATCTCCGAAATTTGGAAGTAATACTATCTGACACTTATTTACCATAACTTCCGATAAGGACCCAGATCCACAATGTGTCACAAAGCACCCCACACTTGGGTGTTTTAGTATTAACTGTTGTTGGACCCATCCTCCGTACACAAACCCTCTTCCCTGAATTCTCTTTTCAAATCCTTCTGGAAGAGCTGATTCAACAGTTTCTACACCTACTGGTGGTCTAAGAGTAGCTAAAAAGGGTAAACCTGTCAGCTCCAGACCTAGTAACAGCTCCTGAAACTGACCTTTTTGAAGAACACATTCACTCCCAAAGGCACAAAAAACCAAAGTTCCATCTTGAAAGTTCTCCAGCATTTGTGCGAATTGTTCTTCTAAGGTCGAATTTGGTGGTTCCGGCACGACAGGACCTGCCAGGATTACTGGTTTGCCAAATTTACTCTCCACGTAATTGCAATAAGATCCTTCCATCTCTAGACATGTTTTGAAACTAACTGCATCACACGTTTCGAGGGAGGTTAATTGTCGTTCCATGAACGACATGCCACTACCAGAAGGACTTACGTGCACAGCAGCCAATCCTCGGGCTTCATGAGCACGTAGCCTTATCGATGATGGAGGAAAACCTGGTGGGGGCTGCTTCAGATCAGCTTCGATCAAGCTTCTTCCATGGATCTTCGGTTCCGTTCTCAGTAAGTAACCAACGGTGGCAGGACTAATCAAATAATAGTGAACTGATTTCGCACCCAATTTTCGAGCCAATGTTGGCAACCAACAAGCAAAATCAAAAAACACAAGGTCAGGCTTTAGGTCAAGAAGATGAGACTCAACAACTGGTTTTGTGAGATCCAGGGCCCTCGCCAAAAGTTGTTGCAATTGGAACGGAACATCAGCTGTTGTCTCTGTGCCCAGAGGGAGACCATCCACGTGCGGCACGGCAATAGGAACGAAGGTGATGAGATGTGGATGTAGATTGAAGGACTCTAGTTTCAGTATAGCCTTTTTTGGCAACAAGAATGAGATTTTATGACCTCTATCTGCAAGTTTGTTGGAGATATGGAGAAAAGGGGTGAGATGACCAAAGGCAAACCATGGATACATCACTATGTGCAAGATTTTGTCAGTCATAGCTGCTCCTCTTACAATCGTCAAACACTCAGGATTTGGTTCCGAGAACACGGCTGGGGATTTGGTTTACATTTTTTAGCAAACCCTGGGTGCAATGAAAATGGAATGTTGTGAAACCGAATGGCAAATCCGTTTTCCTAAATACCTGTTCAAGGACAAGTATGCTACAAAAAACATCAGTTTGTGGTAGATAATGCTCTGCAAATTTGGTTGAAACTTACAAATGCTAGTCGCGTGCATTATTTTACGGCTGGAGTTAACTTATCTATAAATTAATTAAGTGTGTATATATGTACGAGTAAAGGAAGTGGAGATTTTAGAATTTTAAATGCTTTCTTTCTTATTTGTTAAAAGTGGTTAGATAAGTTAATGTAAAAGATGTTTTTAAAAATAATATATAATAAAAATATTTTTAAGAACATAAATTAGAAGATATGTACTATGTTTATTACTAGAAACACACAAGTATCAACCACTTTATACACTCAATGAAATTTTAACTTTATTTAACAGAAAGAATATACTCTTTTTATAAAATAAAAGAATATATTGAACAATAAGAATTCTCAATAGGGATACAAAATGAAGTGACGAGCTTACAACACATTGTTACAATAATTACCATTAACCTCAAGAGGTATAAGGAAATAGAGAAAAAAGAAAGTGAAGTAGAAAGAATTTAAACTCTTAGCGTAGAAAACTACACTTATGTCCTTAATATAACCACTAATTTAAAATAACTAATAATTTTGAACTCAAATTTTTATAGTAATAAGTTTTATCTTTAAACTTTGATTTTCATTGACACTTCTCTTGTCAAATTTATTTTTTAATGTTATAATCAAAATGTCTCACTCTTAAACTAATGATAATAATAGTATTGGATCATTTAGACTTATACTACTCGTGTATTAACATAATTTCAATAATGGTTCTTTCTTATGAGAGAAAATTTTCTCATTACTTTCTAAAACTTTTTTGAAATACCTTTTTAACTTTAACTCAATTTATTTCTTCCTCTTTAGTTGCATTAATTTTATTTTAAAATTTTATATTTTAACCAATAGTATTATGCAAAGTAAGTCCAAGCTAAGCACCTATCAGATTCTCTTTCACTTTTAGAAAATAATTAATAGATTACATTTTCTTCCCTTTAAATTATGAGGTAACCTCCCTCTATTGAAACATCAACCTTTTCCCTTTTGTTATCCTAAATTAGACTCCTCTCAATTTCAACAATCTTATCTGCTGAATTTGGATTATTACATAACCCCAACTCAGCCCCTTACAAACATCCCTCCCCATTGTACCTTCTACTTTTGGATATTAACTTCTTTTAAGCTCAACTCTACACCCTTCTCTTTTCTTTACCCTAGGGTTTAACCCTTTTGATTTCGACTAGCTCAGCTTTGTCAAACCACTTGGTTTAATTAAAATAACATAGTATCACTAGTATGTGATAACACTATTTCAAAAACTAAGATATTTTCCATCTAAAACTAGAGAAGGCAGGACTGTTGTTACCCTCCACTAGAGATTTTACAAATTGGAGCATCTAAATGGACTTCTAACTTAGTAGGCTACTTTGTAAATAAAGATTGGTATACCTTTAAATGCAAGTTTGGACACATACTAATTAGAGGAGAGATGATCTCAATAATATTTTTCAGTAAATGAAAATAACCTTTTTCTTTAAGTTTAACTCAAAGTCTAACATGATAAAAATATTAGAGGCAGGGTCATGAAATATCAATAGTAAGCCAATGTTCTTGTAGACAGCCAATTGGAAAAATCTTTCAATATGGAGAATACTAGGAGGTAATGGAAGAAAATGTTCAAAAAGCTCATAAATGGTGACTTAAATCCTCGTAATGCTAAATTTGGGAAAGGCTTCCTTACTAGTGAGAAAAAAAAAAGGATTAAGATAAAAAAATACATCATTGAGGAAATAAGAAGCATATAAGGCTATGGAGACACCCCCCATAACTAGATACAATGAGCTTGAATTTATATATTAACTAGTACTTACTAACATCCATCATTAGAGGATTTTGTTCTAAAAAGAAACTAAGGAGGAATTGTAAGGAAAAGGATACTAATAATCCTTTATAATGTTTATTAATAGTTGGAATATTAGAGGGATTAATTGCCCCAAAAAATAATAATTGCTTTAAGAATTTTTATTTAAGAAGAAATTATTTTATTATTCTTTTAGATACAAAAATAAAAGCTAACATACCATAACATAGCCTTTATTTTTTTATAAAGGAAGTGGGTGACACTTTAAAATCATCAAAATCACCATAATAGAAAGATCATAGTGGCTTACTATCAGATCCACCAAACTTATTACTAACACTCTGATCAATTTTTATATTTCTAGGTAACTATTAGTAGTACTAATACAAGAATGAATATCATATTCATATATGACGAAAATGTGGAATTATATAACAAAACACTTTGGGGTGATCTTGTTAACATACAACTTGATAACACAATCCTGTTGGGATTGTGTAATTATAGTGCCCTGGAAAGCAAGATTTATTTGTATGAGCATAATATAACTAGTCATAAGGTACCAAGATTTTTTTGTAAGTAATACACATATATATGGAGATGTATGAGAAATATGTATATTATTAGAATCTAAATTAGTTGATCTACAGTTGAATAATCAAGTTAGTCGCTTGATTATGGTTTAGACTGTAGTGTTGCGATTTATCTCCATGTAAGTAAAGGAGTTTACTTCAAGGGAATGATGAGTTTCATATCATGATAGTAGTTGACTATCGATAATGGCACTATTAAATGAATATGGATCGAATCACGTATGTTTTCAAAGAATAAAGTAGGTCATTTCTTTAATCTTAAAACATACACTTTAGCATTATTTTATTATGAACTACAATCTTGTTCGGTGGTGAACTCATGTATGTTTCATTATAATTCTTGATATGATCGGAATAGATTTTTACAAAGTATTAATTTAGTGTCTGCATGTTGAAATTGTTAATTGAAACATGTATCAAGGAATATTAACTCAAATAAAGAGTTTATAGTGATATCATCACTTCTAGATATTTTACAGAGATTGGTGATTAAACCAGCGCCAGTAGTTTGATGGACTAGCTACCCATCAAGTCTTAACATCAAGATGAGATCTTGTAGATTAATCACCATATAGAATGAAGTGGGAGATCTGGAAGGAAAAACCAAAATAAGGACAAAAACGGTAAGCTTACCCTTTTTTTATACGAATGGCTATAATATGGTTCATAATAGAGTTTACAATTGGACATCTAATTTGAAACATGTGTTGTTATAATATTTAGTAATTCAAGAGTTCAACTAATTGTCTTTAGCGGAATGACATTTGGTTAATAAGTTAGAATTAATTCTAATGAGATTAAATTAATTCCTGGCTTATTGGAGCTTAAATTATATAAGTCCAATTAGATTCCCCACTTGGCTTTTAGGAAAAGTTATCAAGAAAAGTAAGAAAAATAAATAGAGGTTACCGGAAAGAAAATAAAAAAGAAAGAATCGAATTAGATTTGGAATAATAATACCGTAGTAATTTTAATTAAGTGTTAATTAAATTGGAATTTAAGCCTATGATTAAATGTTGGGCTTGCACTAATTAATTATTAAGTAGAAGCTTAAAATGAACACTTAATATTGGGCTGGATTATGGTTTTATTTGATTAATTAGATTAATTAAATTGAAACAGTATTTGTAAAGAAAAAAGGAGGGCAAAACCGAAATCTAAAATGATGTAAATTTCAGTTTTATACAACTAAATGGATAGCTGCACATTTAGCATTAAATATAAGGTGGGTTTTTTTATCATGCTTCATCGTCATTAAATGGTTTAATGGTGTCCTTATTAAATGGTTTAATGGTGTTATCATTAAATGGTTTTCATTTAATATTGGCATGTAGAAAAACATATAAACCTTTTAGCATTCATTTGATTAAAGAAGGAAGTAGTGCATTTGTTGCTCTCTCTCTTCTTTCATCATTTAACCAAAAATAAGAGTGTCTTATTTTTGTTTTTTATCTTTTCATCTAGTCATATTAAACAAATGAGAATGTCTCATTTATTGGATTTTCTTTCATTTTGATTAAAAGAATGAAGTGGTGCATTGGTTGCTCGGACTTCCCCCTCCTTTATTTCATGATCTAGTTGAAATTAGGAATGAGAATGTCTCATTTTGGTTCTTTCAACTAGTTGATCATTAAAGGAAAAGCTTCACAATATTTCTTCTCCTTTCCCACCAAAAGATCTTGTTAACTAAGTTATCCAAGGAGAACAAGTGGTAGATCGGATTGGTTGAGGATACAATAGTGAGGAGTCATAGCTGTAACAAAGGAGTCGGTAAAATTTCGATCATGTTCTTATGTTATTTATTTTTCTAATATCGTATCATGTATGGATTAAAACATCTTGATTTGGTTATTATGCTTCCGTTGCATTTTGATTTCGGAAAAAGTTTTTGACATCTACCGTTTAGCCAAATCTAGTATGATATTGATTTTCGATCCAACAAATCCTATAATTAATTTTAGGAGATTTCAACTACACACTTTACTTACAATAAGCAGAAGGGTCAATATCTAAGGCAAATCCTTGTAATGAAAACATTATGAGATGCGTAAGCTAATTGGGACTATCGAATCTTAGTTATGAAGGCAATCAATTCATTTGGAATAGAAAACAGAGTGGAAGTTTGCCTTTTAGAAAATATCTTCCTAGAACTTTAGTAAACTTAAAGTCGGACAACTAAATTCACCTGTAATAAATCCCTTTTTACAAATCCTCTATTGTCAGACCATACTCTAATTGAAGTGCATTCAAAATTTTTAACATAGCACTTTAAATTAAATAATTACCTCACTAAAGCCCCATAATTCAAGGAGGAATTTTGTACAAGCTTGTGGATAAGAGTTGAAGGACTTAATGCGTTTAAATGTATATATGGAAAAAATAAAGGCCATTAAGTACGAACTTAAAGATCTTAACACCAAATATAGTGACACTCTTAAGAACAAAAATTAGTCTTTGATCAACTTACAAAAATTTAGGAAGAGAAAAACTCTAAACCAGGTAATAAAAGTATTAAGTTGAGGAAAAGATTTCTTTTAAAAAATATATAGACGCAATTCAAATCCACAAGTCTTTGATAAGAAAAAAATTAAAGAGTTTGAAGGAAATAAAATATAAAAATTTCCGTTATATTGTGTTAAAAAAGAGAATTATTAACATAATCACTTCTTTATGGAACTTCGGTGGCTCTACCTTAAATATCTAATAGGAACTAAAAGAACATACAGTTAACTTTTCAAATAAACCCTTGGTAAAGCTAAAAGCTTATTAGTTACGATATATGTTTATCCTATCAAAACTAAACTAATGATCATTAAATACACTTGTCATTCTTAATGTTATATTCTAGGTCAATATAGATGTTGATCCTTCAAAGACTAAAAGCACTTGACTAACTATATTTATGTTATCTACTACAAAAAAAATTATTGAATTAAAGGAAAAGATTAACGAAATTAAAGTTCCTAATATGAAGTAACAAACTAAAGCAATATGTAAGACTAAAACAATCAATATATAAACAAAATCCAGAAAAGAATTCCATTAGAACCTTTTTATGCTTACACTTATCTTGATTTAATGGTTAACCTAGTTTGTTATACTATAGAGATTAAATTCATAAATACATTCTTTCTCAAGATATGAAAATCCTATCCTTAAGTTTTTTGAATTAAATCTCTGTCTAATAAAAAATCCTATGATTACATTAACTTGTTATATAAATTCCCTTTATAGATTTAGCTCTAAATTAGAAGATCTGTATGGTCTTCTCTCTAGGATTCCATGCAACCATGTTATTCTTGTCTTGTTCTATTTATACATATGATTTCTCAATCCCTATAAATGAAATTCAATATTAAACCAATTGCTATAAATCTTATTTTAATCGTAATGTATAATTATAAATAAATTGCAATAAGACTTAGGCCTTTCATTGAATTAAGAAATCAATCAAAAAAATGATTTTAAGGTGCATCCTACCTAAAAGTATGCAATTTAATTTATTCTAATGTAAAACAATCCAAAAAAACCAAGACAAAATAACTTATTCTTATGGATATTGAGATGTTAATGTTCTTTAGCTGAATCTTGATGGAAATCTCTCTCTTTTTTTTGTATACTACAAGATTACTTCATTCTTGTCTTAAGATGCTTTAGTTTGGCTCATAATAAACTACTCTCTAGTCCTTTTTCTTTTAATTCAAAATGTAACCTTTTTATTCTCACAAAACCTTAAAATTCTCAAAGATTTTCGCCTAAAATTGGTCTAACACAGATACTTGTTTGGCTTTTGTACTTCCTAATTATATAAAAGTCATTGTTAACACTAGTCAACAACAAGAACTCATTATGCACTTATGTTGGCATAGTAACTCTCTTATTGTGCATTTGATGGCTCATCTCAGGTACAAAGGTATAAAGTGTTGGAGTTTTGTAAATATAGTGCCCTGGAAAGCAAGAGTATTTACTTATCACTTAATTTTCTTCCAGTTATTTTTTGTAATGAAAATATTTATTATTAATAAAACAAAAGGGTTTATACATATACATGGAGATGTATGGGAAACATGCATATTATTAGAATCTAAAATAATTGATTCACAGTTGAATAATCAAGTTGGTCGATTGATTATGGTTTAGACTGTAGTGTTGCGATTTATCTTCGTTCAAGTAAAGGAGTTTACTTCAAAGGAATGATGAGTTTCATATCATGATAGTACGATAATGTTACTATTAAATGAATCTAGAATCATGTATGTTTTAAAGAATAAAGTAGGTCGTTACTTTAATCTTAAAACATACACCTTAGCATTCTTTTATTACGAACCACAATCTTGATGAGTGGTAAACTCATATGTGTTTTCATTATAATTCTTAATATGATCGGAATAGATTTTTACAGAGTATCAATTCAGTGTCTGCATCGTAATTATTAATTGAAACATGTATCAAGAAACATTCACTCAAATAAAAAGTTTATAGTGATATCATCACTTCTAGATGTTTTAAAGAGATTGATGATTAAACTAGTTCCAGTTGTTTGATGGACTAGCTACCCATCAAGTCTTAACACCAAGATGAGATCTTGTGTGTTAATTACCATATAGAGTAAAACGAGAGATCTATAAGGAAAAAACCAACATAAGGGTAAAATGATAATTTTACCCTTTATTGTTTGGATGGCTATAATATGGTTCATGATAAAGTTTGCAATTGGACATCTTATTTGAAACATGTGTTCTCATAATATTTAGTAATTTAAGAGCTCAACTAATTGTCTTTAGTGGAATGACCTTTGGTTAATAAGCTGGAATTAATTCTAACGAGAATAAATTGATTCCGTGCTTATTAGAGCTTGAATTATATAAGTCCAACTAGATTCTCCACTTGGCTTCTAGGAAGGTTATCAAGCAAAGTAAGAAATATAATCAGAGGTTACCGAAAATAAGAAAGAAGAAAGGATCGAATTAGATTTAGAATAATAATACCATAACAATTTAATTAAGAGCTAATTAAATTGGGTTTTAAAGCCTATGATTGAATGTTGGGCTTACACTAATTTATTGTTAATTAGAAGCCCAAATGAACATTTAATATTGGGCTAGACTTTGGTTTGTTTTGATTAATTAAATTGAAACAAAGTTATTAAAGATAAAAGAAGGCAAATTTCGGTTTTATAGCTAAATTTGCAGCTGCACATTTAGCATTGAATTGCTAAATTTAAGATAGGTTTTTATCATGCTTCATCATCACTAAATGGAGTAATGATCTTATCATTAAATGGATTAATGGTTATCTTTTTAATGGTGGCATGTAACCTTTTTAGCATTCATTTGATTAAAGAAAGAGGAGGTGCATTTAATGTACTCTCTCCTTTCTTTCATCTCATAACCGAAAATGAGAGGGTCTCATTTAGGTTATTGGTCTTTTCATATAGCCATCTTAAACAAATGAGAGTGTCTCATTTATTGACTTCTTTATTATTGATTAAAGAATGAAGTGATGCATTGGATGCACTTCACTTCTTTCTTTCATCTTTAACCGAAATTGAGAAAAAGAAGACAAGGTTTTGTTGCATTTTTGACTCACTCTCTCCTCTCTTGCATGAGCTAGCCAGAACTTAAATGAGAAGAGTCTCATTTTTGGCTTCTTTCAACTAAGGGAAATCTCTTCAAGATTTCTTCTCCTTTCCCACCAAAAGATCTTGTTAACCAAGTTGTCCAAGGAGAACAAGTAGTAGATCGGATTGGTCAAGGATACAATAATGAGGAGAGGATACATTAGCAAGGAGAGGATATAAAAGTGAGGAGTCAAAGCTGTAGCAAGGAGTTGGTATAATTTTCGTCTTGTTCTTATCTTAGTTATTTTCCTTATATTGTATCATATGTGGCTCAAACATGATGATTTAGTTATTATGCTTCAGCTGTGTTTTGATTTCGGAAAAAGTTTTTGAAATCTACCGTTTTAACCAAATCTATTATGCTTTTGTTTTCAATCTAACATAAAGGCCATGAACAAAGGTCTATTTTCAAGCTGTGCTCCTTAATGTGGCAATTTGTCCCAAAAGTCTGATGAACTAAAGACTAACACGAGCCTGAACATAGGTCCTTTTTTCCCATATTTGAACATGGGACTATGTTCAACCTCTATTTATCCAAATTAATACTAAATCTTAACCAAATTGGTTTCAACTTGCCCAAAATCATTCTTTCTTCATTAAGGAGATAAAATAAGGTTTGTAAACAAAATATAAGCCATATTGAATACCAAATCATATAGAGTTCATCAAAACACAAGTATAATACTCATATACTACAAGAAAAATAGGGTTTAGCAACATAAATTATTGTCGAAATGTGAAGGTTTTCCGTCGGCAAGTAAAGTTGGCGATGGAAATTATCGAGGACATAAGTTATCAAAGAAATGGCCATAGGTAATCTTTAGCGATGGAATAGAAATATTCCGTTGCTAATTTATCGACGAACATTTTTGATTCTATCGTTATATTTAGCAACGACAACTTTTTATGCTGTCGGTAAATTTAGCAACATATTTTGTATGTATGTCAGTAAATTTAGCGATGATCAAAGTTTTAGAAATCTGTCGGAAAATGTAGCAACGATAAGTTATGTTTCGTCGGTAAATTTACTGGTGGATTTTTCTTGTTCTTTCAATAACTTAACTATTAAATTCACCGACAGATATTGTCATTCTGTCAATAAATGCATCGATATTTTTTTAATTCTTTCATACGTTTAATTTTGATTGATAATCTTATGATTGATAATTAATTTCTACAGTTATCTATTGATAATATTTTGATTTTTTCTACATTTAATTTGTCTAAACAATAAGTTGATTAATAATATAAAGTAAAAATGATCTTATTTGATAATAAAAAAGTTATTGTCTATAACAATAAGTATCTAATTCATACAAAATGACGTGAGAGTAGCTACAACTAAGCTATGCAGTTGTTGAATACGGATGCTATGACTGCTGCAATAAGGTGTTGCCCGTCCCTTTCAACTCATCCATCTCATTACAGAGTTGGGCTATGCACTCCATCGACTGTTGCAACTGAGTTGCTAACCTCTCTACTTTGCTTTCAAGCTGAACGACTCTCTCATTAGATGCAGACCACCTACTAGATGCAGCTGTACTAGATGTGGAGGATTGCGAATAACATGTATTCGTAAATGAACCTAAGCCAAAGATCCTTCCATGATGGTCTCTACCACCCACTATATCAAGATATGTCTGACTCTCATTAACAATTTTAGAGTGCTAAGGCTATCGTTAAATGTTTTCTTGTATTTGGTCCTATCAGGAGGCAATGTTTATGTTCATAAGTGATAAATATTAAGAATTAATATTAAAGGATAAATTTCACATAAATTAAGTTCTCTACATCGGGAGTTGACGAAGGTCACACCATCATGCTTCTTAGTGTGGGTGCGTAAAAAGAGCTAACAAAGTGTAGGCTTGCTGCACATAGACTTTTCCTGCATCAGAATAAAATGTTATAAGTGAATTACTATTTACAAAAATTTCAGTAGAGTTTTGTATATTTTTAAGATATTTACCCCCTGTTGAACAAAGAAAGTAACTCAACTACACAGCCATATATGACACCAGATATTTATAACATTATCATTCTCTATAATACACATATATTTTCATTCCAAAATTCACACATCAAATTAAATTGAAATCAAATTTTATACATCAAAGTAAATATATCAGAATATAAGTGTAAAGTGTAGATACTTACAAGTTTCTCTACATGTTCCTTGTGGGTAATATATCCTCCAGTGTATATGGGAAGACTCTATCCCTCTGGTCCTCCATGTTTGTTTGCAGAATTACACTTTAAATGGACATTGCCTTGGGTAGTGTCCAATACTGCTGTTAACGACTCCATATTTCTTCAAATATATAAGGAGGTCGTATACTAGTCTTGTATATCGCATCAAGAAAGTCTCCATAATGTGTACAACTGACCTCTCCCATACTTTATAAAAAACTGCGTCAAATTTGGAATCCCAAAAAAATTCTTTTTAAAAAAAGGGAAAAACATACATAAATACTTATAACCTACAATATTTATCTAATCAATGTATAAAATTAATTAGATAAAAATATAAAATAATATATTTTTTGTTCCTCAAACTCTTGATAATAAAATCATTTATTGCTTAAGAGATATTCTTCTATATATAACCCTCAAGATCAATCCTCTCCTTGAACTTGGATGTCATGTTTCTTGAGCACTTAGATGTCATATTTTCACTCATAGATAGTTGACAATTGTGATGTAAGTTCTTCCATCAAGTCCCTTAGCCCTACGATGGAGGTCGCCTCCTTTATCTGCAATGTTTACCCTTGATATCTCTGTTGGTATAGGGGTGGTGGATGGTGCAGCAGGGCAGGATGGTGTAGCATTAGGTACAGAAGGTGACTGTATAGGGATTGTAGGTTGGGAAGGTGATGCCTCATATGGATGTGTAGTAGGTGGACGTACAAATTCTATAGCATCTGCAGAATATGATGCTTCACTTGGACCTACACTGGTTGATGGAAATCGTGGTAACTTGATCCTTGGTTGCATCATATCTTGTTTTCTCTTTGGTGACATATTTTTAACCTAAAATTCACATTTTATTGAATATTCCAGTAATAGAACAATACAAATTCAATATATATCAATATATTGTTGATGCAATAATATATTAATTCATATAATATTCTATTACAAATACAAATTAATCACTATCATGATGACTTAATTGTAAATCAAAATCATCATCATCTTCTTTTTCTGAAGAATTAGAATCAAACTCAAGCTCCTCTTCAGATCTCTCACCCTCCTCATCCTCTCTAGATGAAAATTCAACATATTCATTATTTGGATCATTCAAAGGTTTATTCTCGTCATATGTAACACATGCATTTATTTCATAAACATCTTCCTGAAACGCTTCACTTTCAATTTTCTTATGTTCTCCTTTTCATGTAATTCAAAAATACCTCTAGGTTTAACTTTACAAACGGCCAACCAATCTGACTTATCTCGTTGTAAGCTAGGAAAAGGGAAATAATACACCGGGATTGCTTGATTGCCATCACAAAAGGTTCAAATTGTCTAAATCTTGTTCGCTGGTTGATTTCAAGTAGATTGTATTGACTGTGAACTTTTGTACCAACATTACGTGTTGGATCAAACCAGTCATACTTAAATATCACACTCTGCTTTATTGGCAATGCAGGGTACTCAATTTCAAGTATTTTAGTAATTTAACCATAGTAATCCATCAATTCTCCCTATATAGAAACCCTACAATTTACTATTGTCATGATATGACCATGATATTCTGTATGAAATTTTTATCCATTAATAAAGTACACTGGATATGATTTAACAGTTCGTAAAGGTCTTTTCATAAGATCACATATGAACTTGTCCTTTCTTGGATTTTCTAAGGTATACAAAAGAAATTATCATATTAAATAGTGTAATGTCATTTGAACACTTTGATATGATAATTCAACCATTTCAATAATTGTAAGTGAAAACTTACATATTTTTTGTGTAACATCCCAGATCACCCACTCATAGATATTGTCCACTTTGGGCCTTGGCCTAGCCAAGCCCTCACGGTTTTGCTTTTCCCGAGGCCTTCCTAAGAGGCCACCCATCCTAGAGCTACTCTCACCCAAGCACATTTAACCTCAGAGTTTCGATGGGATCCAGTGCATTAGGCTATGGAAAACGTGTTTGTAAGGGTGATTTATCCGTACCCTTATAAGGTGTACTTTGTTTCCCTCTCCAACCGATGTGGGATCTCACACTCTTCACCCCCTTAGGGCCTAGCCCTCTTTGAGGTCCAGCCTAGCTGGCACAATGGTTCAGATACCGGCTCTGATACTACTTGTAACATCCCAGATCACCCGCTCACAGATATTGTCCGCTTTGGGTCTTGGCCCAGCCAAGCCCTCAAGGTTTTGCATTTTCAAAAGTGTTATTTTTATTTTAAAAAAGTTCATGAGCCTTAGGAGTCGAGTCTAGGTGTCGAAAGTCTTTGGTCGAGAAGTTGAGTCACGGATCGTTAAGTTGATGTCCTTAACGGTCGGATGATTTTGACCTCGATCAGAGTACTTGTCAACATTCCTTGGGATGTTAGGGTATCGGATAAGCTAGACATAGTTCGATCTATTTTATTAAACAATGTCTTTCTCTTTGATTTCATAGAAATAGCATTCTCCCATCTATTTGATCAGTCAAGTAAGAATTTCGAGGATGAAAGTTTTTAAAGGAAGGAGAGTTGTAATATCCTGCCTCCTAAAATTGTTAATAGATTAAAATGTTAGATTGAGTCAGATGAGTTATTTTAGAAAATATTGCAAGACAGTGTATACACTCATTTGACATG
>JAOTAX010000002.1:22833831-22856122 GCA_025629825.1 Erythroxylum guanchezii | reverse complement strand
AAATACAACATTAAACACCACTAATTCCTCATTTAATTTCATTTAATAAATCAAATTTTCAAGAAAAGTTCGGGGTCCAGCAATTAATGGCAGAGAACAAATATAATTGGACTCAAAATAGAGTAGATATTATTTCTATGCTCTATGTCTAATCGAAACATTATATGATGAAATGATTGAATTATACAAAAAATAATACACAGAAAGGTTATTCGAAATCACTTTGACATTCTTTAATATTTGGGTGATCATGATGTATTGTTAGACGTCAATCTTAATCTATGATTAAAAATTATTTAATTGGAGAATTAAAGATAAATTAAAAGTATATTTAATTTATTTAATTCTAATTATAAATTGAAATTATAATTTATAATCATTGCCAACATATTTGAGAACTTAATAGGCCTTACATAAAGAGTAAGTTGAAGAGAACAAAGATGTTTTAATCAAGTTAGACTTGATTATAAAGTTTAAGAAATTTTATGAATAAATATGAGATATTTAATAAATAAGGATCAATAAAAAATATAGGATCTTATTTAGGCATAACTGGTATTTACAGTTTAATTTAAATTAAAATTTAATTTCAATTAAATTTGTAAAATGTTCAAATTATTATAAATAACCTTAAGATTTAATAAACCTGGCACTTCTTGCTTAACTTTCTCTATAAGAGTTACAGAGTTCTCTCAACATATTCTACAAATACCGTTAGAGGTTAAATATTTGTGAGATTACGGTAGTTGAGAATGACTAATTTTAAAACGATTCATATAATACGACAAGAAAAAGATCAGGTTTGAAATAAGGTATGAATTAAGATTCATGTTTTATTATAATTTATGTGTTAATCATTTTATAAAATTAAATTGATTTTAGTTTATAGGAAATCAAAATGAGAAAAGAATATATATATATATAATTATTCTATTGTACTCGAGATCTGATCTATCTCGATTTCTCAATAAAACATATTGCCATATCGATTTGAAGCAAATCTAATGTCTCCACTCAAGGAAGTCTCGCTAAAAGGTTTGACTTTATAATCCAAATAGTACGAGAGATGTTAGCATTTTAACTCTAAAAAAAGTTACATGGTAGGAAGAATAAAACATAAATACGAGGAAAAAAAATACTTAAGATCTAAAAGAATATTTATATACGAAATATAAAATTTGTCTGATATAAACAAAAAAATACTGAATATTTCATCATAAAGTTATAAATAGTAAAACATACATCAAAATAAAATAAAAATAAATAATTAAGATAAACAAAAAAGAATAAAAGAAAAAATTATTACAAAGTGCTTCTTTTCGAGACTTTTATATGAAAATTCATGCTATCTTATTATAAATATTTAAAAAGATGGTTTTTAATATTTTACTACAGTTGATTTAAATTGGATAAAGTTAAAAGATACAAGTTTGAGTGAGTCATAATCGATATAATTAATTAGTGTGAATTAATTATTCTAAAATGTAAAGTTTTTCTTAAATTTAATTTAAAATTTGATTTGTTGGTCCAACATAAGTTGTATTGAATTGGGTAATAGATTAAATTGAAATTTCTCTTACAAAAACTCTTTCACTCATCTTTTTATAAGCACAAATTATAAAAGAGTTCCTTGTTTTAATAGAAATGTGAAAATTTCTCTGTTTTTTTTAATTAATATATACATCTTTTGTAAATTAAAAGAAAATAGAACGTCATATTTGGGCTGGATGTCGTTACACCTGCAAGCCTTTTCTAAGCCTAGTGAACACTCCAAAGTTGACCTGATAAGCTCAATAGCATCCTGAATGAATCCAATTCGAGTTATAAAACTCCAAAGTTGACCTGATAAGCTCAATAGGATCCTGAATGAATCCAATTCGAGTTATAAGTGTTAAAAGGGATAAGATCATTTGTTCTAATTATCTAATTTTAATAATATTTTATTAAATTTTATTCATATATTTATTTGAAATATACATAAATATATGAATAAGATTAATTAAAAGAGTATTTGATTTACCCACTGGACATTTTGTGCCCAACTTGCCCAGTTCTATTTAAGAGTTGTTTTTATCCCATATATTAGGCCGAGCAGTTGTGGCTATTACACGATCTTTACGAAAACTCGAGTTAGGTAAGTTTATCGAGTTACATTCTATTCTTGACATGGCTTATATCATCTCATAAAGCTGCAAGTACTGTTTCGCAATCGATTGAAGAGTAATGTTGAAGCTACGTTATCTTACGCACGCCACTTTTCTTCCAGTGGAGTTTTGTCTGCGTAAATTATAAGATTAACAATCCAAAGTAAAGATTTATCACATCAATTAGAAAAAGTAATTATTCTAATTATGGTCCTTGTTCTAATTATTCGCAGTGTTCTCCCCTGTATTTATATTATGGTCCTTGTTTAAGATTTGGACGTTCGCATGATATGAAAACGATGGATTGGTCAATTGCACAGAATCTTTTAATCACTTGAGGCATTTATAAGTCCAACCTACGAATATAACACAGCTCCAAAGGGAAGTTTGATGAAAAGAAAAATAAAGATTCTTTGACAAATGACAACTATGCTGTAGAGAAAATGCCGATGTCATTTGTACATGGGCTAGAGGAATGGACACGGTTTTGTCTTGCGCGGCTTCTTCTTTGGTTTTTTGGGTGGGCGCAAAGCAACCTTTATTGCAGCATCGAATACGGCCTTCACATTCTGATAAAAAACTACTACGTTACAATTTCTGTGTCTTTAAGTTTTACATATGAATCTGCCGAACAGTGTTTCACCTGCTGAGTTTTGGAACTGCACTCGATGTAAGTCACTGCACCGATCATTTTCTTCAATTCCTCGCCCTGCCCATTAATTTTCCTCGATAAATTGCAGGCATTATGTATCGATGTTACAGTGGAAGACATACCTGAGCTGTTGTTATTGATGTTGCTCCAGGATGATCAACCAAGTACTGCTTATCGCTTCTTAAATCTGCACTTAATTGAGACATCAGCAATGAGATCATTGATCAACAATTAAAATGGAGCTGGCAATTACTACAGTAAATTGCTTACCCAGCTTGGTTCCAACAAGCACAATTGGCACATTAGGAGCGTAATGTCTCAACTCAGGAATCCACTGTTGACAATAAATCCAGCACTTCATTATGTTAGATGATTATTCTGACCCACGGTGTAGAAGGGAAAAATGAGAAAGAGGATTACTTTTTTGTGGATATTCTCGTAGCTGGCCTTACTGATAAGAGAGAAGCATAACAAAAACACATCAGCTCCTCTGTAACTTAGGGGTCTTAGCCTGTTATAATCTTCTTGCCCTGAGATGTGCATTAATATTTAATTATCATCAAATACACTAAGCTGAATTTCGTCCCAAAACAAATCAAAAGGACAAGTAAACTTCAGTGGACATTAGGATTAGGTTGAGTACAATTTAGCAGATAAAGAACACTTACCAGCAGTGTCCCATAATCCTAGATTCACGGTACTGCCGTCGACCACAACGTTAGCACTGAAATTGTCGAACACGGTAGGAACATAGTCCTGCCACGAATTTACATGAAAAAGTGTGAAACTAACAATTCTCATGTTCACCAAACAAGAATGACAATTGGCAAACATTCAGAGAAATGACCAATAAAAAACTAAACCAATGTACCGTAGGAAAGGTGTTGCTAGTGTAGGAAATGAGCATGCATGTCTTTCCCACAGCCCCATCACCCACTGTCACACACTTGATAAACCTTGCTGTACTCATATTTTCTGCAAAACCCTTTAAGCAAAACCTTCTCGGATCTTCATTTATCTCACTATCTTCTCTACTTATACATACAAGAAGGTACAAAGAGAGGAAATTGGTAGTTTACAAGTATGACAGGAAATTGGAAGGCAAGATGGGCTTCGCTTTTAACAACCTACAAGCCTAACATCAACCACTAGCTGAAGCTGTAACTTGGATCCAATTTAAAATCATTGCAACAAAGCTTTTATCTTTTCTTTTCTTTAAGTGCAAGGACAAAGTAGGTTTGGTGCTGGCTGTTAGTTGGGTAAAGTGTAGCGGAAGGGAGAAAATGACTAGTATATGAAAATGAAAGAATTGCTTTAGTAACTAATGCACTAATCCAAATGGGAATTATCTTTTACAAAGATGGTCAAAAAGCTTCTAACCTGCAAGTGTTTATTGTGGGTTGTAAGCATCAACATTGTCAGATTACCTTCTGCTCATCTGGTAATGACCTCATATTAGGTAGTAATTTCCTGATATTTTAATAACTTGATTTGGAAAATTTTTAACTCAATATTAAACAAAGATGAAGCCTCAACTGGAACACGGATTTTTTTTTTCTTAATCAACGATCGACTAATAGTCTCTTAATTATCTATCATATTAGCAATACATAAATGAGGGCTGACTAAAAGATTTTGATCTTACTCTTCTTTTTATATTTATTATAATTAATAGTGAATTTATTATTTTAGTTTTTCAGAGGTGCTTATCTTTGAGTCGTTACAATGAAGGAGCTCCTTGATCCAGTTGATGGTTTCCTTCAGTAGGTATTCCCTATCTTTTTCTTTCTTGTGAAGCTTCTAGCATTTTTTTATTGCCAAATATTATGCATACATGCTCTCAAACTAATCAAGTAGATTGTCTGTTCTGTCTTGCTAATTTTCTTTTCTTCATTCATCCATTTCAGAAATTGTTGAAAGCTTTTGTTGTTGTTATCTACTTGTAGAAGACATAGTGCTAGGATTTTCCTCTACATATCTGTAGAAAACTCACAACTAAAAAAAAAGTGAGCTTATGTCTCATCGTTATTATTGCATAAAGTGCATGTTTTGGATATGCTAAGATATCCCAACTTGTCTTTGGTTTAGTGCTTTCTCCTTTACTACTAGTCATAGCAGAGAAGGTGATTTTGGGAACAAATTCCTTACTAGCCAGTTTGCTCCAGGCTTGGACTTCTTTTTTGGCCCTTAACCATCCTTTGCATGAATAGTTGGTGAATTGGCTTGAGCAGTGTATATGTCATATATGGGTGTAACTTAACGGATCTAGGAGTCATATGAAATATAATTGATAAAGTTGTTATTTACTTAATTTAAGTTTAGTTGGTTTGTTGAACAAACTCAAGATCAATTTCTAAATAGTAGTGAGGGCTATTATTTTGAAGAAAATAGTGGGAGTAACAAAATATATGATTAAAGTCTTAATGTCATTTGGTAGTCATTAACTAATTACTTGCTTTTCTTACAATTATATTACGTTCTAAGTGGAATTTATCTTGTTTAGTATAGTTGATACTAAGAGTTAGCGAACCAAATTTCCTGGACATAGGATTTTGTTTAAGAAGAGTTCTCAAAGTTAGAAAGAATAAATTGATGTCCATTACATAATTTGCTATAATCACTATTAAGGATTCGGTGACAAAGTTTTAAAGACTTGTCAAAATCATATAGATGACAAAATGTAATGATATTTTGAGTTGACTAATGTTTCATAAACTTTGATGATAATATGAAAGATGTATGTCAATACCATGATAGTAATATGCAAAAGATTGCATGGAGTAGTGTCGAAAGGTATAGCACCTTGTTAGAATTGTTCCACTTAATTTAGCCTAGTAAAAGCATAAATATAGAAATCAATTAAAGGCTTTGCTATAGTATGATAATAGTTGGCATAAGACGAAAATTGATTGCATGACTTTTCTTGCCTATAAGAGATATAATAGAGATCATATGTATTTCTAGTTCATGCTTATGAGTATTTGATATTGAATTCAGATTCAAAATTTGTAATGATCCAAATTTTTGTTAAATTACTTATAATGGACCAATAAGGAGAAAAGTTTATAAAAGTATAAGTTGAGCTTAAGAAAGCTTGAGTTCATTTCTCTCTTAAACTATTTTTCAATTGTTGAAAACATAATTGTCTAAGAACAACTCTTATTAGATATGAAAATGTAACATCTTAATTTTGGGAATAAGATCTATAGAGATAGATTGGAAAATTTTCACCTATTCTAAGTTCAAGTATATAGATAATGTGCTCAAGATGTTTAGTATTTGAGATATCTAATACTTGTAAAGTATTAAAGATATCCATTATTCTATATATGAGTTCATATTTGAGTTCAAAGAGATAAGAATATTTACTTTAGAAGTAAATCCTTATTAAGGTTTGTTTACATAGAACAATATCATTCAATATTGGAAAGGTTCTAATGTAGCAATGATTGCTAATTAAGCCATAATTCATTTTTCATTTAGTGGAAATAATTAATTGGATTAGCAAGTTCATTAATAAACTTGATATAGTTCCTTGCATTGTTTAAGACAGTAATGTACTGTAGAATATTAGAGTTATTGGATATGCATAAGGAGATAATATCTCATCAAAGATCCAAGGATGTATTTAGGCAAATTTTCTTAATTATGATGATAATTAAGATGAGAGTTGTAAAATTTAAGCAAGTGCTCACTATAGAGAATCTTGAAGAATTCTCTCATTAAGCCACTATCTCAATAGTAGTATGATCGTCATATGGTGTTATGGTATTTAATACTTAAACGATTACTTTAGCCCATGTGGGAGATTGTTAGTTTATGCCCTACAACCAATCGCTTTAGTTGTAGTTTAGTGACAATTATTTAAAGGCATTCTTTATCTTGTACATGTTTAGATGTATATGATAAAGTTGATGGGATAATTGTACATTGCAAGTAAAATTATTATGAGATTACAATTATGATATTCATATTGCATTTATGTATTATTCCTAAATAGCTCCTAGTCATTTTTCTATTAAGATTAGGTATTAATAGAATGCAAAAGATTAGCACACGTTATATTTTTCCTTGTGAAAGAAGTAGTTGATCTTATAGGTTAAAGTATGAAGATACTTAAACAAACATGTGGGTACTTGTTAAAGAAAATGTTCACTGAACAGACCCGATATAAGAAATATATTTGGAACATTACTTGTATGTTTATGGAATTCTCATTGTGATAAGTATATAAGTGATCCTTTGACTTAAGATCACCAAAGTTATCTTATATATGAATTACTATGTTTTGATATTGCTTATGACTTATTTGATCATGGGTTGGTTAATTGGTAGTCATTGGATGTAGCATGAACTATATGGAGGTAGTTGTGTAATCAAGATATGATTCACCACCCTAAAGTAATTAGAGAGCATGCTTCGTTGTTCTCGATTAGTATTAATTCAGAAAATCCTTGGCCAAGGTGGAATGACACTTTGTAAATAGTTTATAAATGTCATTAATTGAATTAATAGCTAATGACGGAGAACTAATATGATTGGACTAAAAAATAAAGTAAACATTAATTTCATGCACTATGTTTAATTGAAACATTTTATGATAAAAGAATTGAATTATACAGAAAATCATGCATGAAAAGGTTAGTCGAAACCACTTTGACATTCCTAAGTATTTGGGTGGCTATGATGCACTGCTAGACGCCAATTTTGATATATGATTATAAATTGGAAAATTGGAAAATTAGAGATAAATTAATAGGAGGCTTAATTTATCTAATTCTAATTTTAATTATAAATTATAATTGTAATTTATAATCATTGCCAACATATTTAGAAACCTAATGGATCTCATATATAAAATAGGTTGAAGAGAGCAAATATATTTTATCAAGTTGGGCTTGATTGTAAAGTTTGATAACTTTATGATTAAATATGAGATATTTAATAAATAAGGATCAATATGAGATATTTGATCTTATTTAGGCATAACTGGTACTTAATTAGAATTATTTGTAATTCTAATTAAATTTTAATTGAAATTAGAATTTAATTTCAATTAAATTAGTAAAATGTCCAAAACTATTATAAATATACTTAAACTCTATGGAGCTAACACTTCTTGCTTAAACCCTCTCTGTAAGAGTTACAGAGTTCTCTTAACCCAGTCTATGGATGCCATTAGAGATCAAATATTTGTATGACTACGATAGTTTAGACAGATTGATTTCATAAATGGTTTGAGGGATACAACAAGAACATAACCAAGCTTCGAAATAAGGTATACATTTAGATTCATGCTTTATTGGATTTATGTGTTAATCATTTTATAGAATTAAATTGATCTTAATTTTTGGGAAATTAAAAATTTCAAAAAAGTTTTGTAATTATTCCGTTATGGTTGAGATTGGATCCCAACCCAATTTTCCAACACCATCATCGTCACAGGATCTCTCCTCTGTGGTTGTTGAAGGCACGGGGAACACACTCAAATGTCACCATTCATGCTAAGGCAACAATACTACTAAGCCCCGTTTGGTTAGCGGGAAAGTAAAGTGAATTTAGAATATGATTCTTTAGAAAATAAATCTATGTAAAGTAAAGATATTAACATGTTTGGATGCTTATAAAAAGTCTAATAGGAAAGTTGGGTGGATTCTTATTATAATGTTTGGTATGCAACAGTATTTCATGGAATGTAACTTAATTTTGACTTATGTTTTCAATTATATCCTACAAACCGAATAAAAATTGAAATCGTTAAATAAGGAAAAATATGAACATGAGGATTGTTAATTGAAACTTCTGAGCAATAAAGAGAGAACAATAAGAATAGTTAAAGACAATATTATGAATACCGGTATGTACCAGATCAAAATTGGTACGAAATAAAGGGTGGATTGTACAGAGTTTAAATACCGATCGGTATTGGCCCGTTTCAGATAGTACCGAAAAAAAATTTCAAAAATTTTTAAAATTTCTCTCTATACCGGCCAGTATTGATATTGGAAATTTTAAAAAATAGGGGGACTTTTCTGTAAAATTTTCAACAAATTTTAAAATTTCCCTCCCTCCCTTTTATCTCTCCTTCTCCATTTTTTTCAAAGTTTTTTTAATTAGTTATTTTATTTATTTCAACTTTTATAATTATTGTAATTATTGTAATTTTTATTTTTAAAATAATAATAAATGTTTTTATTACTAATAATAATTATAAATGAAGTAAACTTAAAAATAAATTATTTTTATTTAAATTTATTTAAATATTTTATATAAAATTTATTAATAAAGTATTAATAAAAATTTTATTTTTAAAATAAATAATTTAAAAATTATTATTTATAAACTAATATTTATTTTATATATTTTTAATTATTAAATCAAAATTAATTTGAAATTTATATATTTCTAAAATATATTTTTAATTTAATGATATTTAATAATAATTATTAAATTAAAAATTAGGGACTATTTCATAAATTTAAAAATTATTTAAAAAATTTATGGACTATTTCATAAATATAAAAAATTACCCGAAACGATACTTGGTATTAACCGATACCGATACAGTATCGTACCAGAACCTAATCCGATACTAAGTTCGGTACGGTATTTGTAACATTGGTTGAAGAGAAAGTAGGGTTTTATAAAAAAAGTTATCTTAGAATTCAGAAATAAGGAAGAGTTAAATTAGCTAGCATATTTTTTAGATTAAATTCTTGAAGAAAGTAATTTAAATACCAACGGGTGCTGAGATTTATAATTCAAATAAAGTGCTACTACTTTCTTTAGATTAAGAAAGTTTTTACTTTCCTAATCACTAAAAAAAAAATGAACAAAATATGATAATATAAATTTTAAGCAAAAGATTACTTTCTAAAACAAAAATCTATGCCAACTAAACAAGACCTTATTGTTCACACAATCCACCGCTAACGGAGGTTTAAGATATGACCAGATTTTGGAATTTTATTGATTTCATGCAACTTATACCACAAGATTGTCTTTTCCCTTCTAACTGTTGATGACAGTGCTAGTAAGGCAACGAGATTAAGAGAGTGGAGCGAAGAAAACGATATTTTAGGCAACGAGATTAAGAGAGTGGAGCGAAGAAAACGACATTTTAGGCAATGAGATTAAGAGTGTGGAGCGAAGAAAACAATATTTTCAAAAATAAAGAAAGTGGTAAGCAGGATATGATTGTTTCTATTTATATTTTTTGATTTTTTAATTTTTAAATTTAATAAAAATTTGTTTATTTAAGTTTTTTTATTTCTATTTTTAGTCTTGGTTTCTTTCAATTTTCAAAATTTATAAAAAATACACAAAACGGTTTTTATTTTTATTTCTAATTTTTCATAATTTGATTTACTATTAACTATATATATGTTATTTAATTATTTAAAAAATTAATTAGTAGAAAGAATTATGAATAATTCAATTTAATATTATGTATTTATGAATTAAAATTAATTATTAATAACAGTGATGAATAATTTTATTTAATTTTTGTAACTAATTAAATAAAAGTAATTTAATAATTACTAATAAATATAATTAAATTTAAAATATCTTCAAAATAGATTTTAAATAAAATTTGATTTAATAATTTAAATATATTTAAATCAATACTAATTTTTAAAATTTTTGTTTTAATAAAATTCAATAATTTTATTGATAATTTATTAATAAATATTATATAAGAGATTAAAATAAATTGAATTAATTAAATATAATTTATTTTTAAGTTTTATCTAATATGTAATTATCATCAGTAATAAAAATATAACTAAACTGACATTAATAACCAAAAACGTTTTTGTTTTTATTTGAAAGAAAAATATAAAACCAAAACTTAAAACTATCAGAAAACATAGAAGTAGAACCAAATGACCCATTTTTTCGTGCTTTTAATGTTTTAAGTTTTTGTTTTTCTTTTAAATAAAAAGAAAGTCGTGTTTGTTTATTAATATCAATGTGCTTATATTTTTATTACTAATAATAGTTACATATTAGATAGAATTTAAAACAAGTTTATTTTTAATTAGATAAATTTATTTTAATATCTTATGTAGTATTTATTAATAATTATCAATAAAAATATTATATTTTAGTAAAATATAAATTTAAAATTAATATTTATATTATTAAATCAAATTTTATTTGAAATTTATATATTTTGTAAATATTTTAAATTTAATTATATTTATTAATAATTATTAAATAAATTTATTTAATTTAATTACAAAATAAAATAACATAATTCATAATTCATATTAAATAATTACTTTTAGTTAATCAAATATATAATATTAAATTAAATTATTTATAGTTCTTATAGATAATTAATATATTAAATAATTAAATAATGTATATTTAGTTAATAGTAAACTAGATTAACACATTGTAATTGAGAGGTTGAAGAAGACATAGTTCAGCAGATTAGATCTAGGTGACTTAAATGAAGAAGTGCATCAGTGAGTTCTGTGTGATAAGAATATACCACTTAAGGTTAAAGGTAAATTATATCATTCAACGACTAGGCCGACCACGTTTTACAGAACAAAATATTGGCTATCAAACAAGTGCATAGTCATAAATTAATGGTGTCGGAGATAAGGATGTTCCGATAGATATGCAACTTTATCAGAAGAGATAAGTTTAGGAATATAATGGCAAGAGACAAATTGAAGGTAGCTAATATTATTGACAAATTAAGATAGATAAGACTTAAATGATTTGGACATATTAATAGGAGACACGCAGACTCCCTAATGAGAAGATGTAAGAAGATTGTACTCAGAAATCATAAGAGAAAAAAAGGAGACTTAAGAAGAATTGGAGGGAGGTGATCAATAATGATATGATAATATTGTAACTACTACTACTACTACTAAATTACTGTTACTACTACCTTTTTCTTCTTCTTTTTCTTTTCATTATTATTAATTCTCTTTCTCTGTTTCTTTTTTTTTTTTCCTTCATGTGGGTCATTTGAAAATAATCTGTCTACTAATTAGGGATAACGTTACGTATTATTGGATATCCTCAAATCCTGCTTATTAGCGAGATCTATACTAAGTTTTATTGTTATTATAATAAAAATTGCGTACTATTAGACCTTCTCAAATTCCGCGTATCAGTGAGATTCATATTTAATTTTATTATTATTGTAGTAAAATAAATCAAGAAAAAACAAAAACCACTTTTTTTTATGATTTAGATAATTTTTGAAAACTGGAAAAAACCAAAATTAAAAACAGAAACTAAAAAACTCAAATAAATATTTTTTTTTCAGAATTTGAAGAAAATGGAAATAAACAAACACTTAGTTTAAAATAGTTATCTAAATTCGGTTGGCAATTTCATTTGTTTTATCAGAAGAAAATCGTTTGATTCTACTTTTATTTTTCTATTGTAATTTTTAGTTTTTGTTCTCTACTTTTAGAATGTGTTTTTCTTTTAAATAAAAACAAAAACTTCTTTGATTATTAATAACTTATATTTTTATTACAGATAATAATTATATATTTGATAAAATTTAAAGATAATTTATTTTTAATTAAATTTATTTTAATCTCTAATGTAATATTTATTAACAACTATCAATAAAATTATCGTTATTTTATTAAAATAAATAATTTAAAATTAATATTTAAATATATTTAAATTATTAAATTAAATTTTATTTGAAATTTAGATATTTTGGGGATATTTTAAATTTGATTATATTTATAATAATAATTAATTTAATTTAATCACATAAATTAAAATAAATAAAATTATTCATACTTTATTAGTAATTAATTTTAGTGAATTAAATTAAAAATTAAAAATTAAATTATTCATTAATTCATAATTCATAATTCATAATTCTTACTAATGATTAATGTATTAAATAGTTAATTAATATATTGTAGAAATTTTAGTTAAATTTTCCATAAGAATGAAAAGATGTCACTTTCTAGTTGGTTTTCATACTCAGCTGTCCCCATACAGACCCGGGCCGGGTTCAAGTTCTGCAATCGAAAATTGATTTCATTTTTGATGCGTGTCGTCTTGGCGGGATAGTTGTAGCCATTCTATTCTCTGTCTAAACAGAGAAGCTTTAAAGTAGAATTTTTGTGTGAAGCAAAAGTATTAGAGATTAGAAAGAATGAGTAGAGTGAGGGAAGAGAACGTTTTGGCAATCCTCGACGCCTCTACTACTGCTTCCAAACCCACTCAACACCAAACCAATGACCGTACTTTTCTATTCATTGTTTGGTTCCTGAGAAATCTTCTCTTTCTTTCGTTTTTCGTTAATTTCTTCTTTTATTGACACGCAGAGATCGTTTTTCTCCGAGCCGTTCGAGGTGCTTTCCTCGTCAGAGATTACCAAACTCATCCAACTAAGTAAGTAATCCGTTTCGGTCTTGATTTTTGTTAGGATTTCAGAATTTCTCTTCCTTGTCATTCATTCTTTTTTTTTTTTACATTTTCTTTTTGTGAAGCAAAATTTACGAGCCGGTGTTTCGAATCATGAGAATGGGTTCGTCTCTCGAGTTGATTCTAGAAAGTTTTCGCCTTCTGTGCGACCTGCATAACGTACTTGTTCTGTCATCTCCGTTCCAGCTTCAATTTTTGTGTGATCCCAATTTCCTCTGTTTTCTTAAGCTTATGTGATCATTTTCATGAAAGCGTTTTCCAAGAGTGCGTGTTCTGGATAAAGATGGATCAGAGTCTCCTGAACTGGTTGTGGATGAAGACGTAATTCATCTATCTCACCGTTGATTGTTCGTGTCCAAGTTACATTATTTGTTTTTAATTTTCGTTGTCTTTTATGTTAGGCATGGTCTCCATTTGATTTCAGTTCTGATGTGGCTTGGAGCGTGAGACACGCTGCTGGGAAAACCTCCAGCAGCCCACTTAACTCATCGGTGTGTGGAGCTTGTATTTGCTACCTTTTATATGAGCTTTGACCATCAGTTGTGAGGTTTCCTATTATTTTCCGTATCTGTCAAGGCTAAGACACAGGGTGGTTTGTTTAATATCCACCTCCCCCGTGATTTGTAATTTTTTTTTTTGGTAAATCAGCAAAAACTTTTATACAAGTAAGAAAATGTTATATACACAGCTAGTGATTTATGGAAAAATCTCTAGTAATTGAGACGTCATTGAAAGTGTGATCACTAAGCAGTGATTCTTCATTAAGAACAAGGCAGGCGAGGAATGATCACTAAGCATTGTTTCTTCAGTAAGGACAAGGCGGACAAGGCAGACAAGGAATAATTCCTGTGTTTTGAGCACACTCTTTTGCCTGCAATTGAGTTAAGCTGTTGTTGCTAATATGGTTCAATTTTTACAGTTTTTCTCTTTACATTTTTAGGCTTTCCAGACATTAATAGAAGAGCTTTCTGAGGTGTTTAATGACGCCAACCTTCAAGCTTTAGAAACCAAGGTTCAACTCCTCTCTCTCTCTTTTCTTAACTTTTGTTTGATTTCCTTAGAGCATTCAGATTTAGTTATTGCGCAAACTGTCTCTCATGTCCCTGTAGCAATCTACGCGAGCATTGTCATCAGAAGTTGTATAAAGCTTGAAACGTTACCACCTAGTCATTTATCAAGTACCATTCTTACATGATTCTGTTTCAGACTTTGGGGAACATACTACTGTTTCAATATCTTGTCAGGGTTCTTGAAGAAGATTTTGTGGCATGTAAAAGAGTGTATGATGGTAGGCTTGCACCACTTGTTCTTTACATATTCCATCTTTCTGAAGGTTTGATAAGGTTTGCTGTTTTCCAGAAACCATGAACTGGACCTTAGTAAGGGATTCCTTGCCCAGCATGCTTCTGGTATGCACTCAACTCAAAGCCTAGCCTTGTCAGTTCATTAAATATGTACCTCTTCTGTTGTGATTTTATACTGATTAACTGTTATTTTATTTTGTGTTATAAGCATTACAGTAATTCTTTATCTTGTTAAAAAAAATTAATGGCTTAAGGTCTCACCTCACTTTGACATGTGACAGTCAAGGCACTATGATTTCTAGCGAGAGTTGTATAGTTCCATGGAGACAATTAGTTTTCATTTCATTCCAATCTGTTTCTGCTGTCTCAGAGTTCTAGAAGAATAAACTATAGAAGTTTAATGAAGGATTGCTTCTTCATCATATGTGAACTATGTCAAGATTGTACTCAATCTAGTGCTGGCCTTATATCTTCTGATAGTTCTACTGCAAAGCCAACCACTAGTGAAAATACTGCATTGGCAATAGCATCACTAGAAGCAGTAAATAATATTGGTGCTGCCTTACAGAAACTTCTGATAATTGTAAGTCCCCTTATATATGTAAAGATGATGGAAATTTTGTCTTTAAACTCATGTTATAGACTTTCCAGATTATGGAACTTGATACGTTGAGGAAGAAAGCTGATTTTGAAGGTGGTATTACTAGAGCTGATGGTGTGAGGTGATTAGTTTTCATTTCTCGTTTCCTTTTTAATATAACAGATATTTATTTTTGTACATGGGCTACTTTATTGAGCACAATACTGTGATTTGGTTCAGAACCCCTTTGCTGGAGATAATTCTGGATGAGCTAACTTACAACAGAGATATGTTGTCTCCTTTCCTTCAAGTATGCAGCTTACTACAAATGCGATAGTTTTTAAAGAAACAAATTTCAAAAGTGTTTTCTCATTGAACTAATGTTGCTATATCAAGAATTTACTTTTCATTCCAAATACATTTCATTCTCTTTTTTGTGGTTTAGGTCTAAATAAAGTTTGCAGCGTATTTTTTGCTTATTGAGGATATATTTTGCAGAAATTTCATCACCCCAAGTGGAAGCTTGAAATTATACTGCAGTACTTCTCAAAGTACAATGCTAAGGTAATCAACTAATTGATTATTATTTCATATTGTTAGTTTCCATTTCAGTTAAACTTGTAGATGATCATAGAAGCTTTTCATTGTTGTTTAGTTCACAAATGAAATACATATCTGTAGCCTTCAGTTCGAACTCGGAGGTCGAATAGTTCTACGGAGGATGCAACTTTCAATGGAGTCTTAAGATGCTTTTCAAACATAACCAGCACAAAAAACATAATTAAAAAAATCAGTAAAGATGTAGTTCAGTTGCTTCTAGCACATGGGTTTCAGGTAATACTTTTTCATTTCCCTTTCAGTAATAAATGATGATATTCTCTAAATTCAGGGGATGAGAATACTTTACATGTTTAGAGGATAAAGGATATTATGTCTTTTCACTTTCTACTTTCATGTTATGAGATGTATAATTGAGGCCATAAGATGTTGATTTTGCTTATAGAAGATTGTAATGTGATTATTTGAATGGATTCTTGAAATTGAAGGATAAAGAACTTGATGGTCCACATAAGTTCCTAATTTATTGATAGTTTGGCTACATCCTACCTCTTTGTACAACCTTTTTGAACAACAATATTTTTTCCAATTGGGGAGCCAGTGTGCTAGAAAATTGAAGCAACATAATTTGTGAGTAAACAGTATTCTTTTGTGGGCATTTAAACATTTTTAGTTGTCAGTACGAGAGGAAAAATATGTTCAGAAACTTTGCTACTATTCTGGTGGAAATTGTGGATCATGATTTTTACACTGTAGGAGCATTATCGTTTGCCAAATCCAGAATTGATTGCTTGGAGGAAGTTTTTCTGATGTAGAGATTATAGACAATGCTGTAGCATCTAGCAGTTCAAGAAAGCCAGTATCATAAATCAGTTTCACATAGATTTGTTTTTGGGCGCTGTCCAGTATCATCTATAGCTAGGTCAATTAATTGAAGCCTTTTAGCTTTTTGACAGGCTTTCTTATCATTGTCTCAAGGAGATGCTGAAAGAATCTTGAATTCCTCAAAAGATGTGAAAGGCAGCTCTCTTGTGGAAATATGCGAGAATGTTATCTCTGCCTTCACCAGTTTGGCGAAAACAGACGAGTAAGATAGTTTTATTCCTTTTTGCCACTTGCTTAGGTGACTTCTTGGTACAATTTCAAAGTTTCCAAGTATCACACTCTTCAATTACAGAGTGCAAGTTTTTGTTATAATGATTGCTACCACCTGTGGACACCATTACCAACATTTAGACAGTCAATTGGAACTCTGGTGTTACCTTTTGGTTTCTACTTTTCTTAAGCCGCTAAGTTTATGACTGGATCATGTTGCAGGAAGACTCAGATTCTGCCTTTTGGAAAGGAAGCAGTTTTCACAGCAGCAGCCATCCTGTCAACAAAGTCTTAGGTGGTCATTGCCCGGGGGAAGGAGGAAGATGGAAATTGGTCTTATCCATTGTTGTAATCCTCCCGACCTGTTGCCTGATTCAAAGCGAATTCTTAGTACATAATTCGTGGTAAGCGAGTCAGTCCCCCAGATATTTATGCCTGTATGGCTTGGATTGTGGATAAAACAAAACATATTGGGTCTTGATAATTGACCAAATGAAGCAACAGTAAGTCTGACTGGTGCATCAGAAGAGGTTTTGCCGTAGCATCATGTTTCTGCGTCATGTTTATTCAGTTCACATGTTTAACTGAGGCAATGAAATCTTGTGTATCTATTTCGTGGAAGCTGTATATCTTTTCTGTTCCACATTTTTTGGTGCACAAGTTTATTTATAGTTCCGCAACCTGTTTTTCTGCTTTGAATCTGTATTGTGGTGAGCACATTTTGTGTTGTCAATGCAGAATGGTCTTTGTAGCTAACCAATTGAAGTTGCTGGAATAATTTTATTAATATTATTAATACCATTGAAACCAAGTTGATTACATGTGAAGGATAAATGTCAACCAATGTATAGACAGTAGGGTTGGCTAGTACTCTTTAGACTTGGCCCAAATTGATCGGATTTTAAGATAGATTTAGTCTTTCATTTAAAAAAATTCATATGGGCTTCATAGTTTGATCTGAAAGAAGTTTTTTTAATAATAAAGTGCATTCTTGCAACCTGAATTTTTAAGGTTTGTGATTGAGACAATCAGATGTTCTATTTAGAGTTAATTTTCTTCTTGACTTTTTACTTTCAATATGAGAATTGGAAAGTGGATAAAACAAAAGGAAGAAAGTGACTATAAATAGAGTATTTACATTTTAGTATCCACCACATAATTTTGAAAGAGTTGTGGTTATGTGCTTGAGTTGAGTTACTCCAACTGAGCTGTGGAACACTTAATCATTTTGTAAAAGAGTTAAGACGGTCTTGATCTTGTCTAAATGAGTTTTGGACTATTTAATAATTTTTAAAATGGGGTTAAACTTTTGAGATTAGCTAACCCAATTAGGCGTGATTTGACTCAATTAGGTATAATTAAAGCGTAATGGGACCTAAGTTTAATCCAAGTTGCCTAGCCCTAATTTGGCTTCGCGCAGCTTAAAGCTTGATTAGTACGAGGCCTGAACAAAGCCGCCTAAACATGGATTGAATTCAGGTTGAATTTAGATTAAAAAAAAAAGGCTATATATATATATATAGAAGAATTAGATTTATCAAAATTCAACATATGATAATTCTTTCAAAAATAATTTCAATTTTATAATTGTATTAAATTAATTAATATTAATTTTTAGATCATAAATCTTTAATTATAAAATTAAATTAATTTACAAATATAGAAGATAGTTCATTGCTAAAATTTTAATTATTTTAAAATTATTGGTATATTAAATATATATAATATTGAACTTATGTAAATATATCAAAATACTCTTAATTCTTAATATTAATCTTTTAAAATTTATGTACACTAAATATAAAATAATCAAATTTTTATTAAAATTAAAAATATAAAAATTCAATTTTTAATAATTTTGAAATATATCACATTAAGTATCTAAAATATTAAAATTATACTTAGTAATTCTAAATATTTAAATAAACCATTATGTAATATATATACATATATATGCGGGTGAAAGATACCAATCTTCTATCTGATTTCATTAATTTAACTATAATCATATATATTGTGAGAAGTCCAGAATTACTCATTCTTTTATGCTGTGCCATTAATTCCGACCGATTTGACCACTTTTAAACACGTGAATAACCATGTCACAAGGGGAAGACTCATAATTAACAATAATATGAGCAATATATGTCAAATATATTGATTTATTTGTATATTATTAGTTATGATAAAAATATAATAGCATTTAATATGTAATACCTATTAATTTTATTAAAAAACTAAAAAATCTGAAAAATTAGAAAATTGATATTTTAATCTATAAATTTAAAGAAATTATTTGTTGGTCCTTATTGACCAAAAAAAAAAAAGAAGAAGAAGAAGGGTGAATTGAGTTTTAGTGAATTTCAAGCAAAATTTTGCAACTTAAGACCCTTAATAGATTTCAAATTAAATGATGAAATGCAATGACAATTTCAATAAGTTAATCAATTAATTAAGTAAAAAATAAAGAATATATGGAAGAAAGGTAGCAAATCAATTTTATAGTAGTAGTAAAAAAACTTAACTATATCCATCCTAAGTCTCTATTAGATTCCACTAATATCTTTTTTCAACTAAGTGAAGAATTCTTACAACAATCATTGATTGGTTAAGGTGAAATCTTGTGAGGGACGAAGAGGAACCTCAATACTTTTTAGTACATTGATAATATAAGAAAGCGAACTTCAATTGATGCTTACAACTCAAATAAACATATTGCTCATTTAAAAGCTCAAAGGCTCTCAATTACTTCACAACCATTGAACAAATGCTTGTAAATGATCAAAAACTCTAGTAAATAAGTTATTGTAACCCCCAAATTGCATAAAGATATCTAACAACCAGAATCTCAAGTATTGATGCCAATACTAGTTCCAAAATTTTGTCAAATATAAAACTAGCCGTTATATCAATTATCAACAATGACATTAGTTGACTAATGTATTGACCAATGTCATATACAAACTTATTGTATATAATTTAATTGAAGTTCCTAATATATTGCTTGACCACAACTAGCCATTGGTTGAACAATATTTATAGAAACAACATGTCGACCGACGATACCTATACATTAGTTGACCATTATGCTTGAAAATATATTTTCAAATCAAGTTTTTTCAAAGATCAAATACATTCCATTGACTAAAACTTGATCCAAATATATTCCAAAAGTTTCTTTAAGTGTATTTAAAGACTAAAGTTTCTTTGAATCAAAACTTTGATTCCTCTTTATAAAAGAATATATTTGTACATTAATTTCAAAACATGATATGTTTATCCACATAGAGCCTCTAATGCATTCAAATAATCAAATAAGAGATAAAAGAAAGTAAATTTAAAAAGATTTTGGATTAAGAAATGACTCAAATATTTGTCAACTGATGTTTGGGGAATAATAGACTGTTTTATGTAGTTTACTTATGTAATGTAGAACTTTTGTATAAGAGCTTGTAAACTTTCAAATGTTTTGGTAATGTAAATATTTGTTTTAATGACTACAGTGTAAATCATGTTTGCAATAGAATGAAGAGTAGTAGATGTTTTTAAGTATTATGTTATCCTTTATGATGCCATATAAGAGAACATAATTGCTCTAACATGCCATTATCATAGGATATGTACTTAAATGTCCTCTGGATGTTATAGTATAAACTCTATGGTAGTGGGGTGTTACAATTTGTTATGCTTTGATCTTCCTTAATCTTGTCCTTCTTGACTTGAATGCATTTAGTCTCCACAAATTGTTTCTTGACTTCATTTCCTGTTTTTTTCTTTTAAACATCAATGAACAAATCATAATAATAACTATACTGTGTTATCATCAAAATATAGATAACAACTTCTGTTGGTTCAGTAATCTCACTCTTTTGATGATGACAAAACAAGTTGTGATATTAGAAAGAAAATAATGAGATTAGTCATTTAAGTAAATACAATCTCTTACTATATCATTTAAGTAAATATAATCTCTTAATATCAAAAAAATGTGAATGTTTGACTTTGCCTTGATTCATGCATCAAAAAATGATCTCAAATGCTAAAAGATAGACTAATTTTCATTCATACATAAGTATCATTATGTAAAAATAATAACACAAGTTCAGTGCAATAAAATTAACCACTAATAACAAGAAAATGTCAATGTACGTGCAAAGTAAAAAAGAATACAATAATTCCTCTAAAACAATAACTGCTCCCCTAAAACACATATAATATCACTAATAATCTCTCCTCCTTTTTGGAAGCATAAAAAAGAAATGAACTAGCATAGGGGAGGTAATCAAGAATTAATATATGTGAATAAGTCCTCAACATTATCTCATAGTTTGAACTTATCCATGAAATAAGGATACATTAAGCTATAGGGATGGCAATGGGTTAGGCCAGAACGGTCCAGGCTTGTTGCTTGAGGCGGTCAATCAGGGCCTAGTCTGTTGATTTTGGGTATGATTAGGCTGGGCTCGGGCCCTTTTTCCATCACTATCAAGGTGAGAGTTTATAGTAAAATGATAATATGGTATAGAGGAGGCAAGCAACTGAATGGTGTGAATTAAAATAGGCTCATAAGTGCCAATACTAAGTGAAGAAGCCTCATCGTCATATTGCTACTACTGTTGCTACTATGACTATGAGTTTTAGTCATGTATCCATTAACTAAAATGTCCCATGTAGTGAAAGAGTAGAATAATGAAAAAAAAGTTGAATTCCACCTCATCATCTATGGGTCGAATATTAAAGTGTTAAAATATAAGGATGAGGATAAGGGCATAAGAGATGTGTTGATTCTTTTTCTTAGAACTATTGAAGTTAAACATATTGTTCATAATAAAGTGATGAAGATAAACACTCTTACCCATCGTGAGAGTGGAAAGAGCCAAAGATCATTATAATCTAGAATGGTAAAGTAGCCACTAAAAGAAACAAAGTTATATAAGATGAAAGGACAATAAAAACAAGGAATGACTTGAAGGTTGCGAACATGTTTGGGTTTTCTAATGGATTTTTCACTAATACCTAACTCAAAGATGATTTTAATTATATCATAGTGAAATTGAAGTTGGTATTTGGTACAATAAGAATAATAAGTAGGATTCAAGTGTGGGAATGCCTAAAATTTTATTAATAAGGTCATTGGTGAGATGGATCTCTATATTGTGAACTTTTGAAAAGGGATGGGGGTCATTACAAATAATAATAGCTCTAAGATTGCAATAAAAAACTCATACATTCTTGGAACTCACTTGACAAATCTTTGTAAGCAAGGACTCCCAGCTTTATGCAAAGAAATATTGAACAAGACCATAATTTTTATGCAAGGTATAAAATAATTATCATTAGGACTTGAAGGAAGAGCAGGAGGAGGTGGAGTGGGAGATCACTCACAAAATCTCAAAATTCTAGTATGGTTATAAGGACTTAGACTTCTAGCAGGTGTACTATGTAACATCCCATCAGTAGAATAGTAATTTTGAGGGGCTAATGAGCGTTAGAAATTGCCTTTACATGCTCATGCATAATCTAGCATCCGCAT
>JAOTAX010000002.1:22754792-22764971 GCA_025629825.1 Erythroxylum guanchezii | reverse complement strand
ATATATAAAATGCTGAGGTGGTCTAGTCACACTAGGGTTGGTCCTCCCAAGTCCCGAGTCACTAGAGACCTATTTCAACAATATCGATGTCGCGATCTCATCGGGACATATCCTGATCTCATCGAGATCCATTTAGTTCTGTTGCTCTCCATATAATGGATCTCTATCCAAAACTAATTTACGAATCTTCCAAATCACTCTTATGCGTGTGACCCATTAGATTCTCGGTTATATTAGCCACTTGGATTAACACTTAATCCAAGCAAGTCATGAGCGGCGTCTAGCAACACATTATGACCCCCAATTGACCAAAAAGTAAGTGGTTTGACGAACGACACCGTGCTCGTCACGAACCATCTAACGAACCCTCTTATAGACAATTGCTATGCAATTCATCCTTTCACCATGCTATACCCAACTTGGTTATGAGTATGGGCAAACTGTCAACTCTCACTAGACTAACTACCTCAAATCTAGCCCAAGTGATATTAGTTCTCGTCTTGGGACTCATTAGTCTATATGTCAATAAAGACATTCTTCATGACACATGTACTTTAGCTAGAGATTTTCATATAATGACCTCAACAAGAGGCCGTGGGTATCATCTTCTACTATCACAGAAGTGGTGAATCCTTTATTGGCAACTCAATTACCTACGAATACCTCAAGCTGTACTCAATCACCACCCTATGAGCGACCTCTGCAAGGCAACAAGGAATGGAGTCAAAGCACAGAATCAGTATCCAAAATAACCTTGAGTACCTCAAATCTAAAGATACTTGCACCATTGCTATGATGAGATTATCACTAACATTAGAATAGGATATCCATCTAATGATCTCATGGTAGGTCATCCAATGTACTTACTACCTCTAGAAATCATCCACATCTTAACTTTAAGCATCTCACGTTTACAGTTTCTGAGATCTACTGCTTGATCAAATCAAGGAGTTTGCCATGTAATAGTCTATCTAGATTAATGATGTCCAGTCGTATTAATCCTATGACTAGGGATAATTTAGATACTAACATAATTGCACATGATAAGAATATCAATAGTATTATCACATCATGATTTATTTTATGCTATGTCATATATCATAGACTTCATTAATTTACTTATAGATCAATATCAATTCATAAATAATGAACATCAAATTAATGAAATATTCCGTTCTTTATTATTGAAAATAAAGTCTGTACACAACTTTGTACAAAACACGCTAAAGATGATTGCCTTTAGGACACTACTCTAACAATACAATACTAAAATAATTAGATATTCCAATCATATTAGATTTAGATGGTATTATTTACTATTCACTACTTATATCTCAATTCGATGATGCTTGATTGCCAATTATTTTATGCTTGTGGTCTACTTTGATATAAGTTTTTTTTCTCATGAAAAGCTAAAAGAAGCAACAAAAGGATAATTAAAGAAAAAGTTCATATTTTTATTAAAATAAGGCTATATTTCTAAACAACTCATTTACAATCCAAAAGAACTGACAAAAAGTTATTAAAAAAAGGATAAATTTATTAAAATGCGAATTAAAATTTGCAATAAAAGTTAGGGTTTATGTTTTTTAATTTAAAAAGATTATAATCAGAAAGTATTTATTATCTAACATATTCATATATCTTTAGAAAATATTTATTTTGTATTAGATCGGACAATGAAATTTTTAATATATAGTAATTCTTCTAAAATTGAAAAGAGATTTACTTCAATCTAAATATAATTGGTTTTTATGTTCCTTTTTTAATGAAAATAAAAGTAGTATGGATCAACTAATTTTATATCACAATATGAATTTTTGAATAAAAGGAGAATCGTTAGATCTTCATTATATATAATAATAAAAGTAGATTATATATATCTTTAGGGTTAAAAAAATTGTGATCTTTTATTATTTGATCTTTTTATTTTAATTTTCATGTTTTGAAAATTATTACTTACATTTATACAATATTATTTAATTGTTACACAATTTCTTTTGTTAAATTTTATTAATTTTTATCTATCTTTTTACCTAAAAAATGTAATATTGAAATTATTGAATTATAATATAATAATGTTTTGTAATTATGAATAAAAAGAAAATTAATATAATATTATAAGACAGTATGTTTGAGATAAAAATATTAAATTACAAAAACTCGATATAATTAGTCATATATACTACTTCAATATGTAAAATAATTAGATATAAAGGAAAAACAAAGTGAACTTACCTGATAATTATTACAAGGGAAAAAGTTACGTTAGCAATTTTAATAGGGTAAATTTAGTCGTATACTTTTTTGGTTTGGGTTATTGTAGTATAGATCGTCTTTATGGTTTATAAAGAAATCGATAGGAATTGAAAAGTATGGCAAATCAAAAGTTGTTGTTTTATTGATATATGTTTTCCACAAACTTTACAATGGCTTAAGAGAACATATATGAAGCAAAAAAATGAGATAACCTAGCAAACAACCTAGGCTAGCTACTTTTTGGGCTTCAATAATAACTCATCTTTTAGGATCGCTTACCACTAGAATCAGACTGGGATGACCTTGTTTCGTTAGCATTGACACACCCTTCAAGTTGTAATGTATGTTCTTGAGCGTCCTTAACCTTATCGCTCCATTCACCCTTATCACTCCGCCCAAGATATAAGCTTGCATTATTAGCCTCCCTTAAACTATGCCAAGGTTCGAAGCAAAGTTTGATGCATAAGGAGAGTAAAGAAGCTTGAGATTAAGACTTGGTAAAAATGACGGCAAACTGATATGATGAAGGGACATGTCGAGTGACCAACAATCCAAGTGCAGCGTTCTCGTTCATAGTGGTAGTCGATTTCAATGTGCTTTGTGCAGGCATGGAAGACTGAATTTATTGACATGTGGGATTCCCTAAGGTTGTCATAGAGAAGAAGAGGAAGTGTTGGTAAAGTAACAACACAATCTCCAAGTAAGTAGGTGAGCCAACTGAGTTCAGCAACAGTATGGGCCATAGCCCTATATTCAACTTCTGCAATAAAGCGAGCAACGGAGGTTTGTTTCTTGGCACACCAACAGAAGATATTTCGACTAAGAAATGTGTACTAGCCAATTATAGACTGTTGAGTTAGTGAACAACCCCACAATCTACATAAGAAAAAGCACACAGATCAAGTGTTGTATCTGCTATAAATTACATACCAAATTTAATATCCCTTTAATTATATCAAAGGATTTGCTTCACCAGGGTTAACTATAATAGGATAGTGTTTGAGAAAATTGAGTAGCAAAATTAACAGAAAAAGAGATGTATGGCCTGGTGAACTTTAATTATTGAAGGGAACCAATCATAGCTCTATATAGTGTCGGATCTGACAATGGTGTACTCTAAGGAGGTGGGTGAGTTTAGATGTTATAGGAATCTTGGTTAGCTTACAAGCTAACATCTACGCCTTTTCCAGAATGGAGAAGGCAAAGTGAGATTGTGAACGTAAGAGGTCACGATCATTGTGTTGAATTTCGATGCCAAGAAAGTGATGAATAGGTCAGAGGTCCTTCGTTCAAATTTTTTTATATAAAAGAGATACAAATCCATTAATAAGCTAAGTATTTTATCTTGTGATTAGCGTGTTATCAATATAGAGAGTAACAAGTATTGTTCTATAAGAACAATGCAATGTGAATAATGAGGGGTCTAATATGCTACAAAGGAGCCCAAGTTTTAAGAGAAAAGTAATAAAACAATCAGACCAGGATTTTGGAACTTGATTCAAGCCATATAAAACTCGTTTAAGTTTGCAGACATGATTTGGGAGATGTAAATCAACAAATCCAAGAGTTGTTCCATAAAGATATCTTATATAAAAACGATATGTAAGAATGCATTCTTGACATCTAATTGTTGAACTATCTAGCCCCGAGCCAGTGCAATACTAAAAATTAATCTAATCGTACCTGGTTTGATAACGGGTGTGTATGTCTCGTTGAAGTTGATTCCATCAATATGATGAATCCTTTGGCTGCTAACTTGGCCTTTAAGCAATTTAGAGTGCCATCGACATAAAGTTTCACCTTATAAATCCATTTAGACTTAATCACATACGTGTCAAGAGTTCGGGGCACTAAATCCCACATTTGATTGTCATGAAGAGCTGTGAGTTCCTCTTGCATTGCTTGACTCCAGCAAACTTAAGCAAGAACTCCTTTGGTTGTTTTGGGTTCGGTTGGAATAGTAACATATGTCATAGTGAGTTCATACTTAGGACTCGACATGACAATGCTAAACTGAGAGCATGTTTGCATTAGATATCGATTAGGTTGTCGAACATTATCATCAATAGATCCGATCCTATAGCAGAAGAACTTAAATTAGTTTCAATTGGGATAGGAGACAAGCTTAAATGCTAAGGGATAAGATCAAATGTGGGGTTGGAGTCTATTGAGGAAGAATTTAGAACCAAGAGTTCATGTTATTGTCATGATCTTTTGTATATGGTGAGACTTATGTTTCAAAGTTAAGCTCGACGTTTACAACTGGTCTATGCACATCCAAACTATTGAAGGCATTAGGAATGTTATGAGAAGACTGAGTTATTATCTCCCTCAGTGAAATCAACTTGGGAACAGAAAGAGAGGGAATTGAAAGGTTGGCTATTGACATTAAAGTGGACAATACAATAGTCTCACGTTTATCGTCTTCATCAAAATTCACTTCTTCAAGAAATTCTTGTCGCTCCCTATGGTATTGATCAAAATATGATTCATGTTTAAGAATTGCTTATCAAAAACCATATGGCTAGACACAAGCATCATTCTTGTAGTTGGATGATAGCATTTAAACCCCTTATACTTGTCACTATACCCAATAAAAATGCAAACAGGAGACTTGGGATAGAATTTTGTCTTCCTTGTGAACCAAGTTTAAGGAAAGTACCTACAACCAAAAATTCGAAGATTTTTATAGTTAGCATTCTCACCATACAGATTAAAATGATTAGAAAAATTAAGTGCAGATGATGGTAATCGATTTATTAAGTAAGTAGTAGTGGAAAAAGTCTCTGTCCATAAAAAGTGTGGCAAACTGCTATAGAACAACATTGTCATTCCCTACTCTCTTATGGTTCGATATCGTTGTTCCACTCTCCCAGTTTGCTCTAGTGTGTATGAACAGGACAATTGATGAACAATACCCTTACTGTGGAAATATTTTCCAAGATTATGATTATCAAACTCCCCTCCATTATTAGAATGAAACACCCTAATCTTCCTGCTGAATTGACAAAACACAAATTGCTCAAAGGAAAAAAACATATCAAACAATTTATCCTTAGATTTCATTGGGGTCAACCATATGTATCAAAAAAATCATCAACAAATAACACATAGTATCGAAATTTGCATAGATATAAAACTAGGGCAAGACCCCATAAATTGCAGTGTATTTTTTACAAACGGATCACTATCATTTGTTTTAGATAAACAAAAGGGTAACTTGCTAAGTTTACCAATGCAACATCTTTGACAAAAATGTTTCTCCTTATTACTAAAGGCTAAAGAAATTAAGCCATCTGACACAATTCGATGTAGTAATGAGTCTTGTGGGTGTCCCAGACGGTGATGTCGAACCTCCTTGGTGTGAGTTGAATTTTTTGCAATAAACCTAGCTTGAGCCTTAGGCACCATGTATAGATATCCTTTATGTTTGCCTACAAGCAGAATCTTCCCTATCTTTCGTTCCTTCGCACACACCAAAAAAAAATATCAATAAATTTATAGTCCACTTTACTTTGTGACTTGAGTTGACTTATAGACAATAGATTTCGTGCAAGTTCTGAGACATATAGCACTTTTTTTGACTAAAGTGTCTTCTTACCATTGGTAATGGGCACTTCTCTGATACCATCAATTTTAAGTTTTGTTCTGTTGATAATAATAACAAAGTAATGGCCTATATAATTTTTAAGCAATGTAAATATACCTGAATCATAAGCCATGTGATTTGACAATCCAGTATCAACCACCCACTCAATATGTGAGAGTGATTTATCCAATATGAGAGCTGTTAAGGCTTAAGGTAAATCCTTGGAGTTACTGGAAGACCGTAGCAGTCCCCAACGTATCTTTGCAATGTGCCCTTGTTGATTGCACCAATGACAAAATTCATCTTTGTATAGCTCATGTTCTACTGGTGTCATTCATCATATGCCTAACAGTGGTGGAGAACTCTCATTAGGCCTACTTCCAAAAGAGGATTGCATAAAACCCTTTGTCCTTCCAACCTGCTGTTGAAATAATTGATAGAGCCCTTCAAGTGTTTGATTCGATGAAGCATTAGTAGCATGAGTTAAAACTGGATAGAAACCTTTACCCTATGAAGTAAACCAGCTTGTCTCAGGATTCTTGTTTCTTCCTTTTAGTGATTCCCATTTTATAGCAAGAGAAAATGATACAGTGCCAGTGCTCTCGAGATATATGTTTCGTGCTTCATAGGAGTTAATATGAGACACACATCTAGAGTATGTAGGCAAGGGTGGTTTAAGCATAGTTATAGCAAAGTCCTAGTAATTAGGACAAGGCTCGTGATGAGATGATATACCTTTATTGTGTTTAGTACTAGTTTGTCGATTGTGGCTAGTTGATCGCATATTGATTTTAATGAGCACAAATGTTGGACCCCAAACTCTTATTGGAAGTTACAACTATTAAATGAGAAATTGTTGGCGATTAGTTATGAGTAAAGAAAAAGGAGAATTCTTGAATTAGAAATGAGGTGAGAAATGGTTTAGGTACAAGATAGGTTATATGTGAAATGTTAGAAGTTCAAAGCTGGAAAATGTAGTTGAAACATGTTTATTGAGTATGCTTCGGTATTTTAGCCATAAATTTTTCTCTAGTTATTGAAACAAGATGATTCTTAATTTGGATTAAATTAGAGACTTAGGGATACAGATTGTCTGAAGAAATCGAGTTTTAAACCAGTCTCTAAGAATTTCAATTTCTGGATGGAAGTTGAGCACAGAATACTGTTTTAATATAAGAACAATCCGAAAATTTTTGGGCATAACTTTTAGATTTTTGAACCAAATTGAATGATTTTGGTGTCATTAGAAACTTGAGACAATGGGGAACATTTTTCTAGAAGGAAGTATCAAATTCCTTCAATTTTTATATGATCATTTGTTAAGGAGTTAGAAGTATAAGATGTTAGTTTTAATAGACATAAGGGGGTGAAATGGCAAGGATAAGGTAAATGAAGGGTAAAATGGGAAAGAGACATTAAAATGGTCTTGAATAAGAAGAAGAGAAGAGAGAGTCGTGAGAAACAAAAGAGAGAAGGAGAAAATGTGAAAGAAAAGAGGAGAAGAAGAAGAATTGTGGAAGCTAGGGAAGAAGAAGAGAAAATCGTGAGAGAAAAAGAAAGAAGAAAAAGAAGAGAAATCAAGCTTGTTAGAGGTAAGTTCATCTTGTCTTCTTACTTATTAGAGAGAGGGAGATTAGGGTTTTGTGTCGGAAATAATGTGAGAAAGAAGATGAGACCCATTTTGATTTTCGTGGGTTTTGGAATTAGGGTTTGGTTTTACTAGCTTAGATGAACTATGGGTAGGTTAAATCTAAGCCCATTTTGTTATTTATTTTGTTTATGTGATTGTTGAAGTTTATGGATTTTTGTTGGAACATTGGTTTGATTGAGACTTGGTTTGTTTTAGGAAAGAATCCTACCCAAGAGCTAGGGGAAAGACAACCTTGAGTTTGGATTTTCGAGCAAATAAGGTGGGTAATGTATTTATAGTTATTGTGTGATTAGGCAAATTCTTGCCTATGTATGTGTATGTTGATTGCTTGAAATTGAATTGTTGTGACTTGATTAGAAATGCATGATGCATTATGATTATGTTATACCTTGAAAGAGGTTATAACATTTTGAATTAAATGAAAAGAAGGAAAAAGCATGAAAGTATGAGCATATGATAAAATGAATATGTGCTTTTGTTTGGGCGAGAGAGGAACCATATCGTTTGTCACGTGCACGTAGACAAGAGCCTTCCCCCGGCTGCCCGCTTATGGCATATGAGCTCTGAAAATGGACTCATTTTGTTTATGATGTAAACTTCAGTTTCTCCATTTCGTACCCATGGGACCCTTTGAGCCATTTGTTTGTGCATTGCATCTTTGAATTGTCAAGTATGATGCATTTGAGTGATTTGCTTAATGGATAAAGTATATGTTATGTGTTATGTACTAACTGCTTCATTATGAGTTTTTGAGCTAAATTGGTGAATAATTGAATTGCTAGATATATATATATATACATATGCTTAAATTTGTGGTAAATTGTCGATGGCTATAAATATATTAGCCACTGAGCATTGTAGCTCACCCCACTATTCCCTCCTCAAGTGCAGAACTAGAAGGTTAGCAATCCTTGCAAGGCATTCGAAAACTCCAAGATTGTTATAGACTTTTGTACTAATTTAGTTCAATCACTTTTGGATAGCTTTATAAGCATATCAAACATTGAGCATCCATTTGTATTTGTATTAAGTTATTGATGTATATGTTGATATGTAATTAAAGCTAGGCTCAAACTTTGTTTGGATTCATTAATGAAATATGATTGCTTTTTGCTTTTGACCTTCCAAGTGTACATTGCAATTTTTCAAGTCTTTCATGGGATTAAATGTTGTGTATTGACTTCGGGGGGAAAGCTGTACTAATCTAAGCTGAATTAGACAAAGTTGTCTTCTAGAAAGTTGTAGCTTATCGTTTTATCTTTCCAACGGTATAAAGTATGTAATTTTTGGATATCGGAGTCGAGAGTTATGACCATTACAAGTTAGGATGTCGCAAAGGATGTATAAACTTTTGGTGATGTGAGGAAGACCCCATAGAATCCATTCATCTTATTCAGCTTTGACTGAATCCCTTCGTCTGATTAATCCTCTCGTCTGATTCAACTTTGACTGAATCCCTTTGTCTAATCCATCTACACTTTTGGAAATTCGAGATTTTTACACTTTAGATGGAAAAATATCTTTTTAAGATCTTCACATAAGTTTTAGATCTCGAAGTCCTCTTCGAAACTATCTGAAGACAACCTTAATCTAATATCTCTAGAAAAAGTGATGCCACTTTTCCCGAAACAGGTATAATGTGATTGAGGGCAAAATTATGTTTGATTCGCTTGTTATAACTTCTCTGTTCGACCTCCAAATGACTTGATTTTTGAAGCAATAGTTTCCTAACACATTCCTCTATCTCTCTATAAGAATTGGTAGCCTTTGGTGTTGATTTGAAAAATATTGATGGAAAGAAAGTGAGAAATCAGTTGGAAGAGCATGACTAAGTTATGAACATACTTTGGATTTTTAAGCATATCTTGAGCTATAAAGCTCCGAATGAGATGTTTTTTGTTTCAAAATAAACTAGAGACATAGAGCTACAATTTTTTTGAAGAAGTCAAATTGTGATTTTGGTGATTGGCTGCTGTGGGCAAGCCTCCCTTTTGGGATGATGGCTAATGAGGGTTCATTAAGATAACCATATAGGATAATACGCTCACGTCTTATGATACATCCGGATAGTTAGGCTCCAAAAATAGAGTCCAACAATAAGTGCTCTACAATAGAAGCATCTAGTTCTTTACGAAGGTAACTCAATTGTTGGAGTAAAGAGAACTCCCTTTTCTGAGTTGCACTAGCGAACTCTTGTTCAAAATTTTTCCAGAGATCTTTTGATGTTTGTTGCTTGATTACTAGTCCCAAAACTTCTAAAGAGAGCGTAGCAATAAGTAGACCTCGCAATATTAGAATGGTCTGCTTCTAAGTGATATTGTTGGGATCCGATCTCAGAACTAGATCCCAATCGGAAAAACGGAAGACGGAAACAAAAACGAAAGAACGGAACGAACCAAACGGATTTCAAAACCAAACTGTTGGGACCCGATCGAAAACCGGATCCCAACCGGAAAACGGAAACGGAAAAAACAAAAACAAACAGAATCGAAAACAGAAATCGAAAGAACGAATTCTTTTCGAATTCGAAGCGGAACGAAACGGAAGCAAATCGAAACACACATTTCGAAACGAACGGAAACAAACTGCCGACATCCGAAAGTGAAGATTGATCGAGAAACGAGGTATGCGAGACGCGTTGGATAACCTAGACTAACCATCCGATACCGGTATAATTTTT
>JAOTAX010000002.1:22723105-22733129 GCA_025629825.1 Erythroxylum guanchezii | reverse complement strand
CTCTGTGGGATCGACCTAGACTCGCCACTGCTACAGTAGTAGTCTAGTTATTTTAATTTTGATTAGCGTTACGACGCGCGATCAGCTTGGTGGTAGTGGACGGCTTTCTTTAGGCCTGCTTCTAGAAAGGGATTATGTAGAACCCTTTGTATTTCTAGTTTGTTGCTGAAACAATTGATAGATCCCTATAAGTACTTGATTCGATGAAGGATTAGTAGCATGAGATGAAGCTAGATAGAAACCTTTACCTTACGAAGAAAACCGGTTTGTATCACAATTGTTGTTTCTTCCTGGTCGTGATTCTCTTTGTGTAGCAAGGGAAAACAATGCAATGCCAGTGTTCTTAAGATTTATGTTTCATGCTTCATAGGAGTTTATATGAGACACACATTTAGAGTATGAAGGCAAGGGTAGTTTGAGCATAGATGTGGCAAAGTCTTTGTAATAAGAACCAAGGCTCATAAGGAGATGATATACCTTTGTTGTGTCTAGTATTGGTTTGTCGATTGTGGCTAGTTGATCACATATTGATTTGAATAACCGCAAGTGCTTTGTCATAGGAGTATCTAATTCTTTTCGAAGATAAGTCAGTTGTTGGAGTAATGAGAACTCCCTTTCTTGAGTTGTACTGGCAAACTCTTGTTTAAGAGTTTTCCAGAGATCCTTTGATGTTTGTTGCCCGATTGGTAGTCCCACAACTTCTGGAGAGAGCGTAGCAATAAGCAAACCTCTCAATATCAAATCATTCTACTTCTAAGTGATATACTCGTCGATTTTTGCTTGCATGTGTTCTTTGTTTTTGGGTGATTCTACTGTTTTAGTGGCTTCAATGGTAGCATCTGGTTTTGTGGTTTTGTATCTGGTTAGTGGCTGTTCTTCTCCAATAAGTAGCCCCTATACTATATAGCAAAAAGTTAAGCCTTTAACTTGCTCACGCCAGACAATGTACATCTCGTGAGAGAGCTTCACCGTGATAAAGTTCGTCACATTGATGGGAATAAAGCTGTTGGCTGAGAACAATGAAGATGGATTCATGTTTGGCTCAATGTGTTTTTACATATTTTAACTCTGACACCATAAAGAAATCAATAGAAATTGAAGAGTGTAGTTGTTGAAGAGTTGTTATTTTATTGATATATGTTTTTCACACCTCACGCACAGCTGAAGAAGTACATATATATGAAGCAAAAATCATGAAATTACCTAATAACCTAGGCTAGTTTCTTTTTAAGCTTCAATAATAAAGCGTCTTTGTAGGATCGTCTACCACTAAAACCAAACTGGGCTGACCTTGTTTCACTAGCAATGACACACCCTTCAAGTTGTAGCATATGTTCTTGAGAGTCCTCAACTTTATCGCTCCATTCACCCTTATCACTCTGCTCAAGATATATGCTTGCATTATTTAAAAAAGAACTAGTAAAATTTTTGGTTAAAAATACAAATAAATAAAAATGCAGCGGCAACTTTGTTTAATTAAAAAATTAAAAAGAGATTTCTTTACAAAATAAAAAACTTTTTTTAATTATTTTCTTTTTGAGAAAGCATTCTAATCTTTTTTTATTATATGAATTAGGTAAAAAAATATTGCTCTTCATTTTTCCTTAATAAATCATATAAAGTATATTTATCCAACTAAATGTTAAAAATTGATGATTTAACAATTTTAACGATTTTGTTTCAACAATTTATGCTTAATCTTTTTATTATTTTTCTCCGCTGAATATTACCCTTATAGAGTTGTAACTATCTACTTGTGGCTTTTCTTCCATATGTGAATGAATCCAATTGAAATAAAACACAACTAAGTAAAATATGGATTGTTCATTCAAACATAGGCAAAGGTAACTATTGTCTTAGATTTTGAAAGTTTTGTTTTGTTATCTCTCAGGTCCTATTTAACTCTTTATAAATTAATATTTTGATATATTATCATTTTCTATTATATAATATTTGTTATAATTAATGTACTAAATTAATAATTTTGATAAATTAATAAGATAATGATTTTCAGAAAAATATTTATATAATTCTTTAATTTTTCTGTATCATAAATTAATAATTTGTTAAAATTACAAAAAAGTGTATTTTTATGATCGAAATATTATTAATTTATAGATATTCCTTAAAAAATTATTGAATTATTGTGATGTAATTAATTTATGGTCTCCATCATTATTCATTGTTTGTTGTTGGAGTAAGGGATTTTAAAAATCTCAAGGATGTAGATACGAATTTCTACATTATGTAATTTAAGTTTACATTTTGAGGTAATGTTTCATACGAGTTAAATGTAATATGAAATAACCCAAGGGGTGTGGTTGAGTGGAAGGGACTCATTCATCTTTAACTAAAGATCAGGGTTCGATCCTTAGCTTTGGGTATGGAGCAGCCTTAAATCCTTGGGTCAGCTCTTCCACCTTGTGAGATGCCTACAAACTAGCGAGGAGATTAGTCACTGGATTCGCCGGTGGATATCCTGGTCTAGACCCCAAAAAAAAGTAATATAAAACAGTAAATATTATAATCAAATAAGCACTTGAACGTTGATCATAATTACCCACTCATTCTGGTTGATTAAGCAAATGTTGTTGTATTAGTTACTATATTTAGATAAATATATATGATCAAACTAGAACTTTCATTACATCAATTTTTTTTATATAGATTTTGAATATATTGAGAATTAAAATAGTCGGTATATTTATACTAATAACCAAAAGTCATTTACCAAACAAAGTTATTAAAACTTTAATTTGAATTCCTTTAATTTATCGAGAACAGACTTTCCCTTAAAGTTTCTTAATTTGTCCACCCCTGTAAGGCAGTATATTAGTTTTACATGATATCATGAAAATGTGAAGTCGAATACATGAAAATAACACGGTGAAAATAAAAATAGGAAATCGTTCATCAAAGGTACAAAATTTCCATCTCATATTTCCTGTTAAGAGGCAATCTTTTTTTCCTTTTAATAGCCAGAGAATTCAATGCAGTACATATAGATTTCAAGAATTAATTTACATACCAGTTCTTAGCTGCTAAGTTAGCAAAGTGCTTAAAAACCCATCAAGGGTTAAACTTTTCTATAAATAAGCCTTGGCGGCAGGTCAAAAGATATGCCTCTGCAGTCTGCATATATATTACTTCGACAGTCTTGTGAATTCTGGTTCTGGAGAGTAGAAATGAAGGCCTTTCTACTGTTTCTCCTTTTCATTCTACTTGTCTTCTTCTCCGGTGGTAAGAATTTTGTGTCTCTGCTTCCATCTCTTCTTACATTTATTTAATTGTTCATTTCGTGATTTTCTAAAAATTCTTTGTAAACCCAAATGCACTTATGCAGATGAAAATATATGATTTTTACGTGTTTTGTAGAATCAATTTTTTAAATTGTTACATGTAACTGAAATGAATTATATCTATTGAACTAACTTACAATATGAACTCCAATGCTACGAGATTTGCATGCCTTTGAAATATTTCGTTCAACGGGTTTCTATAAGTAATTTGTTTGAAATGGATATTTTTATTAAATAAAACATAATTACAAAATTGTATCGATTTCAGTTGTTTGGAAGACACTTTTACTATTCATGTTCTTTTCTCTTTTAAAAAGCATTTATGTTTCATTAGTTTACGTTGCACATAACTTATCTTATTCACAAGTTATTGTAAAATTTGTTGGAAAACAGAAGAGGAAGTATTTCATAATTTCTTAGTACCAAATTGATTGTTGTAGGGAAGACGGAGGCCGCAGTAACACCATCACAACCACCACAGGGACCGCAGAGGGTTTGCATAAAAACAGAACCAATGCAAAACTGCGACGAAAATGCCTGCAATGACTTGTGCTTCAAGCTTTATCATGGAAGATCTGGCTACCGCGAAGCAATCGGGGGGCATTGTTATACAACTTACCCTAATCAATGCTTCTGCTGGCATGTCTGTGCTTAATAAGTTGCACTTTCTCAAGTATTGTTTATATGTGGAAGTATGAATTATAAATAATTTATTAGCAGTAATAATATTCAACACTATCATTAAGTCTAACACGCTGATGATACCAAAAAAAAAGACTCAAGATTAATATTGAATCTAGCAAATCAATATAACAAAAAAATTAATTAGTATCAGTAATAAGTCTAATGTCAACAAAACTGATAAGGATTGACACTAAATCCATTAGGCCAATAAGATCAGAAAATTTAATCAATCGTGACTCCAAATACAACAGGGTGATATAACAAAATGAATTAAACAATAATTATTGATTGAAAGTTAAAATCAGTCAATTAATTTATATATATTTAAAAATAAAAATATAAGAAATTAAACTTGTTACCTTGCCTGTACTTGATTTTAGGGGCAAAAGAATTTATATAAAAGGGAGTATATCTCTACTTATAATTTTAAGGACACGTTTAATGTAGATTAACTCATATAATGAAATTCTACGTGGTGAAGAGACCCTTTGTATAAAACTATGATTAGTAGGTCATCCCAATATGTAGCACAGACAATCCTATCACCCTATCAGTTAATAATAAAGTTTCCAACCCAAACAAAGTTAGAGAGGTTTATAAGGATCAAAAGATGACAAATCAACATTGTTCCACATGTCTAAAAGAAAGGCGACCATATTACATACCTATAAGAATGATTTACAGCTCTGTAAAAATATAATATAAAATTAAACCCTAAAAAATACATGTTTAATGTGAGGGATAGAGCTTAATTTGCTATAATGAAACCTATAAGGTGAACAAAGGTAATTTGAAGAGCTATAAGGAAAAGTTCATGAAAAGGGGACATACACACAAGCATTAAGTTGATACTAAGAAAAAATATAAAAAATCTGATTATTTATCGAAAATAAGGGCCAACAATGGTTTCACATCTTATGGAATCTTTCACAAAGAGTAAACATAACTAATAGTAATCTTTCATATAAAGTAAACATATCTAATAATAACTCATATCAATCAAGTAGCTATTATATAAGAAGACGAAGTAGATTGAATATATAGGATCCAAAAGTCCTTACAAGGGGAAAAGCTACAGATGACAAACAAATACTCATATCCTAAGTCCTTGACATATTCAATCATAAATGGTCAAGTTTTTGGAAGTTTCTTCTTTCATGTCATATTTAAAGTCCATCACTATAATTCAAGTATAACATGTCCTCATTGATATTCGTGAAGGTGTATATGAAGCCATTAGGGAGGATCTTCCTTAACACATAGGATTTTAAGGGAGGGATACTCCTAGCTTATGATCAGAAGGGATGCCTAAGAGTTTGTAAGAAAATGCAAAAAGTGCCATAGATACTCAAACATACATCATTCACTTATTGCCAACTATATCACAGTATCAGGTACTATCCCTTTCACCTAATCAAGAATGAATATCCTTAAACTATTTTCAATCTAATAGAAGAACTCTTAGGTAGTATTTTAGAGAAGTAAACAGAATGCTTCTTAAAGAAAAGTATCAAAAACAAATATGGGGTCCATTCGTAATAATTATAGATAAAAAACTTAGCTCAATAATTAGACCTTTAAGTATTTCTTTAAAGAGTTAAAATTTGAGCATCACTTTGCATATAATGCATACCCATAGGCTAACATGTTATTGATATTACAAATAGAATAATATTATAAGACCTAAAAGGTAAAGTTTAGGATGCTAAAGACACTTGGGCTGAATAGACCTATAATAGGTTGTAGATATATTGAACAATACTAAAACAACTGTTGGAGAAACAATCTTCAGCCTTTCCTTTAGGGTTAAGGTATTGATTTATATAGAGCTAAGATTACCAATTCTAAGGGTACAGGCATATAAACCTCAAGGGTCGAACAACTAAATTCTTGCAAAATAAGATATCAAAATCTCCAAAGTGGGGACTTAATCTTGCAAAAAGCAAAATTATCATAAAGGAAAAAAATTGTTAAAGGAAGATATCTCCAAATTGATCAAGGCCATATTGCATAAAAGATTCAATTATGCCTAGAAGTTATAAGTTTCAGAGCATCGATGTCTCATAGTTACCTTATATCTAAAATTGAACTCATATAGATACTATCCCTATCACAAAAGTTTTTGGACATATTCAAACATTAAAAAGGACTAAATGTTGAATTTATTCAATAGAGTCACCACTTTAACTTATTAAAGAAAGAAAGATAAATGTCTAATGGAAAAGGAAGTAAAAGGGTCATAAACTAGAGAATTTAGTTTGGGAGTTGATTTATAAATTAAGGATGGAGTCGAGTACCCTATTTTATTTGTTTAAGTAATTACCTAGATCCAAAAAAGATTTCCCAAATTTAGGAGTTTAAAAGAAGTGATAGCTTTGGTGCAAGCTAATCAAAAGCAAGCTAAAAAGGTAGAGATAAAACAAGCAGTTGAATGCCTAAGAGTTTGCAAATTGATCTAAGGCTTAAAAATCTAAAATGATTATGAGTTCAAAAAAGAAATTAAATCAAATAGGTGAATATTTAGAAGTTTATAGTTTTACCTACGGTTTGAAAATAAAAGTAAAATTCCTAAAAAGGACCTTAGGATTTAAAATAGGAAAAATGCCTAGAAAGGATCATAGGTTTTGAAATTAAAGAAAAAGCTTAAAGTTGATCTTGAGGCTTAAAAAAATGTTAAGTCTTAAAGCATAAATTTACAAAGAAATGATTGGAGGTGAGTCTTATGACTTAGAATTAAAAATAAATGCCTAAAGTTGAGTCTTAGGACCTAGAAACTAAGAAAAAGTACCTAAAGCTGACTCTTAAGGCTTAAAATCATAAAGAAATGTCTATATCTAGGACTTAATACTTGAGATTTAAAAGAAATTGTTGAACTAAGGGATGTTATAATTGATGTTATGATGATAACAAAATATAAATACTACCAATGTGTGTATCATTTTGATGAAAAGTAATATTAAAATAAAATGAATCCATAAAATTAAGAAGATAGTGTATAAAGTTAATAAAAGAGAAGTTGAAGTTTGTAATTCATGAAATGAAGAATCAAAACATGAACAAAAGAAGATCAAGGCTCATCAAGGTCATTTCACATTTTTTATTATTATTTATGAGCTCACTTTGTTAATTTGATGATCTAAAAGGCTCACCATGCACAATCATTTCATCTCACTTTATTACATGATTCTTTGCATTCATCAAGAGGCATTAAAGCTTTTAATTTTAATATAAAAGCTTCTTGATATTTCAAATAATCTTTATGGAACAATTTGAGAAATGCTTTAATTATATTTAGATTAAAGATATTAGTTTTGAGCATTTTAAGTTGTTAAATCATATTTTTGGGTTGATTAGTCAATCAATATAGGTTAAAGTTGTTAAATTTGAAGTATTGAGAGTTTGCTGTAAAATTAGTTGATGCATTGGTTGACTAGTCTGTCAGATTGGTTTACTATATAAGTTACTAGTTGATGTATTGGTTAACTAGTATGTCATATTGGTTGGCCAATATAGGTTACTAGTTGACCAGTGTCTAACGACTAGTTAATATGGTGTTGTAGATGCATATTAGTTAACCAATTCATTGAATATAGTTGTAACAACTAGCTCTTGACTCCAACTGCAATTTTTTAGGAAATATTATAAAATAGGTATTTTCTTATCGTTTTTTGCATTAAAAAGGTTTTGATTATTGTATACACACGTATCAGAGAGTTTTTTTTCATTCATTTGAACATCATTGTGCCATATTTGTGTGTGAGTCATTTTGGAGTTATCAAATGAATAAGTAAGTTATTTTTTTTACTTATAATACTTTGTTGGGTTGTTGAATATTATACTTAGGGGTGATCCAACTGATATTAAGCTCCTCTTCATCTTGGAAGAAGAATGTAAGAAGAGTTTCTCTTTATCAAGGAAGGCTGCACAAACGTTATTCTTCGCCTTGAAAGAAGAATTATAATAGAATTTCAAGAAGGGTTTTGGGAGTAAATGTAGGCAATGGTTGTTTCTTAAACCACTATAAATTAATTTGCATTCTCTTCTCCTTATCCTCTTTAAATTATTTTTCAATTATTTGATTATTTTATATTAAAAATTTTCGTATTTATATTAAACGTTATTAATTGAGTATTTTTTTATAAAATTATTGAATTTTGTAACCATCTAACTCATCCCTCACTCTTGAGTGCCATTAGGGATTAATAAGTGGTATCAGAGTAGGTTTATTAGGTTAGTATTTTTAATGAAATCTTATAGTAAAAACCACAATGGCATTTTTAGGAGCGTCATCATCATCATCATTCAACCAAAAGGGACAAAGCATTAGTAGATCACCTTTTTTTGATGGCAATGATTATCTTTATTGGAAAACTAAGATGAGATTCTTTTTTATATCTGAAATTGTAGACTTATGGAAATAGTTTCTAATAGTCTCTTTATTCCAACGAAAATTGTAGATAACAAAAAGGTACTCAAGTTAAAGGAAGAATGAGAATCTCAAGATAAGAGATTAATTTCCTTGAATAGTAGGATCATATATATATATATATATATATATATATATCCTTTTTTCTTCATCGGGAAGAAAAGAATTCAATTGGGTCTTTATGTGTGAAATGGCACAAGAAAGCATATCTAACAGGTATACTAGATTTATTGACATTATTAATGCTCTTAAGGGTCTTGGATAGACCTATACTAATGTTAAACTGGTAAGAAAGATGCTTAGGCCACTTATAATTGTGAGGAAAGCCAAAGTGACGACCATACAAGAAGGTAAACATCTAATAAAGCTATTATTGGACGAAGTTATTGAACCTCTGCTCACATACTAAATGAGTCTCCAAGAGACACATGAAGAGACGACACTTTTAAAGGAAAAGAATTTAACGTTTAAAGCCTTAAAAGGAGAATCAAGGGAAGAGGAAGAGGACGTCAACTAGTAAAAGTGAAGAAAAAACATTGGCTTACTCAATAAAAATTGAAGAAGTTCTACAAGAATAAATTCTCCAAAAGAAAGAACTTTCTTTTTTAAAAAATTAAGAAAAATTTCATTAACAAACCCAACAAGTGCATCAATACAATGGATCATTATTGTTTATAGCTGAATCTAGACATAATGTTAAAGAATACAACTTTCATTTGAAGTTTAAGAGCTAATGACATACTCACTCAAGATTTCATCTTTGTTTCATCAATACAAAAAGAAAGGACTTCAAGTTAAAAGTAATTTAAAACCTAAATCATCTAATATTTCTTGCTTTGAATATAGAAAACTTGATCATATAAAGTTAAAATGTCCTCGAATCTATGATAGTGAGGAGTATGAGAGAAGTGAATTTAGAAGAGAGCATTAAGAAAAAGAGATAACTCATATGTCCTTAACCCCTATTGACAATGATGAGGTGGCATCCAACTCTAATTCTCGTAATAATGATAGTGATATTGATTTGACATATAATGAATTAGTAGAAAGTTCAGAAATTATGGGTAAGAAAAGGAAGAAATTTTCTTCTAAACTCAAGAAAGTTAAAAAAGAGTTAGATACATGCATGAGTGAAAATGGAAAGATAGAAGGTGAATTGCATAACATTAAAGTATCCAAAAATGTGATTATTGATACAATCATAACTTAAATACATTAAGGTGTGAAAATGAAACATTGAAAAAGTATATTGATGCTCGCAATGATTCTTTATCTAAATTTACAAAGGGAAGTGAGAAACTTGAAAATATACTAGGAGATTAGAAGAATTCTAATGATAGGTATGTAATTAGATATAAATGTGAAAGTGTTTCCAACTCTAAAACTACCTTCATCAAAGGAAAATGTTTACATAATGAAGAATCATTGCCTAGAATGATAAATGAGCAGCATACATATTGAAACATACATATGCATATGAAAGATTCAATAAGGCTTAATTTAAGAGCAAACATCATGGTTTCATATATAGCTCCTAATGTAACATCCCGTCCCCGACTTAAGGGTACTAGCCCGAAATCTTAGTTCATGTGAGCTCAATGAGAGACTAAGGAAA
>JAOTAX010000002.1:22706881-22719732 GCA_025629825.1 Erythroxylum guanchezii | reverse complement strand
AAGTAGTTTCACTACAAGTTACAAATCCTAGACTTAGGCATTCATAAATCATAGCTAAACTACGGATTAAGCTACTCCCATTTGAAGCTCATTAAACTCCAGTCGTCATTACATCTTCAGGAGAAAAGAAATGCCTAACCATGCATTGCAACTGGAAGCTTCACAACTAGGAACAAATCTAAGCTACTCAGGGTGGAAGTCGGCGGTGAAAACGGAAGAGAAAACCTATGAGAGGATTGTCCCCAGGGAACCTTGGGTGGTAAGGTCGTGAGTGTTTTCTTTTTTTTTTTCACTTGTATCTCTTTTGTTAAATGCCCCCCCCCCTTTGCTAAAGGAATATTCATGTATATATATGTCGGCACTCTCCACTTATCCAAAAATAAGTTTCTTCTAAAAAACGGGTTGTTGGGTCAATTTGTACAGTATGTAAAACTTCCAAAAATGGTTCGGGTCTTCCAGGTTTGCCGCGACGACAGATTTAATTTTCGTTGAGGCGATATATTTAATTTTCACCGCGGCGACCTTTAATCGCCACGGTGAACTTTGCCTAACAAGTCATCTCATGACTTCCATTTCTTTGTTCCACTTTGGTTATACTCTTCTTGAGTTGGCTCTACTCCCCTTCACACCTGCAATGAAAAGTAATAATTTGTAATATCAATTTTCCTACAATTTAAAGGAGTGCAATTGTTAATTAATTATGATAATTTGACCCTCAAATCACATTAATTCAAAACAAGTACTCTTAGGTCAAATTAAGCATAATAACCAATAAAAGGAGCTGAAAAGTATAACAAAAGCCATGAAAATGTCACTAAATAATATAGCAAACTTGGGTTCAATCAACATCATATCGTCTGTAAAAATGTATCATCTATGATGACGCCAAATCGTCTCTGATGATGTCATATCATCTGTAAAATATATCGTTTGTGATGACGTTATATCGTCTATGTTTGACTTCTGCTTCTTCTATGTTTGACCTTCTGTTTCTTCTATATTTGACCTTCTATATACTATCGTCTGTTCCATTTTTGACCCCCCAAATGATATAATTTGTCTTCAAGCCTTCATGAAAGTTGTAGATCTTGAAGTATTCTTCCAAACCATCTAAAGAACACTTTAATCCAATATCTGTAGGGAAAGTTATGGCAATTTTCTCAATCTTGTATCGTCCGATGACGTCATATCTCTAGTGATGATATCATATAGTCTGTTCCATTTTTGACCCATTAGATGATAGAATTTATCTTCAAAGCCCTCATAAAAGTTGTAGCTATCGAAGTCCTCTTTCAAACCATACAAAGAACACCTTAATCGGATGTCTGTAGAGAAAGTTATGGCAATTTTCCCAATCTTGTATTGTGATGATATCATATCGTTTGTTCCACTTTTGACCCCTCAGCTGATAAAATTTATCTTTGAGGCCTTCATGAAAGTTGTAGCTCTTGAAGTTCTCTTTCAAACCATCTAAAGAACACCTTAATCAGATATCCATAGGGAATGTTAGAACAAATTTTCCAATCTTGTATCATCTGATGATGTCATATCATCTAGTGATGATGTCATATCGTCTGTTCCATTTTTAACCCCCTCAGCTGATAGAATTTGTCTTCAAAGCCTTCATGAAAGTCGTATATCTTGAAGTTCTCTTTCAAATTGTCCAAGAATGATCTTGATCTGACATCTGTATTGAACTATATGTGAATTGTCCCAAGACAGGTTCAATATGATTGAGGGCCAAACCTTGTTTGATTATTTCGGCCATAACCTTGCTATCTGACCTCCAAATGAAGTGATTCTTGAACCCATTGATTCTTAACACATTTTTCTGTTCCTCCATATAATTTTATAGCATTTTTATTGATTCAAAAAAGGATTGATTGAATCAAAGTAAGGGTATCGATTGGAAGAGTGTGAATTGGATGTTTTACTGAACATACTTCGGTATTTTAATGATTCCTAGATCGGTAGAGCTCTGAATGAGATGATTCTTATTTAAAAATAAAATAGAGACATGGAGCTATAAATGGTAAAAAGAAATATAAATCTAAGTTAGTCCCTAAGACTTTCAAATTCTAGATGGAAGTTGGGTATAATATACTATTTTAGAATAAGAACAGTCCAAAAAATGTTTGGGATACAACTTTCAGATCTTTGAACCAGACTGAATGGTTTTGGTGTCATTAGAAACTTAAGACAAGGGGAACTTTTTCTGAATTAAAGTGTTAAGGTTATAGCAATGTTCAAGGGTGCTTTTGGCAAGACACTTAGGCATAAAAGACATAAGGCATAAATGGAAGGGCAAATGGGACATTTCTCAATCATTAAGGGAATAATTGGAAGAAGAAGTGTGGTCTTGCATTTTAAGAAGAGAGAAGAACGAAAATTGAAGAGAAAAAGAGAGAGTGTCATGAAGAAGAGAGAGAAATACGAAGAGAAGAAGAGAAGGAGAGAAAGAAGAGAAAACAAGCTAGGGTTTCAATTGTGCTAGTCTTTAAGAGAGATTTTGAGGTTGTTCAACAAGGGAAAAGGTAGAGGAAGAAAAGAGCTTCCCTTTGAGCTAAATATCCCTTCATTGGTGAAGAATGAAGGTAAGATCATTTTGAATCTTTTGGATTTTTAAAAGGATTTTAGTTTATGGAGTTTAGAAAATGCTTGGGTTTAAGTATTCTAGAATCAATTTTTGTGATTTTGCATTGTGGGATTTCAATTGGGTTCCTATTGAATGAGACTTGGTTTGTTTTAGGGAACCAAGAGAATCGTACCTAAGAACAAGGGGAAAGACAACCTTGACTTGGAATTTTCAAGCAAATTAGGTGGGTAATATATTTATGGTTATTGTGTAAATAGGCATTTTGCCTATGTGTGTGTATATGCTTGAATTGCTAAATTTTCAATTACTATGATGTGTTTTATGTCATGCCTTGAAGGATGTATGACATTTTGATATAATTTAATTGTGACTTTAATCATGCTATGCCTTGAAATATGTCACAGCATTTTGTATAAATGAAAAGAAAGGAAAGAGCATGAAAGTATGGTGAAATGATTTGAGCATGATTATGTGCTTCTGTTTAGGTGAGAGTGGAACCATTCTGTTCATCATGTACACGTTGACAGGAACCTTCTCCCGACTACCCGCTTGTGGCATATGAGCTTCGAAATTGGACTCATTCTGTTCATGGGGTAAACTTCGATTTCTCCATTCTGTTTCCATAGAACCCTCGAGCCATTTGTTTGTGTATTTGCATCTTTGATTTGTTGAGTATGATACATAATTGAGTGTGAAGTTTTGATGGATGAATCTTTATGATATGTTTTACAGGGTGACAATAGATGATAGGATTTCTAGATTAAATGAGATATACATGCATACTTTGATATATCAATATATATGTGTATGTGTGTGTGTGTGTGCTTGAATTATATGGCTCTTTGCCAATGGCTATAAATATATAAGCCACTGAGTTTCGTAGCTCACCCCATTACCTTCCAATCTGCAGGTGAAGATAAAGCAGAACAACATTGATCCTTGCAAAGTTTGGGAAACTCCAAGAATGGAGACTTTTGTAATTAAGTTAGTTCAGAAACTTTTTGTATTTAGAATCATATTAAGCATAAGAATTCAATTGTATCATGTGTATTTTGTATTTTATAATAAGCTAAAGGGGTAGTTTTTAAAATGTAAAGATATTATGAAAACAAACATTTTGTTCTATAATAGGCCCAAGTGATTACTAAAACTCTGATGTGTTCAATAATGTTTGCATCTTTTATGACTGAAATTGTTTTAAATAAATCGGACCAATTTGATTATCGATTTTTCACATATGCATTATCTGTTAAAGAAAATTTGTAATGAGATTCGACCATTTACTGGCTTCGAATGTTGGGTTCCGAAAGCGGGGTCCAGCATTGTTTGGTATCATAGCTGAAGAAATGTGTTTATTCATGTCGTATGATTTCGAATATTGGGCTCCAAAAGCAGAGTCTAGCATTTAAAGTGTGTGCTTTTAGGTGAAGGGGAAACATATCCGACCATTCTTGCATCTACTTTGGATGTTGATCAAGAAGAAAGAACTTTGAGTGAGATGAAAAGATTAAAAAGGGCCAAAGGATGGAGTTTGAGTGACATTAAGGGAATTAGTCCCTTCATGTGCATATAGAGGATTATCCTATAAGAGGGGGCTAAACTAGTGAGGTAGATCTAAAGAAGACTTAATCCTAATATGTGGGAGGTAGTTAAGAAGAAAGTTTTGACATTGCTTGATTGGGGAGTGATTTATCCAATTACAGATAGTAAGTGGGTGAGCCCAATGCATGCGGTTCCAAACCCATTACTGTTGTTCGAAACGATAAGAATGAGTTAGTACCTACTAGGACCACCACTAGATGGAGAATGTGTATTAAGTAGAGGAAATTGAATGCGATAACCAAAAAGTACCATTTTCCTCTCTCTTTTGTTGATCAAATGTTGGATAAACTTTTTGGACCTGAGTTTTATTGTTTTCTTGATGGTCTTTCAGATTATTACCAGAAATCGATTGTTCCCAAGGACCAAGAAAAGAAGACATTCACTTGTCCATTTAAGACATTCGCTTTCAAGAGGATTCCATTTGGGCTGTGTAATGTGGCTGCAACATTTCAAAGGTGCATGTTTTCCATTTTCTCGTACATGATCGAGGACTTTATCAAGGTTTTTATGAATGATTTCTCAATCTTTGGTACCTCTTTTGAAAGATGTATTAAATGTAACTTGACTTTAAGCTGGGAAAAGACTCATTTTATGGTGAAACTAGGAACAGTCCTAGGTCATGTTGTACCAAAAGGGGAATCGAGGTTGATAAGGCTAAAACTGAAGTTATAGAAAAGCTTTCGCCACCCATTTTTGTCAAGGGTATTAGAAGTTTTCTAGGACATGTTGGATTTTATAGGGGGTTTATCAAAGATTTTTCTAAGATAAATCTTCCTTTATGCCAACTATTAGCAAAAGATGTCCATTTTGATTTTAATGAGGAATGCCTTTAATGTTCTTAAAGAAAAATTGATCTCTGCACTGATTGTTATGGCTCCCAATTTGTCTTTACCTTTTGAAATTATGTGTGATGCTTCTAATTTTGCTTTGGGAGCTATTTTGGGCCAAAAAGCTGGGACATCTTTGCGTGTGATTTATTATGCTAGCTTAGCTGTGAGTGATGCACAACTAAATTACATAACCACTGAGAAAGAATTGTTGGCTGTGATTTTTGCATTGGAAAAATTTAAACCTTATTTGTTAGGGTCAAAGATTATAATCCATTCTGATCATGCAACTTTTAGATATCTTTTGACCAAAACGCATCTAAAACCGTAGTTAATTGGAGGGATTTTGTTGTTACAAGAGTTTAATGTGGAAATAAAAGATAAAAAAGGAAGTGAAAATGTCATTGATGATCATTTGTCTAGAATAGCTCCTAATTTAGAAACTCTTAAACAACAAAAGAATTATGCAATTATTGAGAAATTTCCTGATAAGCAGTTATTTGTTATGAGTAAAGTGCCTTGGTATGCTGACTATATGCATGTGGCATTTTGAGACCTAATATGACTTCTCAAGAAAGGAAAAGTTTCCTTCACTTAAGGTACTACTTTTGGGATGATCCATACCTCAACCAGATTTGCAAGGATGAAATCATTTGAAGATGCATTTTAGAGGATGAGCAGGTAAGTGTCTTAAACTTTTGTCATAAACTCTACTGTGGAGGACAATTTGGAGGGAGGAAAACTGCTTCTAAATTTCTTCAAAGTGGTTTGTATTATCCCACCTTATTTAAATATTCTCATTTCTTCTACTTGAAATGTGATAAATGCCAACCAACTGGAAATATAAGTAGAAGAAATGAAATGCCCCTAACTAATCAATTGACTGTTGAATTATTCGATGTTTGGGGTATTGATTTTATGGGTCTGTTTCCTAAATCTTGTGGATTTGAATATATACTTGTTGTTGTTGATTACTTGTCTAAATGGGTAAAAGTAATACCTACCCGAGCTAATGATGCTAATGTTGTTGTTAAATTTTTGTGAAGGAAAATATTTTTAACAAGTTTGGGATTCCAGGCATAATCATAAGTGATGGAGGAAGTCATTTCTGTGATAAGATTTTTTAGAAGCTCATGAAGAAATATGCCATAACTCACAAGGTGGCAACACCCTACCATCCACAAACTTATGGACAAAGGGAAACAAGCAACAAACAGATTAAGGGAATTTTGAAGAAGACTGTGCGCCCATCACAAAAGGATTGGTCAATAATGTTAAATGATGCACTATGGGCATATCGTAGGGCTTACAAAATCGTCTTAGGAATAAGCCTTTATTGGCTTTTTTTTTCGAGAAGGCTTGCCATTTACTAGTCGAGTTTAAGCATAAGGCGCTGTGAGCAATTAAGATGGTGAATGTAAGTCTGGATGATGGAGGACGGGAGTGTTTGCTTCAAATTTAAAAATTGGATGAACTCTAGAGTGAGGCTTATGAGAATTCCAAAATTTACAAGGAAAGAACAAAATGCTTCATGATAAGGGTCTTATAGGTAAGTTCCTCATACCTGGAATGAAAGTTTTTTTATATAGTTCTCAGTTGCATTTGTTTCTAGGCAAGTTTAAATCAATATGGAATTAGCCATTTGTAGTAATCAAGGTCATTCCATATAGAGCCATAGAATTGGAGAACTTGTGAACAAAGGAAACCTTTAAGGTGAATAGCCATCTGGTGAAACCATATTTGGAAGGAGCAATTGAGAAAAAAGCAGTAGAATACATCAATTTGACTGATCAACTTTAAGCATGACTATTTGGGCCATCTAGCTACAAAACATTCAAGAAGCGCTTAATAGGAGGCAACCCATTTAATTTTTATCTTGTTTTTCTTTTATTCCTATTACTTGACTCTTTATGTTTCTTTATTTATTTAATTTTTTATTTTCTTAAAAAAAGTGTGTGACTACTCCCCAATCACAGGTGTGACTAAGAGAAGCACACCTACGACTCTCCCCTACAACCCCTTTAAATAACCCCCCTTAATACCTAGCGTGCTTATCTTGATATTTTCCTTGTTTCCAGATAAGATTCGATGTTCTCCATCTTCTCCACCCACAACAACCACAAAGTCGTCGCTCCTCACCCAGTCTCCACTCGCAGCTACCACTCCTCACCCAAACCATTACGCACGCCCGTGCTCACCCAATGCACACCTATGCATCACTCCTCGCCAGACCACCCTTGTCGCCACTCTACTTAACGATGCACACCCGTGCACACCACACCAACCCAGTAGGAGAACACACACCACCTCTACCGTCATAGCCAGATATGCCTCCAAGAATGAAACAACCCAGAGTCCGTGAGTTGCTATGAAATATAGAGTAGGAACAATTTTCTAAATTTAGGAAAAATTCGTATGTGTTGTTGATATTAGAGTTTTTGACCACTTTAGAAGTAGTTCATGAAACTACTGCTAGGAACACTACTGGTAATCTTAAATTTCGATTAATGAATGCACATCACTTTAAAAGTGTTGAATATTATTTTTGGCTTTCTAAATAGTGATTTATATGAATATCTTGTGGATTTTGTGGCTAGCAACTTTCGGTCCCAAGTGACCAGTTTTAGGAAAGTGTTTTCCCCCAGTCGGTCTAAATCATATGCCATTGTTGACCCTGCCCTTTGCTATCTCCATCAATTTTTAACTTTTACACTATTCAGTAGAAGAGACAGCAATGGGGCAATTTCTAAAATTGAATTATTTATTTTGTGATGTATGGTACACGTCAGGCCTTTTAATTCCTGAATTTGGTTAAATGTGCATTTAAATAAAGTGGCCCAATCTAGTGCAGGTAAAATAATATTTGGGGCATTCGTGACCCAAATTGCGAAACATCTGGGCCTACTAATCGAGAGAACACCAATGCGGCTAATTTCAGGCAACTCCACTCTAGACTTGAAATCCTTGGTGTCAATGAAGGTTATCAGGAGGCAAGGCGAGCTCTATTTTCTTATCTATGACGACACAGGGGAAGCTTCGAGCACCAAGCAAACTTGAGTTGTAGAAGTGGAAGCTACACAAGAAGATGATGTTCTACCGCGCAAAGCTATGCATCAAACTTCCCCAACTACTTCCGTAGAGTACCAATCACTACTAAATCAATTGATAGCATCTGAACAAAGAACAAATGACAGGCTCCACAACATTGAGGCTAGCGTGGCGAATATCAAAGCCTTCATGGTCAATCTGAATGCTCGCTTTAGATAGCCTCCACCGCCATCTTAGTATCATATTTCCATCCTTTTCCTTTTTATTACTTGTTGTTTTAATTTTTTTTAGTTTTAATCTTTGTCTTTGTTTGCGTTCTTTTGCATCTTCGATCCCTCTTTTATTTTCTTATCACAATCTCGACATTGTGTGTTGTGTGTTTGTTTTCCCATTTAATAGTTAGAGATGCATGGTCATGACATAAACTCAATCAAGATTAGAAATGTATAATATCAGTGATGGAGTATAATTGCATGCTTAGACTGATTAACTTAAATTTTTGTTAAAAGGACATTAGCTTGTTGTGATAGATGAATGACACTTTTCATATGGTAAGAATTTGAGCCTTTTTGAACTATTAAACACCAAATTCAAGTATTCTTTGTTGAGAGTGTTCTTTTATGATTGAGGAACTCTAGAACTTGCTTGCAAATACTAGTTGAGATCAGATAATCTTATGCAAACATTGAAATGATGAAGGCAATTAAGATTTACCCCTTTTGCTTAAAAAGACAACATAATGTTACCTTTAATGAACCCCCCTTTTGAGCTTAACATGAAACCTTTTCTTTCTTTAAACCCAAAAATATAAGCCTTGGCTTTAATTGTTTATTCTCTTCGTTATACCTACCATAAGGCAAGTTGAGCACTTGAATGTGTATGATTAGGTTTAGGGAATAATTATTTCAATAAGTGTGGGCGAATCATAGGATATAGTTGGCTATTGCATTAGGAATAAGTATGGTTGTAATAATTATCTCTCCTCTATATTTTTCTTCTTTTGATTTCCTTATTTCAAACAAATAAGTAACAAAAGAGAAAGAAATAAGAAAGAAAAAAGAAAAAAGAAAAAGAAAAAGAAAAAGAAAAAAAAAATAGAAAAGAATAGGAATGAAGAGAAGATAAAAAAATGAAAGCAAAAAGGAGAGACATAAAAAAGGGAGTGCCAATCTTGTTAACTTGAAAGGAAAGGATTTAGTGTTTTATACTTCATTGTTTATATTACTTTAAATGCTTAATTTGTTTTGTGGTTTTAAACTATGATATTCCTTTTTCCTACCCTTAGCTCGGCCCCATTAAAACCGAAATAAAGACCTTCATATTGATGTTTATGTTTGATATGAGTGGTAGAGATTGGATTGATAAGCAAGCTTATGTTAAAAGCCTTACATGAAATGAACAATGAGTGAATATATTATCTTACCTTTGAATGCTTGAGAGTATAGAGAGTGAAGTGAGTGTCTATCACACTTGTTGATGGTTCTTTGAATTGAAGTATTTATTGATTTTGGCAAATTATGCAAAAAATAGCTTGTTTATAGAGTATTATGAGTTTCAAGTTCTTAGGTTATCTTTATTGAAATGATCATTGATATCTTTGACTATTATTTGAGAAAATTGTTTTTCCATTATTTGTTTTATAGTCTAGTGTTTTGTATTTTGCTTAAGGATAAGCATAGTTTAAGTGTGGGGGAATTGTTTTGTTGAATTTTGTTTGATTTTACTTGTTTTCATATGTTGAAATTGGTTACGATTTAATTCAAATTTGATATGAATTAAGTGAAATCAGTGTGGATGTTGCATGAATCTTAATTGGATTAATTTGTGAAAGTGGCATGAACTTAAACAAGAAGAATTGTGCATGAAAATGGCTTTTGTACAATTGCATAGATTGACCATGTCACGGGTATGTAAGTTAAGTCACAACCATGACTTAACATGGTAAGTCACGGCTGTGACAAGTTAAGTCATAACCGTGACTTCCCACTTGCATACACACCAACAACGTTTGTTTTAATTTGTCATTTTATTACGTGGCATAAGCAAGTGGAGGGCATGAAAACCTAAACCTAGATGAGGCTATAAATAGAAAGGATAAGGGGTGGCGGCGAGAGGATTCATTCCATTCTACACTCTTGATTCTTCATTCTGCATAGACAAACACATTCGGGAGACATAGAGATAAAGAGAAAAAAGAGAGAAACGGAGAAGAGTGGTCGACAAAATCTACAAGCGCACAGAGTCGTTCCTAGTACCCACACACTAAGTACTCCAAGGTCATCTCCCTCAGGGACTAAATCATTCACCACCAAATTAATTCTAGTTATTTTAATGAAATCGACCACAAACTCTAAAAGATGATTGGAGTTTAGTGGACAGTAAATTGTAAGTATTGAAAAATACCAAATAGGGATAAGTCAATGGTTTGAAATTAGGGCTTGGGGTTCACCAACTCAAAAGATTGATTCATACATTATGAAATTTATTGAATGTTAGGTTATGAAAACAATTACACAACTTTACCCATATCTTTTCTCAAAGCATAAGAGTATCTAACTAGTTGATTACCATCTCTCAATGTGCAAACTAACTAGTTAAACCCATGAAAAACAAGCAACCACAAGTTCTGACACTAGCGTAGGATACCTCTATCTCTAAGCCTAAGGTGTTCATCTTCCTAGAGCATAAACCATGTTTCACCTCTTAGTACATCATATGATTCCTAAGATTGCATCTATGGAGATCAAGCATACAAAAAACAGTGAAATTTAAGATAGATAAACATAACCCAAGAACTTCCATTCAACACTCATCAATCCATAACATACAAATTAATCCCCCAAATGGGTTACATCCCTCACCCTAAAGGAGGTTTAGTTCTAGAACATTGTAACAAAAGTCATACACACAAAGATGCTCAGCATTTAAGAAAGAGTAGAGAGAGAAGGTAGAAGAAACATAAGACAATGTTGCTTCCAATCTTTGATGAAATCCTCAAAACTCCCTATCTTACTCTTATTTTATGCCTTCTTTTTATAGTAACCTCGTTTTCAATGTCCAGCCCCACTTTTAGGTCTTCAAAATGAGTATATATAGTGTCTTGGGTCTAAAGAAACCTAGTTTCAACTAAACGAGGGAGAGCATATCGTGTTTGGGCCACCAATGTTCGTTAAAGCAAAAAGTTGAAATGTGTGAGAATTAACCAAATAAAGCTTCAATTCTATATAGAAATAAGTCAAATTAATTCCAATTCGACCCAAAATCATCTAAGAATAATTTTACTTATCAAATTCCCCCACACTTAGACTATTGCTTGTCCCCAAGGAAAACAAAATAATACTAACTACTAAATCTTTAACTAAATTATTGATTCCACTTTCATAGATGTACGGTGGCATTTTGTACGGTGGCATTAGTATGTGCCACAAGCCTTTAAACCACTATGTGTCCATAATGGAGGAGATGTAGTCTACAGAGGGTTTACTTAAAACGGATGATACCCACCAACATTTCCCTTCCATCATTTCACACCTAACCATCACCATAGCTCAATCCAATGATTTGAAAGCATTACAGGTAAGAATTGAAACATAGAAATAGGATCACATAATACTTCATAATCTAGATCACAACTAAGCAATAGTAAGATCTTATAATGTTTCAATTAATCAATATCACATGCCATGAATGAAGTCTCTCATAAAGCGTTCACTTTCACACACAAGTGTTTAAAGGTTACTCTCAATTATCTTCTCATACATGTCCCTTACCATAAGCTTGCATTTTATCTACTTCTCCATTACTCCCATCTATGGCATATCCATAAATCAAAAAGGCCTTTATTCTTTAGGTTGTAATGGGGCCAAAGGGTAAAGTGGGCTATGAAAGAAAGGATAGGAATTCTAATATTCAACAATTAGTAGAGCCAAAACTATAAATCTTACAATCATGATGTTTATAAAATTCCACCAACTTTATTGTCACAATTTCCTCATTCCTTCACCTTGAAATCTGAAGTACACATTCTTTGCTTATTATTATCACCTTTTTTTTAAACATACCCCTTCAATTACCATAAAAAATTAACCCCACACTTCTTCCTTTGTATACCAATCAATTGAAATAGGAAATGTGCAACTTCAATAGCTCTACTAACCATTGAACAAGGGTAAACTTGTTTTTCTTGGTTCAAGGTTCTTTGGAGTAGGTTTACAAAGAAAATGGCTTAGATACAATCACTAGGCACAAAGGGTTCACTAGGGGATTGATGTATAGAAAGGGTTAGTTGTTTGGCTCAAGCTCAATCCTAGTGCCTCTTGTCACCTTCATGAACATACCATAAAATGATTATGTAACCTCAAAGAGACATGACGCAAGTTCTAGAAGTCAACATATATGGAAGAGAAAATTATATCACTCGCAAGAAAAGTAGAATTGAGTGCAATCCTTTAAGCTCAAATTAGCTCAGTTGGTGATGTTTTCTCATTCAATAGCATGTTCATTCAATCAATTTAACTTTAGATCATCCTATTGTAACAAGGTATGTGATCCAATTAATCATATTATGCATCTTATTCACAAGCAATCTCATCCATAATGCAATTAACTCATTAAATTGAATTATAATGACAATTAGACATGAAAGATGTTAAATTAACCCCTTTTTTTGTGAATGATTTGATGCAAGTGTTAGTAGTGTGCCCTAGGCTAATGGACATATGTGATTCATGTATTAACATTATGATTTGTTAATAATATATTATGAGGTATTCCTTTCA
>JAOTAX010000002.1:22662176-22695841 GCA_025629825.1 Erythroxylum guanchezii | reverse complement strand
TCTATCGCTAATCTCTCCATTACTCAAATTTCTATAATAATAAGAATATGAAAAATGACGAGAGGTATTGTCTAAAGAAAACATAAGATTCAACTCTCTTACAGACCCTTTTTCAACTAAAATATCCTTTACTTTATTATCAAGATCTTCCCAATTCCTAGGATCATAAATGTCCAATATAGGACTTACTTGCTCAATATACTGTAAAATTTCTGAAGTAGATGCATTTGGTACATGATCATCCTCACTCAGATTTCTAATGCCCTTGTGAATATGAATCTCATCACTTAAGTTTTTATGTTGTTCAAAACCAGCTTCACCTAATTCCTCAGGACTCTCACTAGAGGAGCCAACTCTTTTAATAAATTTATTTATTGCTCCTTTTTGAGATTCTATCAACTGTGCTACTTGTTTTCTTTTTCTTTTTTCCTTTTTTTACTTCTAGAAAAATGCTTTTTAGGCAACATAATATAAACTAATTATAACACAGTTGGATTAGAAAAAGAACAAAAGTACTTATATGGAACTGGAAAAAGTATACAGGCATAACCAAACTCCGGCAGCTTCACAATATATCACAAAGATATATAAATGGTATTATATTTGTGATACAGAAAAAAATAAATAGCAAAATTTAATATCTAATATTAAAAAATAAAAAACAAAGAGTAAACTTACATTAAAAAATCAGAAACTTTACCTTTAAATTATACTCAAAACTCGGAAGACAAAATCGTAAAATTTTTTGCTATTAATTTTTGAGTTAGAGTACTTTAAATACATATATTGATGAAAATAAAGAAATTAGAAGGTAAAAGTACACTTAAATATTTCAAAACTATTTATAAGCATGAGGACCACAAAGTTACCTTTATTTCCCAAAAAAAAGTTATAACGTTAACTTATAACGTTAAAATTTCTTGGAAGGGAGGAGGTTGTAGCGTGTTGCCTGCTTTTGTTGCTGTTAGTTAGAGAGGAGGCTGTTGCTGCTGGAAAAGCAGAGTTAAAACTTAAAACATCAGTACATTACGTCATCACTTCTTAGAGAGGAGGCTGTTGAAGTGGGGCCCCCTCTCATAGTGGGCCTTGGGCAGATGCCCTGCGCCCAGGGCTGACACTGTGAGTAATCATGTTTAATTCCTAATTGCTACATACTTAGGATCTTATATATACAAAAGATGGAGGTCTCTAAGGAAAGGAAAATAATCAAAATACAAGCATCAAAGAAATGATACAGTGGATCAGAGAGTAGAACCTAGTTGTCATACAAAATCATCAAATGAAAGGAAGTTCCAAATACCTGGATAGCCTTTAGTAATCCAATAGAGTGACTGTAAAGAAAGTAGAACCACCATCATGCTAATAATCATCTCCAATGATCCAATGCAAAGTCCAAATCAAGGGCCAAACACACCCCACATGTAATGAAGATTGTGGTTTGACTTGTAAAGAAATGAGAGTTAGGTTAAAAATAGAAAGGGAATTGAAAGAAAGAACTAGGAGTTTATAAGGCTTGATTCCTTAATGGCTTTTTTAAATTTTGGCTAATGTCTTAGAGCAATTGGTAAGGTTGCTCCTTTGTAATTGAAAAGTTACGGGTTCGAATCACGAAAATAACCTCTTTATAAAATACAAAAAGAAGGCTATGTACAATTAATAACCTTTCTCGATCTTCGTAAAGCAGTGAGCTTTGTGCACTAAACAAAGCCTATCTAATGCCTATGTAATTATGGTCTTATTTGGTTATCACAGTCTCTTGCTGACAAGTGCACTAATATGTGTAATATTTGGAACTTTTCATTAAACAAGAAGATTTAATTTTTCAAAAAAAATATTGACCTTTAAGTACTTGTTCTATAGGATTAAAGATTTAAAATCAACCCAATAAGTATACATTAATTTATTTACGTATACAACCAATAAATAAATTATAAATTATTGATAAGATATAAATTAATACCTATAATTCTTAATAAAATGAATTAATATTATATGTTAAATTTTTTATACTATTTAATATAAGTAATGTTATTTAAAATTGGAAACACACATCTTTTTAATTTTTTGATCAAATTTTATAATAAAAATGACATGATATGTGTTGTTTTTAAAAAATAAAAGATGTATTTTTCGTGTTATTAAATTGGAGATTTTTAAAAAAAATGTATTATAATTTTTAAAAATAAAATGAATATTAAATTATTCTCTTCTTTTATCCTAATTGTTGCCAAAAGTTATTTGTTTACAAATATACAAACAAATATAACTGAAGCAAACATGTTAGGTTTGAGTTGACCTCTCAATGCTAAGTATGATTCGAATGGCTTGAATGTCTAGACTATAATGACATTATTTTCGATTAATTTATAAAAATAATGTAATTTTGTTATTTAATTTTAACAAAGTTATCTCTAAAATAATTTCATTTTAAAAAATAAAGCGAAAATAAAATTAGTTATCGATAAGATAAGTAGTTTGGATTAACTCGAACTAAATTATCATTCAAATTAATTTTAATTGTTTCTTAAAAATTAGGTCAGCAAATCGTGGCCGGCCCGTCCTTAATATTTTATTAAAAATAAAACACAACTTTGTCTTTATAATTTTGATTGGGCTACGAGTTGGGTCAAACTGGCTCATGCTTAGCCCAACCTTGACTTATGTGGCCTGATCGGACCGATTAATTTTGGCTGGTGATTAGGTCAATCCGCACAAAAATCGGCTGGGGTAAGCAAGACCGAACTGGCTAGGTTTTTTTACTAAAGATAATATCTGGAATAAAATTAAATAATCTAATGTAAGTTAATTTCCGATCCTAAAATACTGAATTTATTAGTCAATTGACTGTAACCCACTTCCAGTGTTGCAGAGCATGGCTCAGTTCTGGAAACCCGGAGCCGATAAGCCGCGCATTCTGGAAGACGAAGACGGCGGCGTCGTATTCGTCTCCGCAGCTCTGTCTTCGGCCTCTACCTCCGGGTAACCAATTGCTCTCACATTTCTCTCACTGTATTTAAAAACTGGCATGAGCTTTTGCGATTGCATTTACATATATACATATGTCAGGTTTGGTTATGCGAACATAGACAAACAGAGACAGAGATTACCAATTTACAAGTACAGAAATGCGATTCTGTATCTGGTGGAGACTCACGCCACTACTATTATCGTCGGCGAGACTGGTAGCGGCAAAACTACTCAGATTCCTCAGGTACGCCTTCTGTTAAGCTTAGGATATGAGTAGGAAATTCTTTCTGAGGCATTGAAAAGTCGATTGCTATTTGCTTTGGTTTTTGTGCAGTTTCTTAAGGAAGCTGGTTGGGCCGATGGTGGACGTGTCATTGCTTGCACCCAACCTAGGCGACTTGCTGTCCAGGTGCTGTAGTCATTACACGTCTCTCAGTGTGCTTTCTGTTTGCTTTGAGCTCTCAAGCAACGTTGTTGTACTTCTGGATGTTATCCACCTCAAATTGGATCCTCTTCCTTTGTTTCAAGTTGCTTTATGAAACTAACATTTGAATTATGGTTTCGGCTTCTCTTCTTGTTCAAAAGATTAAATTTAGGCGCATAGATAACATGTCAATTTTATCAGCATTTTATGTTTGTGAATTGGCTGTTGTTCATATACCCTTCTGCTTGATGATAATGCGTTTGTTAAAAAAGCATTTGCTGGCATGATCATTCAGGCTGTTGCTTCAAGGGTGGCTGAGGAGTTGGGAGTCAGGCTTGGAGAGGATGTTGGCTACACAATCCGATTTGAGGATCTTACCACTTCAGTGAGACTGATTAAGTTCCTTTAGGAGCTTCACTTTCATTTGACTTCAATTCTCAATTTTATCTTTTTACCATAGAGCATCTTTGCAATATTATCTATACTTGTGCTCTTTTTTAATGGATGGAGAATTTTTTTTCTTTTCGTTTTCCCTCTTTTTGATTAATGATGCTTATAGTTTTGTTATGTTGGTAGTACAGATGTGACTAAGATAAAATTTCACCATAGAGCGTCTTTACAATTTTACCTATAGTACTCTTTGTTATGGATGTTGAACAGTTTATCTTTTTTCTTTTTCCCTCTTCTTTGATGAATAATGCTCAATTTCTTTTGTTGGCAGTACAGGATGTGACCAAGATAAAATTTCTTACCGATGGTGTCTTGATTAGAGAAATGATGGAAGATCCACTTTTGACCAAGTATAGGTATAAGTTATTATTCCAACCATTTTCCTATTGCTTCTTGTTTTTCAAATTTACTATTTGTTCCTATCTTTGAAACTTCGGAAGAAGGTTGCAAATTTTCTTTTTCTTTTGTTAGCCTTTGTTTCTTTCATTATTAAATTCGTTTTGAACCTCTCCATCACATCCACCCCCACCTAAAAGGATAAGAGGCAGATTATGTCTATTGGAATCTATGTAGCACGGACACGGCAAAATGGAGCCATGTCCGTGTGTCGGACACGTGTCTAACACGGACACTCACCCGACACGCGGTGAACACGTGTCCGTTCGTGTCGGCATTAAAAAACAATTTTTTCCGACTCGGACATGTCTTGAAACGGCTCGAACATGGCTGGAGACACGTCTTGAGACGGCTCGGACACGTCATTGGACTTTTCATTTTCATCTGAAATAATACAATTACGCCAAGACTTTTCACCTTCCATCTGCTCTTCATGCGACGCTTTTGAGGTGTTGCGCTGGTTCTTCATACGACACTGTCTTCCTAACGTCATTCAGGTTCGTTTACGTCACGCCCTTCTTTGTGGTGCTGCCCTTCTTTGAACGTCATTCAGATTGGTTTCTCCTTTGTGGTGTTGCCCTTCTTTGAACGTCATGCACCTGTATGCGTATCATTTCAAAGCATCAGATCAATCGGTTTTCAGAGTTGTGTGTAATGGAAAAACACGACTTTGAAAATTGTGTACAGAGTTGTGTGTAATGGAAACACACGACTCTGAAAACCGTGTACAGAGTTATGTGTTTCCACAACTCTGTACACGGTTACAATACTTATTAATTCCTTTGATTAATAAGTATTGTAAGCTTCTGGTGTATCAATCTGGAGCAGAACTTAGAGATTCTTGAAGAATTTAGAGATCTAATATGGTTCATTACTATTAATATTGTTCTATATTGGGAATATTAACCGATATTTGTTAGAACTTAGAACACTAGGCATTGATTGGGTCAATTCTTTGTTCTATCTTCTGTTTATCAACGTAACAAAGACTAAAATCTAAAAATAGAACAGAACAGAAGCCATATTTGTGTTGGTCATAGAAAAAGAAAGCGAGTTTTATGTTGCCTAATCTTTTTTGTGAGTGTTTAGTTGCTGTTTTGCAATGCAATATTGATGATTTTATGGCTGGATTGCTGTAGGCTACAATCCTTTTCTAGAAGTAGCAATCTTCATATGTGATTTTGAAATTGGAAATGTGTTTAGTTGAAAGTTACTTTTCCTGTCTTGCTTTCTTCATTGACATAAAAACACTTTGTTGTTTCTTGATATTGTTTACTTGTTTGTTAATACAATTTGGTATCTTAATTAGGTATTTCAATCCACTATTCTCCTTTTTACATGGCTTCTAGTAGTGGTGCTGAACAAGAAAATCCAGAAAAACCTCTGTGAAAATATGTGTTGAAAAAAAATAAAACAGAGGGTGGTGGAAACTTTGAGTTTGAGTGTAGTTTTTGCCATAGCTTATTCAGAGGTTCTTACACTAGGGTAAGGGCGCACCTGTTGAAATTGTCAGGCAAGGGAATTCGAGTTTGTTGTGACATTCCATCCTCAAAGGTGACAGAACTTTAAAATATTAACAATGAAGCTACATTGTTGGTTGAAAATTCCAAGGCAAGACCTGTCCCTTTTCCACCCTTATCTAGTCAATCTCAAAATTTCTCAACTTATGAAGCATCATGTACTAGTAGTTTTGATTCAAGAAAAAGAAGGGCAACATTGGGACCTCTAGAGGATGCTTTTAACATGCAAGCTAGAGAAAATTTAGATCTTGAGATTGCTAGAATGTTTTACTCTTCAGGATTGCCTTTTCATCTTGCAAGGAATCCTCATTTCATCAAAGCTTTCTCTTTTGCCGCTAATAATTATATTAATGGTTATGTTCCTCCGAGCTACAACAAGTTGAGAATGACTTTACTTGACAAAGAAAGAAAACATGTTGAGAAGCTTCTTCAACCTATAAGGAATACATGGAATCAAAAAGGAGTAAGCATTGTAAGTGCTGGGTGGAGTGATCCACAAAGAAGACTTCTTCTCAACTTTATGACTGTGACTGAAAGTGGGCTAATGTTTCTGAAAGCAATTGATTGCTTCGATAATATCAAAGACAAGGATTTTATAGCCAAGCAAATGAGAGATGTGATTATGGAAGTTGGTTTTTATAATGTCGTGCAAATTGTGACGGACAACGCACCGGTTTGTAGGGCGGCTGGTTTAATGATTGAGGCGGAGTTTCCAACTGTTTTTTGGACTCTTTGTGTTGTCCACACTCTTAACCTTGCTTTGAAGAGCATTTGTGCGGCTAAGAATACAGAAAGGTACACTCTCGTATATCAAGAATGTTTTTGGATTTCACAAATGGTTGACGATGTTTCTTTTATTAAGAACCTCATTGTTAATCACCATATGAGGTTGTCCATCTTTAATGAGTTTGCTTCATTGAAGTTACTTAATGTTGCTCTTATTCGATTTGCCTCTACAATAGTGATGTTGAAGCGGTTTAAACTTCTTAAACACGGGCTTCAAAAGATGGTGATAAGTGAAATATGGTCTGCTTACAAGGAAGATGATGTTGGCAAAGCTAAATTTGTCAAAGAGAAGCTACTGAGTGATAGTTGGTGGCAAAAGATAGATTTCGTTCTTTTTTTCACCAATCCTATCTATGATGTTTTAAGAAGCACAGATACGGATGTATCTACTCTCCATTTGGTGTATGAGATGTGGGATTCCATGATTGAAAAAGTAAGAAAGGCCATATATCTTTTTGAAAGAAAGGATGACAATGAATCTTCAACCTTCTATGAAGTGGTCCACCAAATCTTAATTGAGTGTTGGACAAAAAGTAGTACCCCTCTTCATTGTTTAGCTTATTCTTTGAATCTAAAGTGATTATTCAAATTTAGATACTTTCTTTTCTATTAGAGATAAATGAATAGTAATTGATGAATAATTCATAACATTTTTTTTCTTACAACTATATAGTTATTATAGCCATGAATGGTTGAGTAAAGACTCAAAACGAGTTCCACCACATCAAGATGTGGAGCTCAGCAATGAGAGATTGAAATGTTTAAAGAGGTACTTTCCTAATGTAGAAGATCGAAGAAAAGTGAACATTGAGTTTGCTAATTTTTCGGATGATAGACAAGGGTTTGATGATTATGACTCTATAAATGATAGAGGTATTGTTGATGCAAAATCTTGGTGGCTAGTTCATGGTGTTCATGCTCCAATTCTTCAAAAGATTGCTCTCAAGTTACTTGGACAACCATCATCTTCATCTTGTTGTGAAAGAAATTGGAGTACTTACTCTTTTATTCACTCTCTTAAAAGGAACAAGATCAAACCTAAGTGTGCTGAGAGTTTAGTATACATTCATACTAATTTGCGACTCCTTTCAAGAAAATCTTCACAATACAAACAAGGAGAAGCAATGATGTGTGATATTGCAGGAAATGAGTTTTCACCAATTGATGATGATCATGGAATCCTTGAAGTTGCCAATCTTTCACTTTATGAACCAGAGTTGGAGAGTATGATCTTTGCTGATGAAAGCAATGCTAATGTTTGAGAGTAAAGTGATTAGAGGGTAGATACTTTAGTTAGATTTTTTGGTTGTAAATACCCCTGTGAATGACTAATTCTACTTTTGGATAGAAGATTGTAGACAAATATGTATGAACTATCAAGATGTTGAAAGTCTTGAAACACATAAATCAATATATATCATATTATGAATTCTGAATTTTTTTTCTTAATTCTAAATTTTATAATATATATATATATATATATGTATATATGCCGTGTCCGTGTCCGTGTCCGTGTCCGTGTTCACCAAATTTTAGAAGTTGGTGTGTCTCCGTGTCCGTGTCCGTGTCCGTGCTTCTTAGATTGGAATAGATCCATATATTGTGGATAAATGCATGCATATCACATACTACTGACTATAAAAGTAGACTACGTTGCATAGCGAGAAGTCTTCAATATGATCATCTCTTGCTAGGAGTATCTATCTATATATCTATTTCTCTTATGTTATTGGTTTACTGTTTATTTATATAAATTTCTTTTCTGAATATGGTGTTACAGTGTCATAATGGTGGATGAAGCTCATGAAAGATCCATTTCAACTGATGTAGTGCTAGGTCTCTTGAAAAAGGTTATATTTTCTGTTTTAACATTGTCTAAGTACTATTGAAGTAATTAAATACACTCATAATCAGGACATTACTATTTCTTGAATTCTAGATCCAGCGGCGTCGACCTGAACTACGCTTGATCATCTCTTCTGCTACAATTGAAGCAAAATCTATGGCTGCTTTCTTCCTGGACCGGTACTTTTGTGAGCATTTGAAGAGTGACAACTCTTACTTGTTGCTATGCTATCCATTTTTGTTGTGGAAAATTCTTATCTTTAATTTTGGCTATGCTATCCATTTTTGTAGTGGAAAATTCTTATCTTTAATTTTGTTGATCAGGCAATGAACCCTTAAGTTTTTGCAATACTCGTCCAACATTTAAGAAAAATGTGTTTGTCTTGTTCTTTAGTCAAAACTATCACATCTAAGCCAGGGATGGCATTTGTGCTTGAGTGCAGCTTGGCTCTACTGGCCTAAAGTCAATTGGCTCGACCACAACTAACTTGGTTTTAGACCAGGTTTGATTTGTTTTTCAAATTTTCGGCCCAAGCTTGAACCTTGTCCAAAATCGGATGTATAAAATGAAAATAACATCGTTTCCAAAATTCAGATTGAAAAAAGAAAGTAATCGAAATTGGGCTGGGCCCGATCGAGCTTGTAGTCGAGTTTGGGCTCAATTAGGTACTTTGTTGGCCTAAGCCCGGCCCAGCCCAGCCCATTGCCAATCTTACTCTAAAAAAATTAATATTTGACGCAATAAGGAGATTAATTTCTGTGAAACTATTGCAAACTTATTGTTATGTTGCATTCAACATGTCACATGTATGTCATGATAGTGGTAATGACTCTTGCATGCTGCTTCTGCTATCTCCATTTGTATGATGCTTTCTCCCCTTCCTATGAAGCTAAAATAAAAGACTGCAATTACAGGAATTAATCAACTTTTAATTGTGTTTGTTTTGAACCAGAAAAGGGCGTCAAAGAGTGGAAACACTTGAATCTGGTCCAAGTAAGGAGCCTGCAATTCTGTCAGTTGAGGTATTTGTACTAGCAATAAGTTGTATATATCATGATATTGATGAAAAATCCATTCAGTTTATAAGCTTTTTGAATATTTGGAGTAGATCTGACCTGACCAAGATTTTATTGTATTTGTATCCCTTTAAGGGTAGAGGATTTAATGTGCAGATTCATTATGTTGTGGAGGCTGTTGCAGACTATGTTCAAGCTGCTGTTTCAACAGTATTGGCAATAAATGATCAGGTATTCTTGCTTAAATGATGCTGAAGCTTTTACTTTTGCTTTCTGAGAATTTCCATTGTTTTTTGTTTGGAGATGGAAAGCTCTTTGTAACTCAAGATACTCAACATCCACCAAAATACACTTCTAGTGCATAAATGCGGACATGATACATAGATAAACAATAGCTAACCTCTTTCAAAGTTCTCTTTTATGTAAACACTTGAAACCTAAACAGGAAGTCAATACAAAAGCAGATGACTAGAAACCGGTGCAACCTCAAATATATATAGATAAACTTCACAGAAGTCTTTTAAGGATCTACCAAAATCTCAAATGAACTTTAGTATGGGACAATTTTAAAACTAGTCCCATATCCGTGCACTTTCATCGTCTCTCAACTTTCAAGACATCAATACTCTTGTGCATATAAAATCAAAGCGAAGCATTTGTTGGGCTCAAAATGTTAAAATGCTGAATATTTCTTTGGAGTATATCAGGGATAGCTTATAATTGTAATATGAAATGTTAAAAATCACATGAACCAGCATACTAAAGCTCAGATGCATGCATATGGTTGAAGGTTAACTAGTTGTCTAAGAATTAGATGTTTGTGCCAATGTAGAGCTAAGCACACAGTTCCTTTGACCATATATAGCTGTGTTAGCTGAATCAGATGGTAATTATGAGTCATGCATTCTGCTATATTACTCAATAGTATTTAAATGTCTAGTGAAAGGTCAAAGTGAACTCAATATTAAAATTTCGAAGCTACCTACCTTCCATTCATCCACTAAAATACAATTGCTATTATGTTGACTGTGGAATACTCAACATGCACTTATTGTTAATCAGTTGAAAAGTATATATCTTTATGTTGGGAAAACATATCACGTTTGTAATTCCACTATGGCTCTTATTTGAGTACTAAAGTGCTTCTGGACTAAGTGTCTTCAAGAATTATAAGCCAGATATTTTAATTTCCCAACTTTATACTTATAGTTCCTGTCTGTTTTCAATCGACAATATCTATTAAACAAAATGAAATATGCTAATTTTTTGGTCCGTCTTTTGAAAAAATACAGCCTTTGATATTTGTTAAAATTTCTCCTAGTACTAGTGCAGCATGATTTTAAATTGCAGTTTGTGAACACATTATTGCGGTTGTCGTCCGCACCATCACAGAGAATTGGCTGCAATTGCACCCACATCATCTGCAATTGTTGCAATTAGCTGTAACTGGAATATTACCCATAGTCTGCAATTTAAAACCTTGATGTAGCAATATATGTTTCCTTCTAAGGGAACAATATGCTTTACTGATAACTTTTGTATAATAATTTAGGAGCCAGCAGGTGATATTCTGGTATTTCTCACTGGTGAAGATGATATCGGTGTTGCAGTTAGTTTACTTACTGAGGAGGCTCAAGCACATGGGAACAAATCTTCTGGTACAAAGGCATTAACTTGAATTCAGCTGTTAGCATGACTGGTTTATTGATCTTATTTTAGTTACTTCTTAAAGTATTATGGATTGTCGAAGTTTTTGGTTGCACCTGTGTCTTTATATGAACCTAACACATGTTTTCTTTTTAATATTTGGTGTTAAATTATGTATGTAAACAACGAAGATAGATGTTTGTAATAATAGGAAATGTGTGTGAGCATAAGCTTCTGTCTTTTTGCTTTTGCTCTCTGTGATTCAATTATGTAAAATGATCAGAATTACCAAACCACTGATATTCTGCATGTATGAGGATGCCTTATTGATTACTTGAGTTTCTTCTTGATGTTATCCAAGGACAACACTGACAAATTACCAATTCTCAGGACTGATTGTTTTTCCTTTGTACTCCGGTCTCCCGCGTGCTGAACAGGTTTGTCATGTGTCTTGTGGTTTCTTACTGTGTTAGCAGGATATATTGTAGACTTAGTATTCCGGTGTCTCGTGTTCTCCATGCCCTGCTATTTTCTCTACAGGATCTGGTGTTTTCTCCCACTCCTAGAGGGAAGAGAAAAGTAATAATATCGACCAACATAGCTGAAACTTCATTGACCTTGGAGGTAATATATGTATGTTTAAACAGTAATCTGACAAATCCTGATAAACTTATTTCCTTTCTTACACTGCTTTAGCATTGTTGGTCCACTTAATTCTGCAGGGTATTGTCTATGTTGTGGATAGTGGGTTTTCAAAGCAGCGATTCTACAATCCGGTATTTTTGATACTATTCATTTGGGTTTAAAATAGTGATAAAGTGCTGGTTTGGGAAGGCAATGGCCAGGCCACCTTAAGGCCTGTTCAAAAAATTTGTGGCCTGGAGCCCGATAGGAATTGGATAAGCAGGTGTGGTCCAGAGACTGCTCACACTTTGAGCATATCTCAAAAGCCTGAGACTGTTTTGGGCCCTTTCGGTCCTGAACCCAATCTGAAACTTTATGTATGTCTCTATATATATATGGGGATATTTTGGTGCCCAAATCAAGTTACAAAACTTGATTCGATCCCAAATTTTTTTGAGCCAGGCTTAAGTTTTTCTATTGCTAGTGCTGACTGGCTTGTTGAATTTGAGATTTTCTTTTATTTCTATAATTGGACCTTTGAACTTGGTAATAAACATCTGCAATGTATTATGAGTTTTCTCGTAGCTAAAACTAAGTTTCAATTTTTGTATTTCACATACAGTTAAATGTTATGGTGTGTATCTGCATGTTCTTGTTCGTATACAGAAATATTTATGCTGAAGAACTAGACTTGTGGTGTTTATCTGGATGTTTATTTATTTATTTATTTATTTTTTAGTTCAACGTGGACAAAATCAAAATTGTATAGTTTGTCATAACTATTTAGGTTTTGCCTTCGACCTTTTCTTTTTTTTCTTATCCTTTTCTCTTTAATCGTTTCTTTTCAAAAGTTTCCTTCTGTTGTATAAGCCATTAAATCTGCTTAAGTTTTGGGAATCAGGAGTGGAGCCAATCTAATGGTTCCAAACTTTTTGTAACTAACCGGGCCTCTTTAATGTCTTGATTTTGCTGCTTCATTTACTAGTATGAGCTTTTTATTTATTGCTTCTGGCTGGTAATTGTAGTGAGCTGAGATGTTTCTGCTTCTCTTAATTAGTCAGTCTTCTGATTTTATTTATGGTGGGTATAGATATCAGATATTGAAAACCTGGTAGTGGCACCAATATCGAAGGCATCTGCAAGACAAAGGGCTGGTAGGGCTGGAAGAGTCCGCCCAGGAAAGTGTTACAGGTTTCTAACTGCAAAATGATGTTTTGCATAATAGTTTCTCATTGCTCTTATTTGTTTTGGTATATTAAGTAGGAGCTTCCATAAATTCTAGAGCAAGAAGCTAAGCATTAGAACACTTCTCCATAGGACCATGATAGTCATTTTTCTTGTTTTATTTTACCACCAAGGAGTGTAGGTGAATTGACATTGATTTTGTTTTCAGAATTATGTAAATTGCAAATCATTATCAGGGTCTTATTTTTACCTTATACCAGCTTAAAAACTCTTCTTTCAATTCTGGTCTTGACTAGTTGGTCATCACAGAAACCCGAAATGGAATAAAAAAATGGAGGCCTTTGTATACAATCCAAATGCACATTAGACATGACTCATAGAATACCACTGATAGTTCTTTTTATGGAGTGACCTATATGAGAAATTTAAGGGCACTAAACTCATAAAGGTAGACTACTAAATCAATAAGGGTCCATTTGAATGATGGAATTGCAATAGCCGTTTGCAGTTCAATTGTAATTGTAATGCATACTGACTAACCTAGTGAAAATTAAGTTGTCCAAAAAGGCAATTCTTTGTGGGTTTAACAAAGGTTAGATTTCTTCTACAATTTTGTAATGCATTAATCTCCTCTTAGCTGCCTGCATTTAGGATGAGACCTAACCCCTAATATCAACTTCTTGAAAAAATTTCATTCTCTGCATGTCCTATGACCAGCTATGTGAGCCTAGTAGCCTACCGGATATGCTCAAGTGATCTCATGGATTTTCATCATCTTCATGAAAAGTTATCCTGGAATGGTTTCTTCATGCATTCTGGTTGTTGCTTTTGACAAATTACAAACATCCCTCTTGAACTTGTGGAATTGATTTTGATGGGTGGTTAACAAGAGTTGAGTGCTCATTGTTGTCTCCTGAAAATTGATTGTTGCAAGGTGTCTCCATTCTATATATAACGTGAAACATTTTGATCCATACAACCAGATTATATACAGAAGAGCATTTTATTAACGAAATGTCTGCGGAGGGAATACCGGAAATTCAAAGATCAAATCTTGTTTCCTGTGTCATTCAGGTCTGCATTTCTAACCTTTCTAGTTGCCAAACTTTATTAAAAGAACATGACCATTTAGTTGGAATCTTGATTTTAGGGAATACAATATAGCTTTGTTGCTTTTAGAGTTTTACATAATATCTGGTCTCTGAATCTCAGATAAAAGCCTTGGGCATAGACAATATCTTGGGCTTTGACTGGCTAGCCTCTCCAGCTCCAGAAACAATGATTCGGGCACTTGAAGTTCTTTATTCACTAGGGGTCCTTGATGATGATGCTAAACTTACATCACCAGTTGGTTTTCAAGTTGCAGAAATTCCATTGGTATGCTACTTGCTGAGTATTTGATTTGGCCTTCTTGATGCTGCCTATTTTTGTTGATGCGGTTGCACACTGTTCCTTGTTGAGGATCTTAAGATTATTTTCTATTTCTTTTTTTCTGACACGTGTTCTAATGAGTGACTGCTTTGACTGCATGCATAAGTAGGACAGTAAGTAGGGAATCTCAGGCAGTTTAACATCATAAATTAGCATCTCTTCTCGGACTATTTTCTTGCCCTCCCTCTTGTCTGCACGCTCCCCCGGAGAAAAAACTCCAAAGAGCAGCCGTGGGAGTAAGAATTTGTATATTGGACAAGTCAGTACTTGACCACAATCTTTGGGATATTAAGAAATGGACTTGCCTAAAAAGTTATACAACTAATATACAACTTGATATTTTCTAATGAGAATCTGAGTCAATTTCTAAAATTAGATTTTTCACAGGAGCCAATGTTCTCCAAAATGATATTATCTTCAAACCAACTTGGTTGTTCTGAGGAAATCATCACAATTGCTGCTATTCTCTCCCTTCAGGTATCCTTTTTCACTTTGATTAAATACCTTTTGCCTCCAGTTTGGTGATTAAAATGGAATGTATGGGGAATTACCATTAACACTATTATGATATAAAGAAGGTACTCCTTAGCAATAGAATTAATAACTGAAATATCCTTTTGCAGTCCATTTGGGTTTCTAGTAGAGGAGCATATAAGGAGCTAGATGAAGCCAAGATGAGATTTGCGGCAGCAGAGGTACTGGACTTGCTCGATCAAATTTGGGAGATCACATTAAAAATTTCTCTATTTATCGATTAGATATTGGACCATTGTTTAGACAATTTTTAGTCCTACAGGGAGTCCAACTGCACTTTTTATTGAATAAGATTTTACAAAACTCATCGTCTTACTTCTTAGCTACAGCTTTCTATGTGTATTCCTGACTGATCTCATTTTTCAATTATTCAACCATTTCATTTTACCAAGATCCTAGTTGTCTCTATATCTGGTCTACTTGTAATTTTTACTGTTTATGCCTTATATAATGCTTTTGGGCAGCCTTTTCAACAACTAAGGAAAACTGGACATCTTTTGCTTCATCTGCTATGGAGCTGCCAATTCTTCATATTTTTTCCCATTTTCTATTTAATGGAGGACAGCATACCATTCTATAAATTTCTTTGCTTGGGGGGCAAGCAAGTTCATGTGAAGCAGAAAGATGATTATTATTCTTGAAATTTAACTTTCATGATCCCCTCTAAAATTATCCTACAGTTTGCACCATATACTTGATGTATGATGGCTTTATTTATTTATTCGTCAGAAAGAGAATGTATGTTCCTCTGTCATTATCCTTTTGTATACGGGTTTAATTTCTTGATCTTGTTCAGGGAGATCATGTCACATTCCTTAATGTTTACCAAGGTTTTCTTGAATCTGGTAAATCTTCACAATGGTGTCATAAGAACTTTGTGAATTATCATGCCATGGTGCGTAATCAAATTTTCATAGCTGTAAACCACCTCAAATTTGAATAAGATCTTTTAACTAAGACATTCATTTCACAAGACACTCATTCCAGTTTACTTGTTTTGCAGAAGAAAGCTGTTGAAATTAGAGAACAACTAAGAAGAATAGCACTCAGATTAGGCATAACATTGAAGTCTTGTGAAAGAGATACCGAGGTAAGAGTTTCCAATACTAGAGGGGAAGGGGGGAAAAACTAGGTAAGATTATCCATAGCAAACTAGGTCTTGTATTCTTTTGCCATCTTCAATTGTCAATTGTATCATTGAATCATAGGTTCTTCTACTTGTGCAAATTAAGAATTATATAATAGTGGATTGTAGTTTAGTCTAAGTTACAGTTTAACAGAAATGAGACGTTTGATAGTGGGCCTGATATTTCATTATTGATTAATTTTAGCATGTCATCTTTTTTTACAACGCTGAGCACTAATGCAGATGACGGGATGCAGGAGTATTAAAATGATGATTTACAGCACTAGCAAAATGAAAAATGTTCTGACATGGATTTTGTTTTCTGAATTGCTCATTAGTCATTGATTGTACCTTATGAACCTTTTATGCAGATTGCTTTTACATAGTTAACTGAATGAATCATTTACTGAGTTGCTAATGCTGATTGTTTTTGTTCTTTTTCTCCTGCTTCTTCTTCTTCTCCTTTCCTCCTGCACCACTTTGTCCTTTCTAATCTCTTTGCAGGTAGTAAGAAAGGCTGTTACTGCTGGATTTTTTGCAAATGGTTGTCGTTTAGATGTGAGTATTGTCATGATGGGAATTCTCACTCTGTATTCTGGACAATTTTCTCTTCCGCTTTAGACGAGCCTTCAACTATTTGAAGCAATAGTGCCCAAAGTTTTTCCACTCACTAATTTGCTGATGCAATTGTAATTTTTGTCATGTCATTAGGTTTATAGTCATAATGGCATGTACAAGACCATTAGAGGTTCTCAAGAAGTCCACATTCATCCATCTTCTGTATTATTTAGGTAAGTAAACTGGACTTCTAATTTTAGCTCAAGTCTTCTGAGAGTCTGTTTTGTTGGGTTGACTGATATGCAGATACTCTTTTATATCTGACAATCTTTTCTCTTCCTTATCAGAGTTAATCCGAAGTGGGTTATCTACCACTCAATTGTCTCAACAGACAGGCAGTATATGCGTAATGTCATGACTATCGATCCGTCTTGGCTGACAGATGTTGCGCCTCATTTTTACCAGCACCAGTGACAGGACTTCAATTTTTGTAGACAGCCACTCCACCATTCATGTACACAATCCCAGGTACCTTTGTGCATATCAATTAATAGGTTATCTGTGTCACTCAGCTACTTTAATAGCAAAATTGAAAACATTTTAATCAGGAATGTCAATGAGCGGCCCGTGCCTGGCCCGACCACGGGCTAGGTGGCTCGTGGCCCGACCTATCCCGGCCCAACCCAAACAGTCGGGCCATGGTCTTGGCCAGGCTGGTCCATGCTCGACCCATGGCCCCGGTCAAACTGGGCCGGGCAAAAATTAACATCCCTATTTTTAAAGCCTACTGTCAAATATTACATTTGAAATTGCTGTTGGATGCTTGATTCAAATTGCAATTTCTTGCATGGTTGTTTGGATCTCGTCTTATTTTAGGAAGCAATTGAAAATGAGTCGCTGGTTTTCCAAGGTTTTAAATACCTCTGTGCCTAAAAATTGCTAACTTGAGCTCTATTATGCCATTGCAGTTCAATTGAAGGTTGAATTGTCATGGTTGGGTGACGTTACTGCTTCTCGGTTAGCTAATTTCAGATAGCATATCACTGACACAACACTGTACTCGATCTTTCCAGCGTGACTGCAAGATCAGTTTTACTTTTAAGGTTGGATATTTTAACTTTTGTGAGGAAGACTTTGATACTTTTTTCATACGAGTTCAAATTTTTCGATGTGTAGAAAACGATTATTTTCACTTAAAAGAGTTGGTCTCCACGTTGAAAGGTGAAAGAAAGTTGATATTTAGGATGAATAGAACTGAAGATGCACATGCAATGGTATTGAAGAGGACGTGTAATGGGATGACAAAATGGGTTAATGTGGAGTGGTCATATTGCGAAAGTACATATTTTAATGTGATGTATTACAATTCAATTTTGTACGCAACTAAGTAAAATAAGATAGTGAAATAATCCATAGTGTTACTGCATTCGGTACAATATGTCAAACTTTATCCAAATCGACTTAAGTCTTACAGATGCTGAAGCTCATATAAAAATAATCTAAAATTCATTACAATATTTTAAATGCAATAACTAAATGTATCAAAGTCCTAACCTTAAACACTTTTGTGCTCTCTATTCCAAGTTTTATTATACTTTCTTTTGAACCGTGTGACGAAATTAGTTGCTACCAAATGACTTAGTTGTGGGGTTGTAGAAGTGAGTCCACGTAAGGTATAGCCTTCACAATCTTGGATCCAATGTCTAAAACTTTCGAACTTATAATCTTATTTTCTTGAAATTTTTAAAGTAATCAACATAATGCCCCCTCAATTTAATCTGATAAGAGTTGCTTATGTGGTAATTCTAACAAATGATAATTTAAGACCTTATATTGAATATTTTAAAATTAGGTTGATTGCGACCAGGTTTGTTTTGGCTTGACTTCTATTTTTTGTGTTGAATCTTAATCAACCTTGATTTTTGAGTTAGATTCGAAGCTTTTTATTTTGCTTGGAGTCTAAGGTTTTTGGCCAAATTTGGACCTATCAAAAAAATTTTAAGCCAAACTTGGATCCCGATCATTTGGCAACTCTAAAAGTCATAAAACTTTTTATTTTATTTATTTATCTTATTTACGTATTATTATTTTATTGAAATTTATAATCATATTTAACAAAAAAGTCGACTCAAACTTACACATAGAAGCATTTAACACCTTAAAGTTTATCTTTTGTTTAAATGACCCTAAATTTGCTTAAACTTAGCCTATATCACCAATTTTGATCATGTAGGGTAACTTTTTTTTTTGGAAAACTAAAATTTTGTATTTCCAATTAAGGAATAAAATTGCTTTACAAGGGTTTTGTGCAAAAGGTTTTACAAAAGAAACATATAATGCAGTTGCCTTTAAACCTGTTGCTTTTCATTTAAGGACAAGTATCCTTAGTCCAATGCGTCAACTATTCCTTGACAATTTTGGTGAGGGGAGCCTAACTAGTTTGTTTAGGAGTGATTATCTGATGTCTTCATGTGAGTAAAATCTTGTTCTTATTTAGATCTTTGTGCTTTCTTGTTGCTTTCCTTCAATATAGTTAGATTTGGTATATAGATTACACACTTATAATTTCTTCAACTTCTTTTTCTACCATCTATGAGTTGCCTTAGAATGGATTGATGTTTTACTAATTCAAAATTGTATTTTCACTAATTTTGAGGGTTTAATTGAGGAAGTTCCATGTTTTGATTGGTCCGTGCCCTCTGCTGGATTAAATAAACCCCCAATTCACCTTGTATGTGAGACTGTAGTTCATATGCAATTTTTTAGTCAAGATTACTTCTCTTAATTGGGAATAGATGGAGTTAGTAAGCTCCCTTATATTTTCTGTAGTTTCTCTCTCTCCATAGCTGACATATCCCCCAGTTAATACGATTCTAAGTATCACTACGTAAGTGTCATTCCATTATATTTAGTTGAACCTGTAGATTGCATCTTTGTATAATGTTTCTCCATATATTGGAGGAGTATAGGCTAGAGAATAGAACATGATCACTTGTTTCTGCCAGTGATTAACATAGAATATGGAGTAGCCACTCCAGGGCATTATGTCCATTGTTAAGAATCTATTTTTTATTGTTAGCCATATGATAAAAGAAAACCTAGGAACATAGATCTTATACCATACAAGTTTATGCCTTTTGTTTCTTACATATTAGGATTGAATATTGACATATAGGATTTTGTAGTGAATTTGTTTGAAGGACCCCTTAGATAGAGAATTCTGTCCATTATGAATTGGTTTGAAGCATAATTTAGAAAGCTAGGGATAACTCTTTTTACCCCTTGAAGGGAAACTCCACTAGTTTTCCTTTATCATTGCACTTATTGTTGCATTGAGGGGTAAGGTGTAGTGTAAGGTTAGGTTTAAAGGGTGTAGATAAAAAAGATACTCGAGTTAGACCAATTGTCAAACTAGAAATTTGTTTTTTCTCCACTCCCTCTCATGTGTTTCATTTTACTTCTTACTATTTCCCTTAGGCTTAAAGTGCATCTAGTCACTGAAGAAGTGTTGGAGTTAGGTTTCACAGTCCATAATCTTGCTCCTTTGATGAATTCTTCATACATCCATTTTTCCTATAATGCTTCTTTATTGTTAAATAGTGTCCATATCCTCTTCGCCAATAGAGCATTAATTGTGAGTTTTAGGGAGACATATCTCCTTCCATTTGAATTGTGCTATTCATTTGTTTTTCTTGCCCTACTCTAATGGAAGTTTCTTAGAATTCTTTCTATGTCTTTAATCATCTCAACTGGGAGGGTGACATGTGAACTCCAATAAATGAGCATACTATTCAGGATAGAGTTTATAAGTTGAAATCTTCCTGCATAGGATACGCATCTTGATATCTACACACAAGTCTTGCTTAGAATAACATCCAATAACATTTTACAATCGTTATAACTTAGTCTAAAGGAGGTGATAGGCAGCCCTAGGCGTTTAAAATGAGTTTTAGCCAATTGGAGTCCTGAAACTTGTACCAAATTTTGTTCCAATGCAGTACTTTGATTATAAAACATAAAGAAGGAGAATATTGTATATGTTGATGATATGTTTTTAGTAGGAGATGATCTAGATGAAATGAAATTGTTATAGGAATATTTGGCTACTGAGTTTGAAATAAAGAATCTATGATAACTTAAAAGTGTTCTAAAAAATTTGGGGATTGAATATAAAAAACTTATGAATTTTCATTGTGATAATAAGGTAGCTATTAGATTTCACAAAATTCTTTTATAAAATGACTATATCAAACATGTTAAAGTTGACTGTTATTTTATCAAAGAGAACTTGCATTAAAAGATTATTGTTCCCACGTCATAAAGTTAGTTAGACAATATTATCATAAAAATAATTTTAAAAAAATATTTCATGATATAATTAATAAGTTGAACGCTCTAACTTGAGAGGAGTGTTAATATGAATCCTCTAGGAATTGATTTGGGAATTAATTTTCATAATTAAATGATTCTAGTTATAAGTTGACCAATTTATAAATTAAATATAGGAATACATAGTTTCCTTAAAATAATCAAAGATTACATAAATGGTGTGTTAATATGAATTTTCTAGGAATTTATTTGAGAATTAATTTTATAATTATACGATTATAGTTATAAGTTGACAATTTTATATATCAACCAGGACCGGCCCTAGGTAAGGGCAAGGTGGGCGCCTGCAGGATCCATCCTTATAAATAATAAAATAAAACTTATTTTTATTCTTATAAAAAATAAAACGAAACAAAATAAGATCTATTTTGACCTCGTAAAGAACAATAAAAAAATTATATTTTGTTTATTTTTATTCTATATAAGAACCTAAAAATAGACAAAAATAAATTTTTTTTTTTACTTTACCCGGACCTATAAAATATTAAAAACAGCCGTGATATTAACGTAGGAATACATAGTTTCCTTTAAATATGATTGTTTTCTATTTTTGAGATGTAATTATACTTACAAATACGCGTTGGCTGCAAAAAGCTGGCGCTAAGAATTACAAGGAGCTAAACAGCTGCCGTTGTCTTTGGAGTATTTGGTTAAAGGCTTTAGTGACAGAATTAGAGGGAATTACCAAAAGACCCAGCGGCTATAAAAGCCATATCTCTTGCCGCCATTCTTACCCTCACTTATAAACTGCAATCACACTCGCCAGTGTTGCCACTCTATTCTTCACTCTCTCTGAATGCTCTAAGATCGTGAGATTTTTCTCTGTAGCCAGATAACCGCCATTTCTCACTCAAGTCGAGGCAAGTCTCTCTCTCTCTCTCTGGCACCCTCTCTCAATAAACATTAGAAACTTTAACTACAGTTTCGTCGATATGATCCATTATTTATTTTGCTTCCATTGGTGCGTAATTTTGAAGTCGACCTACTCAACATCTGGCTTTTTGTGTTTGATCCGTATCAAATGGTGTTTTGATGAAGTAGGAATTCGTTTTCGACCTTTCAATATGAAATTTCTATGCTTCTCGGCTTTTCCTCTTTATTTTCTCACCTGTAAATGAAGTTTAGGCATCGCCCTGGATTGTTGCCTTAGCTATGTGTTGTAATTGACTTATTTCTTCACCTGTCAAAGTCGATTCTGATTTTTGTATTGAATCGTAGGTAGATTTAATTGTGTCTCTGATCATTTTATCATTGATCATTGTACTTGCGTAGCAGATTTTTTTGCTTGATTGTTGTTAAGGAGTGGAATATGTTTGAAGTTGAGTTCTGTTTGGCTTCTGTGTTGTTCATTTGACCAGTTTCGAGAAGACTTCTTCTGCGTATATTTCTTTTTCAGTTTGGCCTGTAACTGTGATTTAAACTTCTATGACGAATTGGCTTTGTGCTTTTCGTTCTTGATTTTGTGATTGAACAAGGTTCCTACTCACACCGGAGATAGTATTGCTCAGGAATAAGTTTGGTAGCAGGAAATCAGGAGGTTTAGATGACGGTTGCGAGCAATATGATATTGAGATGGTTAACTAGTGATGATTACCAGTAGTAGCACATCCGTGTATGAAGTTCTTAGATGAACAACCATAAAGGAAAGCGACTAGACTTGACTGTAAACAGATATACTCCACAATGTGCTTAAACTGATTAATATTGCATAACCATCCTGTGCTTCGGAAGGTTACTTGCATATCATTTTGCTTGATATTCTGTGATTGTTAAATTAAGTTCTTAGGTCATCGTTGCATAATATTGCATAGAGCTTTTATATCTCCAAGGTGCCTCATTTTTTAATTTCATTTAAACTCCAATCTGAAAATGAAGTTATTTTCCAACGCTAGGAACAAGGGAGCATTTCTTGCAGATGAAGGAATCAAAGAAGGAGTCCTCTTGTCTTCCAAGTGCCAAGGACAAAAATTCCTTGTTGGGTAATCTTTTGCTGCTCTCTACTTGTGCCTTGCATTCAGACGTTCAACTTGATTATTTTGAGTCCAATATGACCGCAAATCATTTACATGGACAGAAGCTAGGATTACTGCAAATATCTTGATTTTTTTTGTCATCGACCAATTTGACATATCAAGAAATTGCTAATATTGAAGCATATTGGTGCATGTGGGGTATATACTCCCTACTAATATATTATACATATATAGAAACTAATTTCAATGAGACTTGACTGGGGACCTTGATTTCTCAACCAACAAAAGCTTCTAGCTTCCATGGATCAAGAGGCTATCTATTATAAACTCCGTATCATTTTTAAGCTAGTGATATTTTATCCTGCAATTGTGTCATTTTGTCTGTGTGATTATTTTTTGATATACAAGAACTATGAACCAATATCACAACCAACCTTTTGCAGATGAGGAAATTGGAATGGAATTCCTGAGCTCCTGGAAAACATCTGTCACAGGAGATAATTCATTAGATCTCGGTTTTGATACGGTCTCCACTGGCAAGAAAAATAAATTTAACTTTGAGAAGTTGTAAGTTTGGTGAATCTATATCATTTTCCATTTTCCAATTTGATTTTCTTTCCTCCCTCTAACAGTTGACATTTTCTCATTAATTCTTCATGAGTCTAGTCTTGTTTTAGAGTAATGATTATGATAAAATCTTGACTGAAATTCATTTTTCATTCATTTTCTCGTGCTCTCGAGAGTGAGCTGTGTACAAATTTCCTTTTTCTTCTTCAATAGATATGTATACCTCAGAAAATTTTGCAATTGAAAAGTTCAATAAAGAGTAAAAATTTTAATTTCCTAGGAGTATGTCTGCTACATATAGTAGTATATAGAAGCGAACAAATTTGTATGTGGGCGGTTTTCTTTTTCAGGGACCTTGATTTCGATCTGGATGGAGATTTTGAGAAGCTATCATCCTTCAAAGTGGATATGTCAGATCTTGATTTCTCTTGCCCACTGAAACAGGCTGCTAAACCCAAGGAAGGATCTGCAGGAAAATCTCCTGGTGGAAAATTGGAGCAAGAACAGTTTACCTTCTCTTTTGACTTCAATGAGTAAATAAACAAAAATCTTAAGTAGCACTATTGGAATTCAATAGGTTAGGAGTTGTAGCATTTCTTACCTGCCATAACTCTTACTGCAATGCAGGCTAGAAAATTTTGATTTTAAAACAACAACAGTGGAGGGAGAAAAAACTTCATTAAATAACTTGAACAACAAAGAGATTGTTCCAAATAATAAAGAACGTGATGTCTCTAAAACTGCCTTCTGTGGAAGTGCTGATCCATTTGATGATGGAAAAATTGAAAAGCTTCAAAAATCAACAGATGTATCTACTTCCAAGGCTCATTCTGCTGTCAATGGTACAGTGCTTAGCAATTCTTCAAATGTTAAATGTCTTTCTGGATCTCTAACCTCTGAAGTTTTATTCATGTGAGATGTTGTAGACAATGTGGACACTGCTTTAGACGTTGCAAAGACTTGTGATTTTTCCAATAAAAATATCCATTCAGGAGTTGCAAATTCTGAAGGTTTAGTCATGCCGCCTGTTGAAAGCCCTGTGCAAGGGAAAACAGCTAGTGATGACCAAGAAGAAGATCAACAAAATCATTCATCAGAGAAACCAATGTCAAAGTCCACAGGATCATTTATTCAACAGACCATGACATCACCTGACCAATCGATTGATGGAAATGACATAGCTCAAGATATAGTTTCAGATATTCAGGGAGAAATTAGATCTCCAACTACTAAAGTTAAGATGTCAGGAGCTCAGCAAAACCTTACTCGTGAAATGATTGCAGGTGTTGGCTTTAGTCATGATATCTCACAACCAATGGAGCTGCCTCAATCATTTCTTGCCAGATCAGATAGAAGTCAAAAGACTGATAGTGGAACTACAAGTCAAAATGTCTCGGAGCATGATCCAGAAATAGATTGTTTAGACCATGAAACGATTTCTGCTGAAAGTGTTTTACAGACAATGCCACATAACAACAGGCTCAGTAAGGACTCAAAGGATTCAACCTCAAAAATTTTGGTTAAACTAGGGAGGTTAGAAACTGAAATCAATTTGCTTAATTTCGATCATTTGCTCCTTGCAACCATTCTATTAGTTTTGGGGTCAGGAGCTGCAAAAACTATTTGATGATCCACTTTGGTGGGATCTATCTCATGTCATCAAGAAGCATATGAAAGGATCATAGATGAATGTCTATCAGAATGTCAAAGGTACTAGGCATGTCAAGAAAATAATAGGTCTTCGGAATTGCAATTACTATTTTTTTGAGCAACTCTTCAGGCATATAAATTGCAGTTACTAAGAGTATATTATCATCCAGTGGGTTGTTTTGAGCTTTTTATTTTTCTAAACTAAGCATCATATGCAAGTTTATACGTTTCTGATAGTTTAATGTGATGTAGTGATACTGTAAATGATAAAGTGCCACAAAGGAACGAGAAAGAAGCAGAAATTGTCTACTCAAAATACTTTAACAGATCAAGAAGAACTGAAATTGGTCTTGATACTCCATCTTTTGGGGGGAAAGGAGTTGCTGGCCTGTCCTTAAATCGACCTGAAAAATGGTAAATGTGCTTTTTGTAGTGATTGCAATAACTATTTGACTTCATTGCTTTAAGTAAATATGGAGGGAACTGGTTATGGTGAACAAAATGGTGGCCAATTCAAAACCACTTTCAGGGAATTGACCATTAGTCAACAAGTTTCATTGGAAAGGGGAAACCCTGTTGAAAACCCCCGTTATATCAGGTGGTACATCTTTAATTGCAATTTCTGTTTTAAAAAAATTTGATTTGAAAATAAGTTGAAATTCCCTGTTTGTGCAAGCAAATTTTCCCTGTATGTGAAAAAGGCGGTTTGATATACTGTTATCATATCTTATAGCAACTCCTCCAGTGTTGATGCTGAGCAGAATGACTGCAAGGTAGTCAAAATTCCAAGACCTGCTGATAAAGTGGTCGTCGAAGGGGATTCTTTTATGCTGGGAAATGAAGGGAAGAATAAGAGCAGTAAGAAATTTGGGTGAGGGCTTATACTGTTAACTTGCTTTAAATTTACTTGCTCCAGAGTTTCATCATATTGTACCAATCTAACTATATTGAAAGTGTCCTTTTAATATTTCTCTGGTTCCAATTTGAACTGAATATAAGAAAAGCTAGATGTTCTGTCTAATAATGACAGTATATATCTCTTAAATGCTTCACCTATGATGAAAATGATGAAAATTTGGCAGAAAATCAATTAAAAATTTAGTGGCACTTTCCTAGAAATTGACCATTGGTGAACGAGCTTTGCTGGAAAGTGCAAAGAACATAAAAAATTTGTGCATATAAGCAGAGGCATTTATATACCAGCAGTTCTAACAATTTGTATTCTAGGAAAAGAAAACTTTACGCTTTCGAATTTGTCAGTATTGTTAATATTTTAATTTTTCTATTAATTGATCACCTCCAGTATGACTCCAATATGAACTTTCCTTGTAATATCGAAGGGAGTGCTTTGGTGCTGGTGCTGAGCAGAATATAACGATGCCAAGGCTTCTGAATAAAGAACCTGCAAAAGGGGGTTCCACTATACTTGGGAGCAAGAAGGATGTTAAAGAAATCAAAAAGATTGGGTGAGGCATATATGCTCAAGTTTGGTGTCTTTACATTAACCTTTTAATCTGGCTTTGCATGAAATCTGCTCCATAGCTGGATGATTTCTGGTTCTCATTTTAACTTTTGCTGATTCATATTAGTTGACATCTGTTCCATAGCTGGATAATTTTTAGTTCTCATTTTAACTTTTGCTGATTCATGGTAGTTGACAATTGAAAATATTACCATATCAGATAATTTCCAGGCTCTTGTAGTCTGCATTTGACATTGACCTCATGGATAATACAAGAGGATCAAATAGTGTAACTTGTGTATTAATACTTGAGAAATATTTTACTTTGATTTATGTACTTAAACAACTTAGTCATGCAAGACACAGAATTGCTTCATGTATTGGAGTTCTACACCATGAAGCTTTGCCTAAAATTGACTTCTAAATGAGACATGATTTTAATGTCATGATCACAAGCTTTAGACTGGTAGCCAAATTACAACTTCAATATTTTTGGATGTAACTTTCTGGAAGTTCTAAGTTGGGTCTAAGTTGGGAGGATGAGCGACAAGAGTAACAAGATGGATTGTGCACACAGAGATCTTAAATTGTTGGTATTGTACATTAAGCACGACTCTAAAATAAAAAATTTCAGAACCAGTTTCCGGTCCTCAATGCATAGCTCAATATTTTGGGTTGAATGGATTCTTGAAAATGACAAACATATATTTAGACTTCATGTTGTCCAAATTGCGGAACATTTAATATTTTTTACAGATACGCCACAGATAAAACATTATACCTAATTACCATACAAGTTGCAAGCTTCCACATATACAGGAATAAAGCCATGATCTGAGATCTTTTGGTCCCAAATTAGATAGTTTTCCTTTCCATAGTCCACAGTGATCTCTGCATCAGCTAATGAAGAATTTCCAAAGCTTAATTTCTTTCTTAGCATTTTGGACATCATTCACTGTTGCTGATATGCATTTTTCTTCACTCAAAATTTGCTATGCCCTACTTACCTATATATATATATGACCTCAGTATGTTATTACTATACCCTGATACCTCATTTCCCTTGCTATTTATAGAATTTTGTATTATTTTTGTTAAAAGAACCCTGAGTAGTTTCTGTTACTAGTTTTTGATATTAAGTTGAACTTGCATTAGAGGAGAGTAAACTTATATTTCAACTTGTCCCACCAAAATCTTCATTCACTTTCTGCACTCGACATACTCTTCATAGATGACATTTTGTGATGTAATTTCTGTTTCTAGTTTAATTCATGCATTTAATTTGATACTTCTTTGAAACAATGATATAAGATTTATGAGGCTTCTCTGTGCAGTTCTGAAGCTGATCCTGCAGTCCAAAAAGACGAGAGATTAAACTCCAACACCCTGACAAGTGCAAATTCTAGAATTATGTCTTCCTGCATGGGTTCCAGTTTGGGAAGGAAAATTGGTATTTCTGAAGAGCTTAAAGGTGGGAAGAACAAACCAAATGTTCCTAGTTTGATTTCAAGGTCTGATGATAAAATTGAATCACCATTTTCCTCAATGTCCTATAGCTTTTCTTATTCAATCTGACTGATTCTGTTGGAGGATGGCACTCTTCCAACCTAGGGTCATTAGTGCAAACAAAGATCTGTCAAGTGCTACACTTAAAAGGGAAATCAATTCCTTGGGAAACATGAAGAAAAACATGGAAATACAAGGAAAAATGACACCCACTATTGTCTCGCTGATTGCCAGCACTGAGAGAAAAATGCCAGAAATGTCGTCTCTTAAACGAAAGATACTTGAGGTTCTGCACTTTCCTTATTGTGATAGTCATGTACTCATGTTTACTTCTCTAATACTCACTTTGAAATGAGAAGTATAGCTTTTCGTCATATACTATACATTGAGATGACTTTTGTAGGGATCAAATCCAGATCAGCAGTTCTTGAGTCCACAAAAACGTTTCTCTCAGTCACAAAGTGAAAGCAGGTATCATCTATTACATGTGCATTTAGCTAATCATCATACTGACTAGAATTTCATGAGTATCATTTGCAAAATTTCCTGCAGAGACAGAAAAGATTTGGAAAGCAATGCTGAAGGACAGGTAAGATGAATTTACTTTAACACTGCAAACCATAGATTGAAAACTGATTAGACAATTATAATAGACATTCCAAATGCCATGGCCAGGTTTCCTGTAATGATAAGCAGACAGAGTCTAAACTGAAGAGTATTCTCTGTGATCATCCAACCTCTGGGGTTGATAGGCCCAACAAGATAAGCACAAAAGATTTGATGGTTCCTCTAGATGTGGAAAATGATGGAAATGTTGAGAAAGCTGAAGCATATGTGAAAGAGCTTGACGCTGTAAGTGCAGTGTGTAACTCTTTCAATGGTTGTCAATCTACTTATGTGTGATTCACATCACGAGGATTTCAACCATCATATACTAAAACTGAAGGCCTGCTACATGACTTAGAAACTGTGATCCTAGAGCTCTAATGGAGCAAATCAAGCTCCTGTGTTTCACAGTCAATTAGAAAAGGAGCATTAATGCATGTCATCAACTTCTTAGGAGCATTGTCATCAACTTCTTACTTGCTTTGTACCACAAAGCATAGACAAATATTTGGCTTCCATACCAGAGCAGGTTGCTAAAAGGAAAAGTCCTTCCTGGTTTCATAAGCTTGCTTGCATTTGAATCGGTAGCATCTTTACATTTTTAATTTCCCAGTTCACTCTTAGCTCTTAAGTTGCTGCTATACTCTATGATCATGCACTCGACTATTGGAATCTTCCTGCAGATTTGCAACATGCTGAGGACAAAACATGACGAAGCCAAGGAAATAATGGTTCGAGCTGTTGTGAACAACAATAGATTACTAATGCTTAACCATCCCATGTTTGATGAGAAGATATCCTTCCAGTTATTATATCTTATCTTTGGCCATTTATTCATAATTATCTGTGTATATTGAAAATTTTAATTTCCTTCACCAATGGCTACATCCGTAGGGTTCAGAAATTTGCAGCACGGTTGATCTCTAATTAGTTTACCGGGAACAGCAAAAAGGTGCACCTATCTTCTCTCTATGTCTCTCTCCTAGATGCACATCTCAAACTTCCTTTTTGATATTATGATGAGAATTTCACATGGATTTGAATTTATTACAGAATATATAGTTCTATGCTACTCTTTAGACCACAGAATCAAATGATTGAGCTCTAGAGGTGCCTAACGTGATCTCTCTTTTATGCTGCCACAGCTGGAACTGGGGTGGGCATTTGCAATTTACTCTTTAAGATAGCTTTAAGCGTTTCACTTGCTTACACTGTCTAGCGTTTCATTTGTATTTTCCAGATAAGCTAAGACCTTTAGTGTTTCAATTGCTAATCACAGTCCAATGGTTAACTGTTTGCTAAAGATTGACAATGTGGTCAAGATGCTTCAATGAGCCATGAGATAGCTGTTGGCCAATGATGAACGTCCATTTGATGGGTATCAATACAAGAATAACCTGCTTCAGTTTATATTTTCCTGGACACTAGCCTTTTAAAATTTTCAGTGTCTATAGTTTTACGCTGCACATCAGGAGTTAACTATCGTCAATCTCTGGAAGCTAACCGATTGGTTTGAGTAAGCATGTGTTCTTAGAGGACCTTAGTTCACTTATTCTTGAAAATGAATTATTGCGATTTAGTTTAATCTTTTTCCCAAGCCACCATTTTTAATACTTCAAAAGGAAATTAGAGTTTTTACAATTCAAAGATGTGGAAAAAAAGGAACGAGAATATGCATCAGGTTTTACGTCAATGATAAAAGATTTCAATTATATAAGAAAACCTTTATAAATTAAATAGCATTCAAACTATGTAAATTTATTAATTAATCGATAAATTAATAAGCATAATCATAGTTTCATATATTTGACTAACTAAAAATTCTTTGTATTTTATTAATCTAATCAATTGATTATCAATCACTGAGGTCAAGTATTTCTACATGTATCGCAATTCAAATTTTCAATTTCAAAACTTAATAAGTGCAATAAGAAATGTCAAAGATGAAATTTATCTAAATTTAAATTTCAAGAAAATAATCAAAAGAGAATTATATATTAAATTTTTTATAGTAAATTATCCATGTTTATAATTTTATTAATTTATATTAATTTATGAATTGAATGAAAAATGGTATTATATAAGAAAATTTTGAAAAGATATTATTATTTATTTATATTAATTTTTTAATAATCATAAAATTTATCATATAATAGAATATGTTATCAAATCTTAAACTATATAATTTTTCTTATAGACAATTCTTGGCAAATAAATATTTGACAAACAAGTTCTTGCGTCCATGAAAAATTAAAATTTGCTTGCATGAGAAAGAGTTCTTTAGCCAAAAGATCATTTTAGCCCCCAACACTTATTGTAACATATCACTCTCATAGAGCATAAGCCCAAATATACTAGAGGATATTCGAGAACATACTTTATGAAAATAGTATATTAGGACAATCAAACTAGCACATTAAACGCATCAAACATATCGTAGGCATTCTAAATGTTCATTTCTTCCCATTTCATTCACCAACATAAATGTCACATGTGTCATTACAATTCATAATCCACATGTACATTGCACAACATTGTTTTGAGTTCAATATCAGTACCAAATATATAACTTGAAATGGGACGCTAATACACAAGACTCTAATTAGACTTCTCAGATTCAGCTGATCAGATCTTTGAGTCATTCTTGTCCCCAAAATGCAAGTACTAGACTTTGACTATATCACCTTAGTAACTAGAAATCACTTAAACCTTTAAAAAACAACATTGCAATTTTGATGAGTTTACGAACTCAGTAAGTGAACCATCATCGATGTATTCACTCAGGTTAGATCACAAAAACAAGTATATCAACATTTGTCATATTTCCACAAGCATATCATTTAAGCTAGCATTGCATATCACAACACATCCTCCATTAACTTCAACAGTAATTCACTATTTCAAAACAATTCAATAATTCATTTCAATTCAATCATTTGATACATGTAGGGATGTATATGAAAATGCATATATGCTTCCATTCTCATTTTATTTTGTTGTGATCAAGTGCCTGTGAACCCAATTTTATTTTCTTGTATTCGTTGTAGATATCGAGACCATTTATGGCTCGTATTCATTGTAGATACCGAGTCCATGTTATCTAAGCTTGAGGCCCTTTTTCATAATCCTGAACTCAAAGCTCTTTTCTGCACATAAGTCACTCTGGTCACAACTCCTTTATCTGATCATGCATTTTAAAGTGATGATATGCATCATTTCTTATGCATTGTTTTCGTTTCCTTTCATCTCTGTGTACTCATGCCACATATATCAAACTCCTTGAATCTAAGTCCGAAAATTATCAATTAGTTGTACACATGTTCCAAATTAAACATACAATTTATACAACAGCATATATAAATGAGTTTACACATCTAAGTTGACTCACAGTATGCTCCAGAAAAGCTATTGTCTCGATGTTCTGGCAATGTCTTGATGTTCAAGATCACCTTGCGCGTCTATCGTCATACAATACATACACACATAGTTCACAAATCACTAATTTGTTTAATCATATGAATATACAATTATACACATGTATATTTGTCATGTTTCAATGCATGCTCGATTGACTTTCCGGGTATGTATTCTTATGCATAGATCTTGACTATTCAATTTGTGCTTATACACCCTAAGACCATTCAAACATTATATCTTGTATACTACCATTTTGCAATCAGGTTTGTACCTTTAATTTAGCTTGATTTACTCCAAATTCATCAACCATATATTACACTTATCCTTTAACATTTGCATGATCAAAAGCCTCTTATAACACACACACAATTGTTACTTCAAATCTGGAATTTCAGCAAGCTAGATCTATATATTCACTAAACTTTTTCTAGCAATATATATTCATACATTTACCCAATTCTCATTCATAATTACCCCATGTTCTTCAATGCTCATTCATCCATACCTTATACACATTACTCATGTGCTTAAGATCATGTTTGCATTAAAAGAACTCATTTATTCTTTTAACAAATCATAATTTCCATATTTGAACACAACCATATCAAAGCAGTTCATTCTTTAGGTTATGACATCAATTAACTACATAAACTTATCAAGCTTTTAACCAATTAATCAAGCAAAAATCTAGGCTCATTCCTAGCCTTAATTAAGCCTAAACATACCAATTTAGAGTGATTTTTCTCAGCTGGTTCGACATGTACACAAGGCTGAAATTAAAATTCCAGAATTTGGCATCAACATCATTAATATGTGTAACTTTACTACCTTCAATGCTTCACGAATGTTACAAGCTTAGAGACATCACTAACACCTGAAATTTTCCAGAATTCATGTTCTTTAAGGATACTTCATTTAAGGTTAATTTGACTTTCATATTGGTTATACTAAGGCTTACAAAATTCTGCTCACTTATGTCATTATCTGTCATTTTTACAAACACACCTATATCTCTAATTTTGCATATTCGAAAACACCTTAATAACACTTATCTTTAGCATAAATTTTTAATCAATTATACTTTAAATCCCAACTTAAATCATCCATACAATAGCCCATGAACTACTATTTTCGTACATGTAAAAACAAAACAAAAGAGCACCTATTCATTCCTCATTTTCCAACACATCTTCAACACCAACACCACATTCAATCCATCCATAATTAGCCATAATAAAAATTCTGCTAACATATATCACAATAGGTCAGTATTTCACTTACTTGATTAGCTTCAATGCCACCTCAAATGTCGAGCTTGCTTAGCCTTACATGCAAGAACATTTGAGGGAGTATGATGGTTCAGTCATGACCAGAAAAAAGACAACAGTATATGTCACAATGTTTTGCCTCTATAGCTATCTTTATGAAGGATTTTGCATGGGTTTTGGGTGGTGATGTTGGGCCCCGAACCTTTTATGGAAGCTAGAACTGTTAAGTGAATTATTGGCTGTAACACCCCACTCCCGCGTGATCCGAACCCGACATCGTTGGTGATATCCGAGTCCGTGCCCCGCGAGGGTGGCGT
>JAOTAX010000002.1:22607708-22625456 GCA_025629825.1 Erythroxylum guanchezii | reverse complement strand
GAGACAAGATACTCACAAACACGAAACAAATCAGAAATCCTCATAACAGCCACCCAGAAACCAATCAATCAACCCAATGGAGAGTATGAGCAACAGATCCTGAGACAACATAATAAAAAAGTAAAGAATCTACAGAAAAAAATAATCAAACAAACATGAGGAAAGAGCAAGAGATTGGAGGCGTACCAAAGAGAAATCTAGCAATGATAAAACGATAAACGAAACCCTAGAAAATCTTATTCACCAAAATTGTCTATTCTTATGTGAGGACCAACCGTGGAGAAGGAGAGGAAACATTAAAAAAAGGGAGAACATTCGAGAGTGTCGGTTCAAAATAGCAAAGGTTGTATGACATCCGGTTGAGCAAACATTATTGGAGAGTGAAGCAAGAAGAGGAGGAGGACTAACCGTGGAGAAGGAGAGGAAGCCGACGGAGAGAGAAAGAGCGTTGTGAGTGCGTAAAGGTAGAAACTTCGAGAGTGAAGGGACGGTGAAGCAAGAAGAGGAGGAGGACCAACCGTAGAGAATGGGAGGAAGCTGATGGAGAGAGAGAGCGTTGTGAGTTGTGTGAGGGTAGAAACTTCGAGAGGATATGGGATTTAATTCAGAAGCACCCAACCGTTGGATTAAATGGACGAGTGGGATGGATTGTGTGGTCGTCCATCCCAACTCGTCCTTTATATATATACTTAAAGAACCTTGTATCAGCTTTCAGTTCATTTTTATCCTTTTATCGCATAAGGCCCCAAGTTTATGAGCCACTAAATAATGAATTAGATTGACCCCATTTTGTTAATCGCATTGCTTAGAAAATTGACAACCTACAGAAGAAGTTATCAAGTGGATTCCATAATACCTTAAACTACACATATTCCGCAAGTGACAGTTTCCAGAGCAAACCTTTACTATCCTTCGGTTAACGATGGTTAATGCTAAACCATCGATATAAGCTATTGGTAATACGACTCTCGTCTCAAGGATAGCTTAAAATAGAAGAATTAGCTTATTTGATTCAAGAGTCAACAAATAGAAGAAGCTTAGAAATAAAAACTTAATATATGTTTCGCCGGCAACAATAAATTAGGGATGTAAGAAAAATGTGTTAAATTCAAAATGTGAAAGTGAGAAAAAATGCGGGGGTTAAGGAGATAGTGACAAATAGTTTACCATTATAACAAAAACTATTTAAGTTAACTTATCCATACACTAGCACTATGACACTAGAAAAGGGCTCACAGGACAATCTTAAGACAATCTTCAAGAGAGACAAACTATTCCAAAAATACTTGATTATTACTATTTTCCATCTTTATTTATGTGTTTTATTACATCAAATTCCCTTTGTACCTTTAATTTTTCCTTTTGTTTAAATAAAACATTTTGTTTTGCACATTTTAGCATTTTGATAGTTTAGAATTTTATTTTTTGAGTTTTTCGAAGCTCCCTAATATCATTAATAAGAAATTAGGTATAAATTCTGAGAGAATTCTTCCTTGACATGCTAAAATTCTAGACTAACACTAACAATTTGACGTACCCTATGGGACTGTGATGCCATGAATAAGGAATGGAAAAACAAATTACTTTCGCTCTAGCCCTGGAGGCAAAAGTTTCTACAATAGTAGGGAATGAAGGTTTTGTATCACAAATAGTAGATAATCTCGAGAAGTCAACCCTACCTTTAGCTTAATTTCTTCCTAGTAAAAATTTAAAACATTGTTTACATAAACAAAAATTTAAAATTGAAGTCTACCATGACCTCTATGGCTATTACGACGAAGATATTAACAAAGAAGGTTGAAAATTTATTTGTTGCTTTCGTAAAATTTTTTGGGCATAATTCACCTACTTTAGCAAAGCAAATCTTTCAAGGACTTAAGAGGTATCTTGCTCTTAACGCGATGGAAGTTAGAGGCTATAGTCACCTTCTAGCTACCTCCTCTATGGATGAAAGATATGTGCCTCCTTATAAAAGAGAGGATGTTCCTGTGACACCTTTGTGCAATAATCTTGGTAATGGCCAATAGGCACTTAGCCCCTAAATTCTATGTAGATAAGCATTTACTCTAGAAGTTGAAGCTAACGAACCACAATATAGTTTAGGGGTAAGGTTACAATTGTAAACCATAATCCTAATATTCCTCCACCAAAAAAGAGAATACAATTCAATATGAAAGTCGTGAAAGAAGTTATTCAGAATTGTATTGTCCTGGTTTAAACAGCTTGGCTGCCCAAAATTCCATAAGCCTTATCTGGAACAGATTGATCATGAAAATCCTTATCCTCATGGTTAAAAAATTCTTGAATTCAACTTATTTGCTAGTAAAGATGGTCAGTCCACCATTGAGCACAATGCTAGATTCATCATATAATACGGAAAATTACCTAATTACAAAAACTTCAATAAATTTAGGCTCAATTTGTTCCCAAATTCATTAAGAAGAACCACCTTCTGTGGTATACTTTGTTGTCTAATGACTCTATCCTTTCTTGGGTTGAAATGGAAAAATTATTCTATACTCAATTTTTTATAACTAAGCCCGAAGTTAGTATAACTGAGCTGTCAAGGGTTACTTAGAAGAGTAAGGAGAATTCTAACATATTCATCACTCATTTTTTTTTAAAAAAAAAAAGAGAGGTCTATGTTAGATCACCCTTCTAGAAAACAAATATATGAAGTTCCCTCAAAGAAGGATGGACATTAAAGCGTGAAAGAAATTCTAAGGCAAGAAATTTATGACTTTTATGAACTGGCAGCAAAAGTCTCTAAATAAGAAGATCTTCTTTAGGAAGAAGGACACCAAAAAAAAAGGATATTTATGTTACAAAGATTAATTCTTACACTTTGGTAGTAACCGAATTCATCATCCCTAAAACTTATGTTTAATCCTCTTTAGAGCATAAATACGTAAAAGTCAAGGAAAATGTAGTCTCTTTTTATCCAAGTTCAATACACCTTTGACACCTCCAAAACAAAAGAGATTTTTAGTTATTTATTGTAAGAAAAATTCTTCACCTTACCACCTGAGCATAGAATTCCTACAAAAGAAGAAATCAGAGGTAGAGACTACTACAAATTTCAAAATACTTAGAGCCATCTAACAAATTCATGTTGAGGGGTTCAAAATGTGGTCCAAGATTGAATTAATAAGGGAATCATATTGTTTGCTAAATCTGACCAATTATAATGATTAATGAGGACCTATTCTTCCCAATGGCAACCATGAATGCCACTGAATTTGACTTATACTTATTGTTAGATGTTAAAAAATTTTTAAAAATTATGGAAGATCATTTAGAATCAACATCGAATCATTTAGTACCATCATCGAATCCAGGAACATGTGTTTTTATTCCTAACTATGATCCTAAATTTAGGAATAAGGGTTAATGAATTCCCAAAATCCAGCAGAAGGCAGAAACTTCAAGAAAAAAAATCACCAAATAGAATCCACCCATGTTTATAGGTAAGGACATGAATCTCGAATTCCAAGCTTACAACTTAAACAATCTAAATTTGTAGTGTCACCACGAATGCCACCATCCCAGTAATGGTAGCGAGTAAAACATCCAAAGAATTTGGTACCCTTAACTCAAACTTAAATAAGACAGCTTCCAAGATTAAGAAAAATAAGCCAGTATTATTGGAGGAGCCAACTTTAAAAAGTCATCCCGTGTAACACTGGTCTTTTTGGAAGAAAGTACTATGGATCCTAATAATAAAAAGGGATGGGTTGAAGTCGTTTATGAAAAATAAGGCTAGAAAAATTAGAATCCTATATTTCATAAGAAGTAAGCCCGCTCTAAAAGCCAAGATGAGGATTCCTATAAATTCATTACGATTAGACAGATTTCTTAGGTATAATTTACCATGTCTTTTATAAAACTCCGTGCTTCATTTGGTAAATCTTGTGCAAACAAGATAGAAATGCCTCCTGAGAGAGGAGAATGTAGGGTGCTAATATTGGAAATAGGACTAGGAATTAAAAGAAAATGGTGTTAAAAAAACCAGTTAGTGCTATGGCACAACATATAAGACCTTTATATATTAAGGCTTACATCAATCGAAGACCATCCTCAAGAGTTTTGGTCAATAATGAGTCGACAGTAAACATTATGCTAACTAAAATGATGATAGCTTTATGTAAATACAATACAAACTTGAGCCTAACTAAAGTATATATTGCTATATTCAAGGGTGAAACTATTACAGCATGAGGAATTCTCCCTTTAAATTTTTATTGTTGATACCCATTCTAGCTACCAAGTCTTATGGGAGCGAGATTGGATCCAGTCCAATCATTAAATCACATTGTCTCTCCTTTAACTTTTACTCCTATAGAAAAAAGATAAAGTGAAAATCATTTAAGTTGATTCATAGCCATTTCATACTAAAGTTGATGCAATAGAGGAAAAATTCTACATAGATTATATAAATCTAGTACAAATTCAAAAATCACATTATCATAAGGAAGGTAAAGAAAAGATAAAGACAAAGTTAGAAGAATACATAAAAACATCTACCATTGTACCTACTCCAAGGTTAACGAAGGTTGCCATTATAGAGGAAATTTTGGAGAACTCTAAAAATAGAGAGGTAACTACAACCATAGAGATCAAATAATGAATACAGCAAATCTTGGAGAACTCTATAGAAATAAATGGATGTGATAACACAAAATTGGTTTTGAAAGAAGAAAAAGAATCAAAAGTAATTGAAATCCTCCTCTAAGAAGTTTGATGATTGCGGGAGCCAGAACCAAGAATAATTAGAAAAAGTGAACCTAGATAATTCAAAGTAATTCCATAAAGTCTTTATTAGCAAAAACTTAGATTCAAAGACAAAATTGGAACTATTAGAACTCATGAAATAATTTAAAGACTATTCCACTAAGGACTGTACTTAAATGCCATGATTGAGTAGAAGATTGGTAGAACATAGACTTCTAATAAATCTAAAATTCTACCCTCATTGTCGACCTTTTAAGTAGAGGTACAAAGAAGTTGAGTTGAAGATTAAAGAAGAAGTTGAAAATTATGTAAGGCTGGTTTCATTAGACTAGCCAAATATACTAAGTGATTAGCTAACATTATGCCTATAGTTGAGAAGAATGGAAAGACAAGAATTTGCATCAAATTTAGGGATTTAAATGCAACTATTCCTAAGGATGAGACATGATGTTGATTACGAAATATTTTATAGATGCAATGATTGAACATTTTTCTTTTATGGATTATTTTTTTTGTTATAATCAAATTTTTATATCCAAAAATTGATATTTCCAAAACATTTTTCAGATGTAAAGAGTTAATAATGACATTCAAATGGGTCATAATGCCTTTTGGTTTAAAAAACATAGAAGCCATTTATCAGAGGGCTATAAATGCTATCTTTCATGATTTAATGGGACGTACTTTAGAAGTTTACATAGAAGATATTGTTTTGAAATAAAAAAGAGTGTAGATCATATCTAGGATTTATAAGAAGCCTTTCATAGGATGAAAATGAACATATTGAAGTTAAATCCACCAAAGTATGTTTTCAGAGTAAAAGCAGGGAAATTCCTAGGGGTTCTTAGTTCACAGTAAAGTAATTAAGGTAGATAAAAATAAAGGAAAAGCCATTCTTGAAGCAAAATCGTCTTAAGATATGATAAAACTTTAGAGATTTCTAGGACAGGTGAACTGCATAAGAAGATTCATTACTAATCTAGTAGGGAAAGCAAAAGGTTTTTAGATTTATTAAGGTTAAAGAATTCTTTTGGGAGGAAAGGCATCTAATATCATTCGATAATATTAAGGTATACCTAACCAAACCTCTTATACTTAAGCCCCTTTGAACAGAAATTATATTAAAGTTTTATATTTCCACTATGGAATAATCTATTCGATATTTATTAGCTTAAAGTAATAAGGTAGGCTGTGAAAAAGTTATTTATTATTTGAGTAGAATTCTCATGCCAATAGTTATGTTTAACATTATAACTTGCTTGTTTATATGGTTTCACAGACTGATTTAATGAAATATATGCTAAATAAACTAGTCATCTTAGGAATATAGGAAATGGCTTATTAATTTTATAGAATTCAACCTGGTATATACCCACAAAAGCCTATAGGTTAATCACTACTTAGTACGCGTTCAATCGATTGAGGTATGAGAATATGTGGGACATTTAGTTCTCAATTATGAGAAGAGTCCACGTGAATTGAAATTCGATGGGCCTAGTATAGAGAAGTCAACTGGTGTTTTGGACTAGTAATAACGACACCAAATGGGACTAAAACTCTTCTGTCCTTTAAAATGGACTTTCCATGTACTAATAATTAGGCAGAATATAAAAACCTGATAATTGGACAAGAACTTTTTTGTTGATCTTGGTGCTAAAAAGTTCTTATCAATGGAGATTCTCAATTGTGTTACCAAAGGCTATAGGAAGTGTCTAAAATATGGAAAAATTTAGTGAATCCCTGCTTCCAAGTTACATTATATAATCAAACCATGGCCCTTTAGAGGAAGTTATTGATCTTATTAGGAAGATATATCCACCATCTTCAAAAGGCTATAGTTTCATTCTATTGGCGATAGATTATTTTACTAAATGGGTAATAGCTTAACCTTTGAAGAAAAGTGATAAACAAATGTATTTAAATTTATTAAAGAATAGATTATTCATCAATTTGAAATTTCTCAATTGATAACAAGTGATTAGGGAACCATATTTACGGGCTAAGAAGTTAGGGATTTTGCTAAAGATTATGGGATAAAATTGTTAATTTCAATTGTATGTCATGCTCAGGCTAATGGTCAAGCCTAAGCATCAAACAAAATAATTATTGAGATATTGGAAAAATGTTAAAGGATAATCCTAGAGAAGGACATAAAATTCTGTTAAAGACATTGTGAGCATATCATACCTTTAAATGTACTACTACAGGAATTAGCCCATTTACTTTAATATATGAATGTTGTTCTTCCTATGAAAGTAGTGGTTCCATCCTTGAAAGTAGCCAAGAAAAATGGTTTAGAGAAATCTTGTCATGCTCACTAAAGGTTGAGGATGATAAGGGGATAAATGCTTATTAAATTAAAGCAAAGAGCTTATGGAAGATTAGCATACCTGTGAATGCTTATATTGTAACAAAACAATCTTCAAATTAAGAAGCAAAGTCAAGTCGCATATAACCAGAATGTTGGAAAATGTGATCTGGACATTCTTTTAGTATAATAGATGGTTGGGTACTGATTAAAACAAGATATTTATGAGCTTAACTTAATTAGATACATTATTAGAGAAGATCAATTTGTTGCTTATGCTCTTGCACACAAAGCTAAAATTTTGTTAGGGATTAAAGATTCTAACACTAAGTTCAAGAAAAACAAGATGGACCTCAATTTTTGGACACTATCTAAGCATGGTAAATTCACCAATGTGTTTTCTAAAAGGATCTTTCAAGGGCAGAGAAATGTAGTACCATGGCATAATCTAGTTTGGTGCAAGTACATGCTTTTTAGAGCTTTAGTTAGCCTATAGAGAGCTATCAAGAATAGATTACCTACAATTGAAAGATTAAACAACCATATAACTATATCAAATAGATGTGCATCATGCAAATAAAAGCAAGAATGCATAACTCACATATTCTTTAAATTTTAATTTACTCAATCATTTTGAAAGGACTTTACAAGAAGATGTTTTTTAGAAAACCCTCCAGAGGAATAGGATCAAATTGTGATTTGTTTCTCCAAATTATATATGCATAACAAAGCAAAACAATGGTACTTATTTAATACTTTATCATACCTGGTATAAGCCTTGTGGGATGAAAGAAGCATGAGAATGTTCAAGGGCAGTGAGAAATAACATTAAAGGCTATTTAGAGAGCTACTTAATATAATCAAGTTACATACTGTCACACTTGGAGAGAAAATGCATATAGATTATAGTCTCATAACAATATGGAATTAATGTATATTTTGAGTACCTAAACTAATGTCTATTTTATGTACCTAGAATTATGATTTATGATATAATGTTTTTTTTAGTTCTTTTGTTGTCAGAATCAAAATTATGGGCTAATTTATGTTTGTAAAACCTTGATATAGCCTTTCATGGCTTAATGTAATTCACAATGTTCAAAATAAGTTAATGGAATTAGAGGGTTTAGATAAAATGCGTCTTTAGGCTTTTAATAATATGATAATTCAAAAGGAAAAGGTGGAAAAATTCTACAAAAAAAATTTATAGTTGGGAATTCTAGGAAGGGGATATAGTATAGAAGTTGATCCTACCTCTTACAATAAAAGATAGAGAATAGGGTAAAAGGTCTCCATATTAGGAAGGCTATTTAGAATTAATAAAGTCTTAAGTGGTAATGGCTATTGGTTAGCTAGTTTAGAGGGAGAAACATATAAGCTTTTCAATAATGGGAAGTATTTGAAGCCTTATGTACTTACCCTTTTTTTGAAAAGTCAAGGGTAAAGGAATATGAGTGAATTTTAAAAATAAAAAAGCACTAATTTAAAATAAACATTTATAAATAAAGTTCAAAGCCATATGAAACTAACCAAAGGTTGAACAATTGAATTAAGGAAGAGAATTTTAAAGTTTTTGCAAGTTAAAGGGCCAAATTTCACCATATTTGTTGATATATGAAACTTGGTCCTCTTTGGCTTACTAGACTTCTTGTTTCCAAAAACTAATTTTGTCATTCTGTAGTACTAATGACTTCCTAACTTGGTAGTTGTCTGGTTGACTTCATGAAACTCTTAATTGACTAGTTATCCATCTTGTATTAGAGCTTCTTGCTTCTTTCTAATCACTTAGATAGCTTGTTCATGCACAATAACCTCATTTTCTAAAGAATCATACTCATTTTTAGCTCTTAAATTTTTTCCAAGAGATTCTAACCTCTATTCTCCTCTACATTATAATCAATTTGATGTTAGTGCGAGAGGCTTCATTTTTTAAGTACATGTCCTAATCATGAAAGACTTCTCAAAAAGTGAAGATTTCATTTTTTTTCTAAGAAGTCCCCTAACAGTATACAAATGAGTTATGAAGCCAACATATGACAGTCTCAAAAGAAGTGAAGATTTCATTTTTGCTAAGAAGTCCCCCAATAGTATACAAATGAGTTATGAATCCAGCAAATGACCGTATGCTTAGAAAAGAACTATGCTGAATTTTAATCAAAAAATACAACTCCTATTACATTATGAGTCTTAAAAACTCCTTGATTATTAATAGTTCCTCAAAATTTATTATTGGTGTAGTATTGGAGTGAATTTCTATAGAGAGATCTAAGAAACTCAGGCCAAAAACATCTTTTGAAGTCGCTTTTAAAAACATCTTTCTCCTATAAGACATAAATGAATTTGTTAGAAGGCTAGTGTATTAGCTTGTAGAATAAAGTAATTCTTATTTTATCTCTTGTGAAATATCCTTAGTAATCTTTGGTTTAGAAGAATTCCTAGTTAATCTGGATTCTAGTTTAAGAGGAAGGAAAGGAGTTGGAAGGTCTGACATTATGTTATTTACAAAATGAAGATAAAAAGTAGAACTTATAGTGGAAACAAAGCTAAAAGTACTAAAAGGAAGTTTTATACTATTGAGAATGTCCTTAACAACATTTTCAAGCACAAAAGAAGTCCCTTTTATAGGAAGGGTATCTTCTATTGCAAGCTCTCTAATCTAAGATTCTTTAAGCAATAACTTTGAGCTAAGAAGTTACCAGAAGCCACCGTTCTATATAAAGGGAGTACATTCATTCAACGGAACCCATATAAATTTGACATGTTCTTTTTGATAAGTGAGATTTATAGAAGAGACATAATTTTCTATCAACCCAAAATAAGAAGAACACTTAAAAGCACTAGGGTCTAAACCAAGGGTCTTTTTGACCAAGCAAAAAATATTCCCTGAGTATAGGTAGTTTAATAAGAAAGAAAATATCCGTCAATGAGCTTGAAACATGACCAAAAGGAAAGATAAAGGAGTTACAAGTAGTACTACAAAATTTTAAAATAACATATACAAAGTTAGGTTGATATTCTATGGAATTCCCAAAAAGAAATATCAACTGTAGAAGGCCTTGTCTCTTTCAGGTCGAATTGTATAAAGGGTACAACTTATCCACCTACTTAGCCTATTAATCTACATTTTTCAGCCACGATTTTAAGGATTTAAGAGCTTAAAATAGAGGAATTCTATAGGGCATTTTGATTTATTTACTTTTCGCAACTGGGGTAAGGATGGATAAGAAGAATTAGTAGGTGATGGAATGCTAACAGTGAGGGGAAAACCTTGTTCATAACCGAAATGAAGAAATCATTCTATAGTGCTGAAAAAAGGAATTTAAATGCTATAATTAGTGGTCAAAATGAGATTTATAAAAAGTTTTAAGAAATTATTTACGTAACTCTTATGAAGGTTAAAAGGGACTCAACTATAATAAATACCACTTCAAGCTTTACAACTTGCGTGTAAAGGTAAAGTTAAAGAAATTGAAGGAATTTTTGAAGAAAGTACAAGAATTAGAGATAGCATTCAGTTCAACAAAGTCCATTTAATAAGAGAAAGATGCATGACGAGTGGAAGCCATAGTCATAGTGAAGTATGAGTGAAGTCATAAAAATAAAATACTGAGGATAAAGACTATTTAAAATTTAAGATGGAAAAGAAAGAGAAATGAGGAGAATTTATAATGAAAATGGTCGAATCTTAATGGAATAATAAGTCTTCGGAATTTAAAAGTGATTTTCTATCTTTCGTAATAGAAGTAAAGGTAGGAATTTCAAATATGAAAGATTTGATGTGATTTTTAGCCTGGTTGTTCTTATGTATAAGAGATTATTTAAGATTTGGGAAGATCCTCATGATGACATCACTTCTTAATTTTGAATTCCTTCTAGTTCTTGTAATACGTGAAACCACTTGTTATAATTCATAAGACAGGGAGAACTTCTACGTCATATGTTTAGTTGATGGGGCAATCTTTGATAGTCTAAATAATTTAGCCCATTTGGCCTAAAAAGCAATTCAACCAATAAATGAAAGAAACTTAAAAATAACTCCCAATATATATTTAGCTAGAGAATTAAATGGTTAAAAAAAACCACGGATATGGGAAGACATGTGCTGAATTCATTGAAGTCGAAATTGTGGAAGTGGAGAAAAAAGTGTAACACAATTAACAGAAACATGGCCAAGTGGACTAGAAGTTAGGTAGTTATAAGAAGTTTAAAACATGGAGATTAAGGAGATAGTGGAATATAATTGGCTAAAATATAAGGAAATTGGTAGTTATAGCAAAATAATTCTTAAGGAAGTTAAGGATTATAAACAAATCAGCACCATAATAGTATAAAAGGGACTCACTCACTTAATCATAAGAAAACCTCAAGACAATCTCTAGAGAGACAAATAACTCCATAAAGACTTTGTTATTGTTTTCCCCATTTTTCTTTAAATTGTGCATTCATTTTAATTATATCAAATTCTCTTTGTACCTTGAAGTTTCCCTTTTACCTAAATTAGATCATTTCTTTTTTCCACACATTTTAGCATTTTGGCAACTTATAATTCCATTTTCTAAGTTTTTCGAACCCTAATCATATCATTAATAAGAAGTCATATTCAAATTTTATGAGAATTCCTCCCTAGCACTCTTGAATTTTGTACTAATATCAATAACTAGATATACCTATAATATTTCTAGTAAAGGAGAATTATGTTTTATGTAGTGGTATAGGTAGAGTAGCAGGGAAGGTAGGTTTAAGGCTAGGTTTGACTATTTGATCTTACTTAAAAGATGTTAATACATATAATGTTATTAGTAAGTTGATATATGGTCCACTTCTTATGGCTAACTTTGTTCTATAGGTAGTTATCCGTAGGTAGTGGACCACATTATTTGTTAATCAAAATCAGTTATAATTAACGAATTATGTAGTGATTCTCATATTATTACGAGGGATACATTTGTATCAATTCATTTCTGACTATGGTGTTATGTGACTTAAGATCCACTCATTATTTTATTTCACTTATATTTGTTAAGCATTTGGGGTTAGAATCTTCCTTAATGACTTATTGATTATAAGTATTGAAATTAGGGAATGAGAGAGATGTAGTACTAGTATATAAAAAATTTAGATTGAAGAAATGAGAGTATGAGTTCAAAGTAGACATAGTCACAGGCATATGTGGATGCTTATTATTATAAAGGGAGGTTCATGGAAATTTATGAAAATGTCTTGCAGTTAATTATAGGGAAAAAATTATAGCCATCAAACATTCATGAGGAGATATATCCACCTTTAAAAAGAGATATACTTGGTAGACCTAAAAAGAATAGGAGAAAAGATTAAGAAGAACCAAAGCAAGTGAAACATCCTTATAGGCAACTATAGAAGGGCAATTCCAAGTGTTAGGTAAATGTGGCAAAAGTGGCCATAGCAAGAGATGCTGTAAATTTGATATACTTTCTTCAAGTTAAGATGGAGTTGAGGTTTGTTATTTAACTTAAATTTGTAATTTATATGTATCTTGGTAACTCCTAATTGATATGCCAACATTGGACAATCATCTAAGTGTAGTGAAGATATAACAATAAAAACAATTAGAAAGACTTTTGAAGTTAGTAGACTTGAGGTTAACAAACAACCTTCTACATTTAGTGGAGTTAAGGTGAGTTATCATATATTATTCTTTTTATATTTAATTTTTTCATAATTCAATCAATGTTTTAATCTTACTTGTATCAGTTATATGTAATTGCACCTCCATCATTGAGAAGAAAGAAAACATTTGTATTAGTTGATCCAAACACATTTTAGTTATCATTCTAACTAAGGGGGTTAAAGAGGAAGGGCGCCCTAAGAATCATGTCAAGGTAATTACAAGAGCAAGCTTCCAAATGAAGGGCTATTAGTAATTCAAACCAACCATCTTCTAACATTAAAATTGGAAGTCAACAAAGTGTGAATGAAAAATAGTTATGCATGATTTGGATGTAGAGAAACCTGTCTATTAATTCTAGTTTGTAAAGACCTGTGGAAGGATCCATTTTACATTTTGTATATTTTTTATATGTGTAACTTGGTTGGATCCATTATGTTTATTTTTTGTACATTCTGGTAGGATCCACTTTATGGTATCTTAGAAAATTTTGGTTAGATACATTCCGTTACAAAATTAAATTATAAGAATATAAACTTTTTAGGATTTGAGATATCAAAGTTACAGGGTTATAAGTTTATGAATGTCAAAGTTACAGGGTTATAGGTTTATGCTTGTCAAATAATTCTTATACTCATCAAATGGAACTTTGCAAATGAACTTTTTATGATTCCATTTTTTAACATATTATCACAATTTGAACTTCATTTTGAACGTAATTACATATGCAATTACATATAAATGGAGTAACTATAACATATTAACTAATATTTAAATATATTGTCATTTATAATACAAATACATCTCATATAACCACATTCATATAAAACATTTTTAGCTCCTTGATTTTAGTACTAAGAAGCATATAACCAAACATATCTATCTTCTTTAGCTCCTTGTTATCATTTATAGCAAGCTTTAGTTTATACTCCATTTTTTTATTTTTTTTTCTAACTCAATTTGTTCCTTATGTTCCTCCTTATTTAATATTTTAACAACTTTGTTGCACATCTCATATTTAATTAGACCTTTGTAACTTGAAGCTAATTGGTGCTTGAACCTAGCATTAACAATCTTTGTAACATCAACAACTCTACCTAGAAAGGGCTCATCACCCCAACGAAAGAACTTACAACTCCCAACCTTGTAAGCATCACCAAAGTAAATTTACATTAACATATTTATTGAATATCATAACAAGAAATTGTTACAAAACGAATATTTTGGGCACCTATAATACCTACATTCAGGACTTTTTTTCCACTTTATAAAGTCCTTAAAGAAGCATTAGATCCACATAATCATTGGATGGTAGTTGAAGAACTATTATTAGTTGAAGATCTAGAAAATAACATCTCTAATCTTGAGTGTTTCATTACTCTAGTATGTGCCATAACATAACCAAGCAACAACAATGAACATAACCATTAAAAAGCAACAATATAACCAAGTAATAACAAACATAACCATTAAAAATTTAATACCATTATTCAAGAGTATCATCTTCCTACTATTACTTACAATAATTGGTGATTAAAACTTGAGAGCTAATGGTGACTAAAACCTGAGGACTAATGCAGTATTCTACTTATCATCCCTCTAAGAGCCATACATTACAAAGTGTTCATGGTAGAAAATCTACAAAATCCTATCTAACAAGTAGTTTCTCCATACTCCAAACATATAAGTTATGGCATAAAAATACAAACAAACAAACATACATACATACATACATATATACATACATATATATATATAATATGTATATATGTATTTATATGTATATATATACAAATATGTATGATAGAGTAAAATGCTTTCACTAGCTATTATAACAATGGTATATATTACTATGAATTAACAATACCAACACGAACTAACACAAAACAAGAAACAAGATAATTTACAACACAAGCAATAGTAGAAACAGGAAAGGCGTCATCATTAAAAAAAAAGAAACAACCAATAGGAAAGAGGAAATAGGAAAATTAGCAATACCAAAATTATCAAGAAACATGAAACAGGAAATGACGAAGCCACCTCCACTGCATTGACTAGCGAATGTCTTAACTTGCACTGCACCGATGGAGAATGATGGGAAACCTAACTAGGGTAACAAAGAGAGGAACCCCTCCTATGAGGGAGATTTAATTTGGAGGAAATTAAATATATTTTCGTGTTCTTAATTACAAGTAAATAAAAAACATTTTATTAATTAATTAATATTAAGATATAAAACTATTATTTAAATACATATCAGCTATCATGTTGGCACCTAATTTTACATGGCATGTCTAGGTGAAAATTTTTAACAAAGACGTAATAACAATTTGATAGAGTTAGCAATTTTATGGCAAATTGCTACACTTTGTAAATGTTAAGGTTATATTGGTATAAGAGATAACGGTAAGAATCATCTTAAACCTTTTACTAAACAATAGGTGGCAAATTGGATCTTTCTCCTAAAAATCTGTTATTCCACGTATTTGAGTCCTCTTATCAGGTTTGTAATAAGTCATAAACTATAAGTGAAATCTAAATCTATAAGCCTATAACCAAGACTAAACACTTATTATCATAACTCAAGAAAATAATAAAAAAGTATAAGATTTTTATCAACCTTATTTTTCAAAATGAAATTGACCAATCATCTATAAGAGAATCCCAAAGCAATCAACAATAAAAAAATATTTCAAAGTCTACTAAACAAAAGAATTATCTGCACAAGCACCAAAATAATAAGTTAACAATTTTTAATTTTTTAATTTATATATGAAAAGAACCTTATATTTCTCTCTCTCTCTTTACCTAGAAATTGTTTAAATGCAAACAAAATATATGAATGCTAATTAATTTCACTTGAATCAACTTCATTTTTCCTTTTAATTTGCTTTCAAATCTTTTCTTCACTATTCTTTTAGTTTTAAGATTTATTAGATATAAAAACTAGGACTGTTATAGTCAAAAATAGATTTTAAAAACATGTTCTTTTTACATATTGATCTAGAGTATCCTTATGCTTAATACTAGTCAATTAATAAGCTATATTAGTTGATTGTACGTTTGAATAAACTCTATAATCAGTTTAATATGATATTTCTATCGAAAATTATATTTAAAATACTAAATAATGCTTAATGATAAGAAAAAATGAAACCAATATACTTTTTTGTCAATATTTTCCTTTTTCCTTAAGTGCTATCACTACAATTAATTAATCCCATATCTTCTAAACATTTAATATCAATCTAAAATGAAACTAATAAATATTAAAATATTTTTAAAGTATTAAATTTCTTCAAATCATAAATATTATACAAAGTCAAAATTTTGGCCTCACAAATACAATTCTTGCGCTTTTTCTTTTCCTGATAAGATTATTTATTACACTTCTTTTCAGCAACAGCATCCTTTAGGTGACTACTTAGTTCTTTTGGGTTAGTGATGATATTGACTATCATTGCATGGGGCAATATCTTCATGGAACGGAAATGATATCCATCAATTTATCTGTCAACATGATATGGATTAACCAAGATAAATAGTGGTAAGAGGGAAAAATGAGGAGTGACTGGCCATCTATAAGGCAATTGGTTCAGCTTACTAGGACAAACGTCAAGGCAAATGCTTTTATTGTCCTTATGTGATAGACATCAGTAGTCAGTATGCTTTCAAGAGAAAGTAAGCTTATAATGGACACCTCATACATGAATATTAGACGGCTGATATAAACTGGATACATAAATGTATTCCTATATGTACCTAATAGGCAGTCGCCTTAACGAGAAAAACGACTCTTCTTTGTAAATGTGACAAATCAAAATCCTGATGATTGTTTTACACCCCATCCACTAGTTCTTTAGGCATGCGAAAAAATGAAAAGTAAGAATATGAGGGTATAAATAGAGATGCAAACATAAGTACTCAAGGATCAAAGCACAAGTTGATATAAAAGCCGTATGGATACTATGAAATGTTTGCTGTGCATGCTTGTTTTCTCACTTTTACTTGCAAGGACCGAGAGTCGCCTTCTCAATTCAGGGGCAAAGCGGAGGGATGTAAGCCAACTGTTAGAGAACTTGAACCAGGTTTCCAAGAAACTAAGTGAAACAGGTTACCAGTGGCCTGATAGGGTGAGCCCCGGAGGGCCTGATCCACATCACCATTCCAGAAACGACTAGTTTCCAACATTTTATAGAATCAGCCTGAATAAGAGAGCATACCTTGGTGACTCATGTACTGTCAATCGTCTTTTATTTTCAGCTGAAATAAATACATCATATTACTTTTTCTCTGATTTGTGTTTCAGTTCATTACCTATATGGTTACTGGGGATGACATTGTCTGAAAAATTGCTAGTTAATTATCTCAACCTTATTGCAGAGTCCCGTGTACTCGACCAACACAGGAAGCAATTTAAGCTAGAATCAACCACCAAGCATAGAATTTTGAGAAATTCTGGAAACACTTTTTACGAGCATGAAGAATAAATGTATCCAAGTAAATGTTGAGGTATAACTTGCTAAGCTGAGAGCTAAATTTGCTTTCCAATTACCAGGAATGGGACTGCCATGGTTGGCATAAAGATTTTGATTAATTATAATCTGTTTGGGTTGTTCAGGAGTACATAAGTTGACAAGCATAACCAATTCGATTAAACTTTTATATAATCTTGAAGCATGACCTATTCAGCGGTAGACAATCGCATTTTTCGTCATCCTTTTAGAGTTGAGAGTCTAGAACTTTGAGTTCAAATTATGCAAGGACGACAGCAGGTGATTGGCTATTTCTTACCTTAATCCGAATGTTTTAGCTTAGGAAAGCACACTTCTGTCCAGAGAGTGCATAGTATACACACAAGATAAGCAGCCTTGAGTAAAACAACTTTGGAAGGGTAGCATACATTTAGCAGAACCGTCTGCAGGTATGCAAATACTTACAAAAGCCTGCGTCCTTCAATCATTATTAACTTTATGAAAAGAGATCCAGCTGGAATTCTGTAAAGTTTATCAATATATAGGTTGTACTGATACTTCATAAATGCTGCTCTTCTTGATTTTGGATA
>JAOTAX010000002.1:22563818-22589044 GCA_025629825.1 Erythroxylum guanchezii | reverse complement strand
AAAGAACCTTTCGGGGCAATATCCACGCTCAAGGTCGCATGTTTTCGTAAGAGGGTTGGGTTCCGAAAACGGTGCCCTAAAAATAAACAGCCCAACCATATTCAATACATGCAATATGTGTGGGAACTAAGACAAAAAATATCTTTAAATAGCTCAAATATCAAACTATTGATATTAGTCATCCAACTAGAATATAGAGCATAAAAGGATACGTAAATAATCTAAGTTTTCCATAGAAGAGAATTGAAATATAGTTTAGAAAGGCTACAAAATTAGTCATGAGTTGAGAGCTTAAAAAGAAGTAATGGAAAAAAAAAGAACAACAACTAGTAAGCTGAGAGCAGATAATGTCATTAAGCATCAAATCAATAAAGCATCCTCTTTTGAACTATCTTCCTTTCCATCATTCTTATGTCCTTCCGCGTCAGTTATAACATGCTCAATCCTTTTCATATGTGTATTGATCTTGTGAAGAGCACCAACCATATTATTCAAGAGCTTTTTAAGTTGAACAAATTTAGAAGAGTTGAGATCACTATTTCCCTCATCTTTGCTTTGTTTTTTAAGGGCTGAAATTGATGCTAGAATGGAATCAATTTTTTTAGTTGCCATGTTCCTAAATTTAGAATAATGAGTTTGCAAGTTGTCTATCTTTTTTATCCTTTAAACACAAGCTTGCCTTTCTTGGTTAGAATACCAAGTTTTGTTAACTTTTTTGTATCCATCTTGTCTACTTTCCCCGACTTGAAATCATGCAATATTTTTGTAATAAAGGTATTATAACCTAAACCATGATTTCTAACTCGGGGAGTTATTATATAGGCCATATGCTGAATGATAATAGATGGTAGGTTAATTTCAACTTTGCTGTTAATGAGGCCAATAAGAACCATTTCTTTCATCCTTTCAATACTCATACCTTCTTATCTAGGTATTAAAGTGGTCCTAATCAATTAAAAGAGCATTTTTTGTTCAGATTGACATTTTACTCATGGAAATAACCCCAGTAGAGTTTTGTGAATGTTAAGGATATTTATCAAAACCCTTGCAAGGTATCTCTAAAATAATTCTTATTCTAAATGGGTCAAGTTATATATAAACACTATTAACAATAGTTTCAAGACATTGTTGTTCACAATCATCCCAACATAGCATTGAGCAATCTCATCTTTATAAATTTTTTCTTGCAAATAGTGTCAACCAAAGCTTCCCACCTTTGAAATCTAAGTTTCTTGACAATGGAACTAGCTCCATGTTCTTATAATTTATCTAAAGGAAATTGCAAAGATGTTACCTAGTTTCGACTATGAAATTCATCTAATTTTTCTTGATCAGGTTCCACAAAGGCATGTTGCTTTCCTTTCTTTTTATTTGTCAAGCTCATTTTTGTAAGGAATTAACTTCATTATCTGAAACAGAATCAAGAACTCTCTTCAAAACTAGTACAAGTAAGGAGGGAATAAATATCATGAAGAGCTTTTTGAAAGAAGATACTTTAGGTTTTTTGGATGGAGGCTTAGGTAGAGCCTCAATGACTCTTCTTTCTCTTTTTGTGTCCTACAATAATCAAGTCGTCATCATCACCATTTATCACTTCATTACCATCCACCTCAACTAGTTTGATAACTCTTAATATGGGCTTCTTAGAATTTTTATCTTCAAACTCATCCAAAAATCCCTTTTCCCCTGTGCTCCAACAGATTTAAGACTACTGGAATTTTCATAGGCCATTTTTTCACCAATTTTCTTCAAAACTTTCCTCTATTTCTTCTCTCATATTTCTTCTTCAAATTTTCCATTCTCTTTGATGGGCTTCCCTCCATACCCACCAACCGATTCTGCTTAAAAATGCTAGAGAATGCATCAACTAAAATTTTATTTCTCCACCTTAACATAACTGGTTACTTTTTATAGAAATAAAAGTCATTAAATAAGCGAAAAAGAGTTTGGGTGAGAGTGGGATTGAGGGACATTTAAGGTTTGAGTGAGAAGGGTAGTGAGTGACCTTTGAGTTAACCTAGAAATGAAAGAGAGTAAGGCATGATATTTAGGGCGAAAAAAAGACTCAAAGCTAAAAATTATAAGGAGGCATAATATTTTAGGGTAAAAGATACCTTAAGACTTATAAATAAAGGAAAAATACAAATAATAATCGAAATAATGAAATAAGGGTAAATGCAAGAAATAAAAGAACCATATTAACAACTCTTAATTGGACAACTTTTATGGTATATTCTAACAAAGTAAGGGTAATATAAATAGTTCTCAATGAGTCCTCTTATGTTTTCTAACTTGTTTTCTGTGTTTTTTAGGACAAAAATTTTGAATATGGCTAAAACATATTTATATGAGCAAGTGAAATGACAAACAATTATGCAAGATATTATTTTATAGTCATTCATTAGGAAAATAAGGAATGACCTAGGATAGACTAATCATGCCTAGTTCTAGTCGTAGTTTCTCAAATCTTTCTCTACTTAGAGGTTTGGTGAAAATGTCCACTACTTGATCTTTTGTTTTGCAAAAGTTCATTTTAATAAACTCTTTTTTCTAAATGATCAACGATAAACTGATGTCAAATTTGAATATGTTTTGTCCTTCAAAGTTGTATCAAGTTCTTAGAGATAATAATGGCATTTATGTCATTATATAGAATAAGAACCATTCCAACGTCCACAACAAAATCCATTAATTGTTTTGTTATCCCTAAGAGATAGGTAGACACATATTCTGCTCAACTATGGATAAAGTAATTGAGTTCTATTTTTTAGAACCCCAAGAGATAAGACAGTGTCTTAAAAAATAGGCCATACCTGAAGTGTTTTTTAATTAATAAGATCTCTTACAAAATCTGCTTCTAAGAATGCCACTAAGTTGAAATTCCCTCCTCTAAGATACTAAAGAGCAAGGTCTTCAATTCTTTTGAGATATCTAAAAATTCTCTTGATTGCATTCGTGTGCGAATCTCTTAGATTTGCTTGGAACTTTGAACACAAACTTACACTGAAAATAATATCAGGTCTGCTAACATTCAAGTATAAAATAGATACATTAATACATTGATAAACCTTCTCCTTAACACTTTTTCCCTTTTCATTCTCGTCCAACCAAGCCACAGTGGGAATAGGTGTATAATAGGATTTGGAATTTTCAAGATAATACTTCTTGATCAGTTCTTTAAAGTATTTCTGTGAGATCCCATATCGATTGGAGAGGGGAACGAAGTATGCCTTATAAGGATACAGATACCTCTCCCTTACAGACACGTTTTCTATGGCCTAATATATCGAATCCCATCGAAACTCTAAGGTTAAATGTGCTTGGGTGAGAGTAGTTCTAGGATGGGTGACCTCCTGGAAAGGCCTCAGGAAAAGCAAAACCGTGAGGGCTTGACTAGTCCAAGGTCCAAAGCAGACAATATTTATAAGCGGGTGGTCTGGGCTATTACAAGTGGTATCAGAGCCGATACCCAAATCGTTGTGCCAGCTAGGCTGGACCCCAAAGAGGGCTGGGCTCTAAGGGGGTGGTGAGTGTGAGATCTCACATTGGTTGGAGAGGAGAACGAAGTACGTCTTATTAGGGTACAGATACCTCTCCCTTATAGACGCATTTTTCATGACTTAATGCACCGGATCCCATCGGAACTTCGAGTTTAAATGTGCTTGGGTGAGAGTAGTTCTAGGATGGGTGACCTCCGGGGAAGGCCTCGGGAAAAGCAAAACCGTTGGGCTTGGCTGGGTCAAAGCCTAAAGCAGACAATATCTGTAAGCGGGTGGTTTGGGTTGTTACAAGTGGTGACCTGGTGGTATCAGAGCCGATACCCGAACCGTTGTGCCAGCTTGGCTGGACCCCAAAGAGGGCTGACCCCTAAGGGGGTGGAGAGTGTGAGATCCCACATCGGTTGGAGAGGGGAACAAAGTATGCCTTATAAGGGTACGGATACCTCTCTCTTATAGACACGTTTTCCATAGCCTAATGCACGGATCCCATCAGAACGCCGAAGTTAAATGTGCTTGGGTGAGAGTAGTTCTAGAATGGGTGACCTCCTGGGAAGGTCTCGGGAAAAGCAAAACTATGAGGGCTTGGCTGGGCCAAGGCCCAAAGTGGACAATATTTATAAGCGGGTGGTCTAGGTTGTTACAATTTCTATTGTTGGATTAGGGTTCCTTTAATCTAAAGCCCTAGGAAGAACATGAGTTCTCTGATGAGACTCATTTCAAATTCACTCTTTATTAAACCTGTAAATTCTTCATAAAAAGAATTGTAGTTGCTCTAAATATGATTTCATCTACATATATTTAAACAACTAATAAATGTTCCTCCTTATTTTTTAAAATCAATGTTCTATCTACTGTTGCTATTTGAAAACCATTTTCTAAAAGAAATTTTGACAACCTCTCGTACCAAGCTCTAGGAACTTGTTTCAATCCATAAAGAGCCTTGTCAAGTTTATATACATGGTTTAGGAAATCAAGATTTTCAAAATTAGGAGGTTGTTCTACCTCTACTTTTAAATATCCATTTAAAAAGGTCGTCTTAACATCTATTTGGTATAACTTGAATCCAATATAAGCAACAAATAAAATCAAGATCTTAATGCCTTCCATGCGGGCTACTAGTGCAAATATCTCATCATAGTTGATCCCTTCCTGTTGATTGTAGCCTATGAATACAGTCTTTCTACTAGTTAGGTGTAAAGTTGCATCTAGCGGACTTCCCTAGACTCCACGTCTCAGCGAAATTTATGTTGTTGTTATTCAAAATCTCAGTTTTACTATTGAGTTGAAATTGAATCCAAATTATTAATACAAGTGTATTCCATAAATTCATAATTATCACATAATTGATATATTCTAATAATTAGTATTCTATAGAGTTATTGAAAAATTATAGAATATGTCTTTAACAATGCAAGTTAGATTTTCACCTAAACTTTAAAGTTGAAAAATATAATTTCAATTGTTTTGATAGTTTAATATAATTTAAAAGGAATTTTTAAACGGTTGGATCGATTTAATGAGGCAAGGGTTCAATGCCTATCATCATGGAGAGCAAAGGGTCTTTATGGATTTAACGAGGCCAGGGTTTAACGCCTATCATCAAGGAATTGCACAACCACCAATGCAAGTGACATATGATTTGTTTGAAGAGATGTTGAACAATAGTTGTCTTTGGACATTGAAACAAAGTAGACAGCAATCAACCTTCCTAGATCCAAAAGGAATAATTGTTGCAAATTCAATAACAACGTTGTAGGTTGAGATCGACAAACTCACCAAACAATTAAATAGTCTGACAATCGTCTCTTTCTCTCCTTTCAAAGCAATTCAATATGAATGTGACCTATGTGGACAAGATAGCCATATCATAGCTGATTACTTCCAAATAGAAAACAACAACATGCAACAATTCAACTTCATTAGTGCATAATATGGTCAAGGAAGTAATAATCCTTATTCAATTATGTATAATACTAAGTGGCATAACTACACAAAATTCTTTTGGTCTAATAATGTTGGGAGTCAAATGGGAGCTCAAGGTCCATTAGGATTCCAACAAGATGACTCCAGTGCATACGATTCAAAATTAGACAAGCTTATGAATACGCTCACGAGTTTGGAAGGAAAATTCGAGTAAGTAATGAAGATTCATGAATATTCTATTCATAATCTGGATGTTCAAGTGAGCCAGCTTGCTAATGCATTATCTACAAGAACTGTAGGGAGCTTCTCAAGTACTATCAAAGTAAATCTAAAGGAGCAATTTATGGCTATCACACTTAGGAGTGAAAAAGATCTAGAATAATCAACAGATAAACAAGTTGAATACCCACCTTATAGAGGACCAAGAAAAGTAGAAAAAGTATGAAGCTAAGAATAGGGACCCTCCTTATGTTCCTCCTCCTCCATACCTACCAAATATTCCATTCCCACAAAGGTTTCAGAAGAACAAATTAGATACACACTTTGCAAAGTCCGGAGAAAAGATGAAGAAATTGCAAACTACCTTGCCATTTGTGGAAGCTTTGAAGAGCATACCAAATATGCAGAATTTCTCAAAGACATCTTTTCAAACAAGTGGACTTAGGATGACAATCAATCTGTCATCATGACAGAAAACTGCAGCTCCTTAATTACCAACCATATGCCCTCATAGTTGACAAATCTAGTGATTTTTACTATACCCTATGTAGTAGGTAATTTAGAATTTACAAAATGTTTATATGACATAGGTGTAAATAATAACGTTATGTCTTTGTTGATTTTTTTGAAAATTAGATCTAGAAGATGTAAAGCAAGTTCTATGCTTATTCAATTGGCAGATCAATCGATAAAGAACCCATTTGGAGTGGTGGAGGATGTGCCTATAAAAGTGGACAAGGTTATAATTCCTATGGATTTCATTATTCTAGACTTTAAAGGGGATTGAAACTGTCCACTAATTCTTGGTATACCATTTTTAAACATTGGAAGAGCTTTGCTAGATGCACATGACGACATCTTTACCCTTCGAATTGTTGTTGAAAAAGTGAAATTCAATATGAATAAGGGGTTAAAAAATATGAAGGAGGGTGGCTCATTCATGAGAATTGATGTAGTTGAATCTTTAAAGCAAGAGAAGAAGAACAAATGACAAAGAATATAGACGTTGAAGAAGATATATAAGTCTCTATTCATAAAGTGGAAGAAGAAGAGGAAACGAGGGTGATTGTAAAAGAAGACCATTCACCTTCTTAAAGGAAAAACTGTTGAATTCAACTGAAGATTCAGGAATTTTCATTATTTCTTATTTTATTGACAGTTTATTACTAAAAAGGGCATTACTAATCTTAATTAATTTTATTAATTTTATCAATTATGTCCTTACTATATTGCAATATGTACCTTATTTACAGGTTCGAAAACTGAAATTGGGCAAAACGAGTGGATGTAAGCCACTCATATTAGACTCAGGTTGAGCATAAACATGAAGAGCAAGTCAAGCTAATGACGTTAACTAAGCGTTACTTAGGAGGTAACCTAAAAATTACGATAGTTTTATTTTTATTTTCATTTTATTTTGTTGGTACTTTGTTGTTTTTATTTTTATTTTTTATGTGTGTTTAGGGAGTGAATTGCTAGAATTTTATAGCCTAGTATGTCTCTACATTCTATCACCACCAGCGTCATCACCTCCGAAACACCATAAGTAGTCTTACTCAAACTTTGTATTTATTATTCCTTATTTCTCTTTACTTGTATTGTTTTGTTTTCCACATTGAGAACAATGTGTTATTCAGGTGTGGGGATGTTTGCATATGTTGTGCATATCATGTGTGTGTGAAATTTGCATTTGTATATATCAATTATGTGTGAATTTTACAATTATATAGTTTTCTTTATTGAGTTAACATGGTATAAGTATTTTGTGGCATTGCAAATGTGTGCATTGTGTGAATGTGTCAATGGCAAGAATTGAATGGAATTAATTTTGCTTTGAACATAGTCATTTAGTTTGTAAAGGCATATTGACTTATAAATTTTATGTTTTAAGTATCATTAGTTAAACATCCATGTTAATTGGGATATATCATTCATTTTGTTCACTTTAGGAAACTTGATGTATACACTCAGAATTATAAGTCAATTGAATGAGTTAGCATCATTAGTAACCTTTTATGAGGATGATTGACTAAAAAGAAATGAAGTAGGCTATCTGAAATAAATAAAAAATGTGTGTTAAATAAATAATTATTCCTTTGGCCCTTTTGAAACAAATATTAGGTTATGAATAGATCTAGTAGCCAGTTGAGAATGTTATATAGTTGAGAAACCGGAGGCATTCACAAAAAAAATGTTTATCTTCGCATCAAAAGGCTATAATGACATTCCAACCAAGCTAAGTAATAGAAAACGTGGCCTAGTTGAGTAACCAAAGGACATTCATGGAAAGGTATTTGCCTTCATGTCAAAAGATTACGTTAAAGTTAAAGAAAATAAAAAATAGTGTTACAATAAATAAAACCTACTATTCTTTTAAAAATAGTAAGAATTTTCATGAAAGGTTACTAAGTGATAGTTCACTTTTTTGATTGATTAATAATAATGAATGTATGCTTACATGTGCCTTAGGTGTATGAATAGGGTGTTAATATTTTGATTGATATGTATATTCAAATAAAAGTACTTAAACATAAAAGGAACAAGTTAGTATATTAACACATTTTAAGTGATTGGTGTTTAAGGTTAAGTTGATTTCATAAAATTTGATGCCATTGTATCATTATTGCATGTTGTATGAACATATTCTTATGTGTTTTTGTGCTTGGTTTGTTTAAGTTTGCATTTTTAATTTTGCTTGATGACAAGCAGAAGTTTAAGTATGGGGATGTTTGTATATGCTTTGATGTCATGTTTGTGTGAAATTTGCATTTGTATATGTCAATTGTGTATGAATTTTACAATTGTATAGGTTTTGCTTATTAGGTTGACATGGTGTAAATATTTACTAGCATTGCATATGTGTGCATTGTGTGAATGTGTCAATGGCAAGAATTGAATGGAATTAGTTTAGCTTTGAATGTAGTCACATATTGACTTGTGAATTTTATGTTTTTAAGTATCTTTGGTTAAATATGCATGTTAATTAGGATATGACATTCATTTTGTTCACTTTATGAAATTTGTTATATACATTTCTAATTATAAGTCAATTGAAAGAGTTGACATCACTAGTAACCTTTCTTGAGGATGATTGACTAAAAAGAAATGAGGTAGGCTGTGTGAAATAAATTTAAAAAATGTGTGTTAAATAAATAAGTATTCAGCAATCCCTTTTGAAACAAATATTGGGTTATGAATAAAGCTTCTAGCCAGTTGAGAATGTGATAGAGCTGAGGCATTCATTATAAAATGTTTGTCATCCTGTCAAAAAGGCCAAAATTACATTCCAACCAAGTTAATTAATAAAAATCGTGGCCTAGTTGAGTAACAAGGGAACGTTCATGAGAAGATGTTTGCCTTCGCGTCAAAAGATTAGGTTAACGTTAAAGAAAATTATTAAAAAATTAGTGTTACAATAGATAAAACCTACTAATCTTTTAAAAATTGCAAGAATTTTCATAAAAGGTTACTTAGTGATAGTTTACCTTTTTGATTGATTAATACTAATAGAAGCATGCTTATAAGTGCCATAGGTGTATGAATAGAGTGTTAATATTTTGATTGATATATATATTCAAATTAAAGCACTTAAACATGAAAGGAATAAGGTAGTATATCAGCATATTTTGAGTGATTAGTGTTTAAGGTTAAGTTAATTTCATCATATTTGATTCCAATGTATTATTATGGCATATTGCATGAATGTATTCTTATGTGTTTATGTTTGGTTTGCTTGAGTTTATGTTTTTGTTTTTGCTTGAGGACAAGCAAAAGTTTAAGTGTGAGTATGTTGATAGGCGTAGTTTATAGTATATTTTGGTAGGTTTTTTAGTATGTTTATGGGTGTTTATTAGATAATTATCGTATGTATAGGTTTGGCATTGTGTTAATGTGAGTATTTGTTTATATTCTAAGTGTTTTGTGGTTTATAGCATGATTTCAATTTTTTTTAATGTTTGGTGTGGTATTTAATGTGTTTGTTAGTGGTGCAAATCAAATAATCTAAGAATAAGGAAGTTAGACATGTATATGGAGTTGTAAGGATAGGGCTATGATCGTGACTCCCATGTCATGATTGTGACAGAGAAGAATTCCCTAGAATCACAATCATGGCAGGGAGAAAAGTTGCAAATTCACGATCATAATAGAGGCTTCCCAAGCGCGCCTTTTTCCATCTATTTAAGGGTTTGGGGGCATTTTTGGGATCGATCAAAGGGGGAAAAACCCTAGTTACACTCCCAAGACCCTAACATACCATTTAAGAACATTCAAAACATTGAAAAAGGTAAAAGTCATCATATGAAGTGGATCAAACAAAGGAGATTAAAAAGAATGTCTGAGAATTCTAACTTTCCATATCAAGATTCAAACATAGTTTTTCTTCTTTCCTTTATTATTTTCATCAAATTTGATGTGTAAACTGAATTCCAAGATTTTATTATGTTTATGAGTTTCTATTTTCCATATTAGGGTTTATTCCGAATTTATTTTGTCACTTTTATTATTATTGATTCAATTCAAATTTTGGTGTTGTGATAATTTTGCATACTCATACTTTGACAACAAATCGAGATAGTTAGTCAAAAGTAATCAGATTAGATTACACAACAATAGTTGGTAGTTTAATAAGTCACGAAAATTATCAAATTAACAAACATTTGAAGAGAGATATTATGTGATAAATTAATTTTCCAATAGATAGCTTTAGATCTAATTGAAAATGTTAGCAAAGTTTTGTGAATTGAGAGGTTGCAATTATGGAATTTTCATATTCAACTAGGGATTAATTGGTTAGGTCTTAAGAGTGAGTAATCAATACCTCAGTAACTCTAGGATTGACACATAATTGGATCTATCATAATTAAGGTAACAAAATAATAAAAGAATAGATCGTAAGCATTCATCCTTGATAAATCCCTAAATTACTTTGGTAGCTTGCTTATTATATGCTTATTTGTTTGAATTTACTAATTATTTAAATTTATGTTATTATTTTTATTCAAATCACCATTCTAATATCTTAGACAAATTTAGGTCCAAATTGTTTTATCTATTTCCTTGTGGGATCGATACCTTTCACTACTATAAGATACGATCTATATACTTGAGGGTATTGAGAGTTTTATTAAATATAAAACTTGCTCAATAGTTCTTCCTCTTATGATTAAAGGTATTGGAATAGAGGTTATTACCACCTCGTTCATATCATGCTCCCATAAAGTTAAGCTACTCTATGTTGTTATTTTCCACTATAGAGAAATCAACTGAGACATAAATTTCTTGTCCACATAATTCAAATATGTGTTTAATTGCCTTGAGTGGGCTAGAAGAAGTGGCTTTCAGACTGCTTAATTATTTGGTAAAGTTTTCTACTTCAGTCTGTAATGTTGTCATTGAATCCATAGCAAGCACTCCCTTATGATGCTGGAAGGTTGGTTGTTATTTACTCCTCTATGATGTCTAAAGATAGTTGTTGTTTGCATCTCTTCTAAGAAATCATATGTAGCTTCAACTGTCTACCTCATTAACAAGCCACTAGTTGTTGCATCTATGGTGACTTATGTAGGTGGATTCACACCATTGTAGAACATTTATAGAAGGAACTCTTTAGGCAATTTATGATATGGGCAACTCCTTTGCTACTCTTTGAATTTCTACTAAGCTTCATATAATGATTCCCCTTTGTTTTGCTAGAAATCAGTAATATCATTTATGGGCCTAGTAGTATTCATCATGGGGAAATATTTAGCTAAAAAGGCTTGCACTAGCTACTCCCATGTTATGACATTCTCTGGGTTGAGAGAGCTACACCATACCTTGGCTTGACTTTTAAGTGTAAAAAGAAAGAGTTTCATCTTAATTGTATCTTTGGATAGCCAATTGTATTGGAATATGTCATAAATATCTAAAAATTTGTCCAAATGAGCATTAAGCTTCTCACTGGCCAGTCTAGAAAACTAGGAATTGGTTTGCAACATATTCAACAATGCCGGTTTAATCCCGAATGTGTTAGGTTTAATCCCGAATGTGTTAGTCTACACTAGTGGTCTTGTTATTTCTTGTTGATTAACATTGAACAATAATTTAATGAATTCGATAATGATTTTTCTTGTTTTCCTTGATTCCTTTCCTTGGCCATTATTCTTTCTATTGTTTCTTGGCATCTCTCTTTTCAAATCTCCGTCTTTTGCTTGGTGATATTAGAAAATTGTGTATCCTTTAATTTGCTAGAACTCCTTGAAGATCTTGTGTTCATGCACCTACAATTACATAAGAAAATGTTAAAGTTTTAAATCAAAGTAACTTGAACTACAACAGATGTTATAAGTAATCCCCAACAACAGTACCAAAAGCTTGTTGATGTTTTAAATGAAAAACACTCTTAACTGCAAGTATACATATGGTAACTTATAGTATAAAAACTATCATCCCACAAGGATTATAGTAGTCACCTAAACATTCTTGTAAGCTTTGTTTAAGGTAAAAAATAATATGAATAGTTAATAATAAAATTAAAAACAAAGACTTAATAACTAAATAATGAACTAGGTAGCAGTGAATTAATTGATTGATGAATAATGTAAACTAGGAACTACTTCTATCCTTATTTTTTTTTCACTTTACCTTTTTGATTTAATCATAATTGATCTTAGATATCATATGATTATAATTACCCTATCTCAAGATCTAATCAAGTAATCACAATCAAAATAGATAGAAATTGAATTGCGATCTATCAATCTATCAAAACTCTTTCTAGCTATGTAACTGGATTTGACGCAATCCTATGAATAACTAATAAAAAATTAAGATCTCTCCTCAATTGCCTATTAATTTGATGTTTATAGGTATAATGACGTATCAACTCTTGTTGTGCATCACAACACAGATAATCAAATCCATTCTTGTGATTCAAATTGAATATAAAGCAACAAACATCACAGGCATATTTCATTAAATCAATAATGTAAACTTTAACAAATAAATTGAGAGTAATTCCCAAAAAGGAATTTACGAATCCTTAGATTTAACTCTATATCCAAACTTAATCATCATTACTATCCAACACAAATAAGGAAATAAGAAAAGAGTAGAGAATTGAATCTCGAAGTCTTCTCTTTTTTTCTTTGAACTGGAAAATCTGTAGCCTTGTTCTTAAGATATTTGCTCCTTTAATCTCCTCTTGTTATGTTATTCTAGTCATCTTTTTATGCTATTCTCTTCCTTTTTATACTCTTGAGCCTTCTAGGATTTTATCCAGTTCCACTCATTTTGGTTCCAAAAATAGTCCCAAATCATTAAAAATATAAAAATCTTGTGACCCAAAAAGCTAGAATTTGCTCCTTGCACGATCATGCCAGAGATTTCCTAATCTACTGCTTCCTTATGAATGATCGTTCATAGACATACACGATCATGTCAAACATATTTCTCCAGCCTTTTCTTCATCCTTTCTTTGATTTTTCCTATCCCCACTCATCACCAAATACATCAAACAACCCTTCAAACATACAATCAAGATTAAACTCTACCCTTAAACAATAACCAAACAAATAAAACACATAAAACACTAAAAATAACATAAATTTAAATCCTAAACACGTGATTATCCTTTAAGAAAACACCAAAAACATACTTTAACACCTAAAAAACACACTATGATTCACACCTATTTACAACATTTCTAATCTTATTGCTTCTCAGCATATTCAGTATTATTGCTCTTGCAATATATGTTTTTCTTATTACTCTTGCAATATATTCAATATCATTGCTCTCGTGATAGGTCTTATCTAACTTGTTACTTTTGTAAAATGGCTAATCGTGCTGCTTTTGTAGCATATAAATATCATTATTCTCATTGTAGTTCTTATATATTATATTACTTTTGCAAGATATCTATTTTCGTTGCTCTCACAATATGTTTGGTATCTCTGCTCTAGTAATATATTTGGTTTATCATGTTTCTCTTCAAACATGTCTAGTACGAGTATTCTTGCAACATGTCTATTCTTGTTTCTCCATTGGTGCATCTAGTATTGTTGCTCTTTTAAAACTTTTAGCTTTATCTCTCTAATGAAATATTAAGTCTATTTGGTTGTACCTTACACACGTAAAATCTTATCACAACAATAACAATGTCCTAATAGAAATCCCACTAAAATGTAAAATTTGGGAAGATCTAAAAATATGCAGCCTTATCACCCTCTTTCTATATTGAGTATCATCATTCATGTTATATATTTAGTAAATTAAATTATTTATTATTGCTTTCACAGTTTATTCACTCTATCCTATTGCTTTTTTGATGTATCTATTTTAGCCATGCTTTGGTGATTAATAATTTTTCCAGTTTCATCTTTATTTCTAGTTCGGATAACCATCATCATTTATTTATTTTATTTCTAACCTAGTAATCAATCGTTTTCTTTTTTGTCTTTTATGAATATGGCAATCTATCACCATTTAGAATCATCACTGTTTTTGATTTTTCATTGAATCATTGTTCAATTTCATCTTTTTTTTCTTTTAATTTAACAATTAATAATTGTCCAATTTTAGCTTTTTCCTCTCTTAACTTGATCATTTATTAGCATGCAACATCACCTTCACTTTTATTTTCCATCTTTATATGAATATGTGACACCATTAGTTATCTAATTTTCTTATATCCTTCATGAATCTATCAAAAAGAATGTCATTCCTCTTATTCTAGGTCTGACATTTGCTATTTTTCATATGATTTCACATTCTCTACTGATTAAATTATCATTTAATTTTCCTTCAGTTAATTATTGTTATGAAAATTTGTTAGTTTCTAAATTTTATATAAAATGGGTAAAAAAAAAGGGGTAGGGCAACTGTTGATACTTAAATTTGTCCAATATTTTTACATCTTATTTTAATTATTACTTTATGTAATTACATCTCATTAGGTCTAATTTAAATAACTATGGTTAAAATGCATCCATTACATTTGATTATGTTTAGTTAAATTTAACTCAAACATAATTAATTTTTTTTCTTTAATTTGTCTCATGTATCTTCTTGTTAGTTTGAATTGCATTTTGTCATTTCTAATATCATGTAATTATTCATAACTAATTAAATTTTGATTAAAGATAAATAAAAGTATTTGAGTTTAATTAATTCTAATTGTGATTAATTATTAATTACATGAGTTAAAAAAGAAAGAAAAAAAGAGGTGAAGAATGATGTAATTTTGGGGTGTATTAAGGAAAATAGGAAAAAAAGTTATATTTTTTGCGATTTCGAAGAAGTCTTTCCGGTGCTTTTCTTTTTTCTTTAAATTGTCACTCATCTTTTGTTGAAAAGTGGCAACCCCTTCGTTCTTGGTGTCTACAGAATCAACACTTTATTCGTCTCACACTTTAGTAGGGGAGGTATTTCTTTTTCTCTTCTTTGAAAAGTTCCTATTGAATTCACTTTTTCCTCGAGGTTTGGAAGAAATTGAATTGTATTAAGCTTTCAAGGCATGCAAAAATACAACAGAATTGTATCATCAAGTTAAGGATACTCCTTCATTTCGAGTTGTCAAGCAGAATGAAATTTGTAACTAACCATATGAGAGTTTGAACTTATATCTAGTTCACAGAGACTTTGTAACTCTTCCCCATTTTGCTCATCATATGAAGTTGAACCATGAGACACCAGTCTCCTCATCGCCTGACAGCTCCTTAAACATCTCCCTATGAACATGTAATTAACAATCATTGGCAGGGACATCATTTGGAGAATTCCCTATTTGATCAACAGATTGTCCAATAGTCTTTTTGATTTCCAACTCCAGTGTCACCACGGGGGTTTTTCCATTCTGCTTAACCCCTATTCCATTCCCTTCTGAAACAATCTCCGTATGAGTCTGAATGTGGTTATGTTCCAGTTCCAGTGGGTTCTTCTCTTGAGTAGAGATTTCCTTGTCTGTCCTCACCAGCTCAGTTTGATCTCCATTGTGGAATAACTTTCCAGTAGGTTTGGGACCTTCTTCTGATCAGCAGGTTTGCAGGATGAAAAATGCAAAACTGGGCTCCGTCAGAACGTCCACTGTTTCATCAACCTGCGCACTTACTACGCAGGTCCTGTCGGCAAACCAACTCCTCCAGCCAAATGATGACCTCCGAAGCCACCAAACTGCTACCACCTTTTCCTTATCTCTTCAACGTCACATCAACTCTGAAACCCCCTTTCGTGGACATACGATTCATGCTCATATTTTAAAGACTGGGTTTAGACCCAATACCAACATCCGGATCAAATTGATCATACTCCATTTAAAATGTGGGTCTGTGAAGTATGCCCGCCAAGTGTTTGATGAATTGCGTCAACCAACTCTTTCGGCTTACAATTATGTGATTGGTGGGTATTTGAAACAAGGGTTCGTTAAGGAATCGGTTGCATTGGTACGCAAGTTGGTTCTTGAAGGTGAAAAGCCTGATGCATATACATTCTCAATGATTTTGAAAGCTTCTACGTGCGGTAGGAAGTCCATACTGCCGCGTTATCTGGAAGGTATGGTCCACGCTCAGATATTAAAGTCCGATATTGTGCGTGATGATGTTCTTTTCACTGTGCTGGTTGACTCGTACTTGAAGAGTGGTCAAGTTGGTTATGCGAGGAGAGTGTTTGATATGATGAAAGATAAGAATGTGATTTGTTCGACATCAATGATTTCGGGGTACATGAATCTCGGCTCTGTGAAAAATGCTGAAGATATTTTTAATCAGACGCTTGTAAAAGACGTAGTCGTTTTCAATGCAATGATTGAAGGTTATAGCAAATCTGTTGAAACGGCTGTAAAAGCTCTTAAAGTCTATATCGATATGCAGAGGTTTGGCTTCAGGCCTAATATATCAACTTTTGCAAGTGTCATTGGGGCTTGTTCTGTGCTGGCAGGACTTGAGATTGGACAACAAGTCCAGTGTCAGCTGATGAAGAGTGAGTTCCTTACCCATATAAAGTTGGGAAGTGCTGTTGTAGACATGTACTCCAAATGTGGTAGAATTGAGGATGCGCGAAGAGCTTTTGACTGCATGCCCGAAAAGAACGTCTTTTCATGGACATCAATGATTGATGGATATGGCAAGAATGGAAAACCCTTTGAAGCTCTTGAGCTTTTCCATAAGATGAAAGAGTGTGGTATTAAGCCCAATAATGTCACATTCCTTGGTGCTCTCTCAGCATGTGGACATGCTGGTTTAGTCACTAAAGGTCGTGAGATCTTTGACAGCATGGAGAGAGATTACTCTATCAAACCAAGGATGGAGCACTACGCTTGCATGGTTGATTTGTTGGGGCGTGCTGGAAGTTTGGAACAAGCATGGGAATTCGTGATGGGGATGCCTGAGAAGCCCAATTCTGATGTTTGGGCAGCTCTGCTTAGTTCATGCAATGTGCATGGCAATGTAGAGATGGGCCGTGCAGTTGCCACTGAACTTTTTGCACTGAATGCCGAAGGTCGACCTGGTGCATATGTTGCACTATCCAATACACTGGCCTGTGCCGGAAAATGGGATGGGGTAAGCGAACTCAGAGAGGTGATGAAGTTAAGAGGAATACAAAAGAATACTGGCTACAGTTGGGTCGGGAGTGAAAACAGTTTGTAAGGCTATCGCTTGCCAAGGTATTTAAACCAACATACGCATGAGTTTTTACCAAAGGCTTCTTAGCTTTGATTGGAGGCTACATACTTGTAGCATATTTTTAACTGTCAAATTACTGTACAAGGAAGCTGTGAAAACTGAGTTGTGGCGAAGGAAGCGGGGCTGCGTGAACTTAAATCACAATATTTTAACCAGGTATTTATCCCAAAAATTTTTGGGGAAAAGGCCCAAGATTTTAATTGGATTATTGTTTAAACGTGCTCTTTCTTTAATGTTCCCTGGTTGTTGGGTCTCTCGACCAAGGACTTCAGTTTGTTAACTTTTTCTATTTTCTTCCTCAAAGCAACAGATTGGAGATGTATATGGAAGCAATGAGGAACATGAGAATTGTGCTGGCACTAAACCAATGGATGTAGTAGAAGCTGACAGGTTTACTACGTTCTGGATGAAGAATCATTATGCAAGTATTGCTATCCCTTTTTCTTATGTGTATCACATTTTCGTTTTTTTGAACCATCAAAAGGTGAATGCGGATGTAGAGATAGCAGTGCTCAGTATATAAAAGACTAATTGAAAGATATATGGAGGCATTCTGAACGTAGAATTACAGTCTAATGAATCGTGGAGGTCTGGCTGAAAATAAACTGGTAGCTTATAATCTGCTAAACCTACTTTTGGTGTTTTGATGAACTTGCAGGAGCGTGGACGCATATGAAGTCATGGATACTTTGTATCTTGATAGCAGCACAGTTAAACAATCTGAATAATACTTTTCTAAGTGAGACTCTTCTACGACACTATCACAAACATCATTTTGATTCAAGCTCAAGGAAACGTATAATAAGCATTCAGAAAAAGCTCCATAGCTGTCCTTACAAAATTGTCAGGAGCAAGTGTTGGGACATACTTTTATCTCAAAATATGAAGTCATGCTCTTCCTGTCCCCTGTGAAGAAATATTAGGCTTCTTCTGCTGGCTCCTGTAGCACAGGAGAAATTTTCTAGCTCTGCCTGTGGTTTCGCATGCTTTTTGATGGAAGTGAAAGAAGCAATGATGGGAACAGACCGAGGGGATTTGCAGATCATGGTCATTTGGAAATAGAAGACATAACATGATTACCCTGTTGTTTTGCTAACTAATTTAGCATGTTTGATTGTTTATTATTGTCTTTATGACGCTTTCTCGTGCTAGATTCTGGACCTGGACGGACGGAAGTGTAGCACCTTAAGTGGCTTTCTCAGGAGTTCTGAATCCTTGAGAGTCCGGCATTGTACATCTATTTGAAAATAGCATTAGCGTAAGTGTCTTGTGGTCCAGTTGATTTGATAATGACAAGATACGTAATTCACAAACCACTATTCATCCCCTTAAAATAGAATACAGTACCACATATTTCATAAAGGTAGGTTGGTTGACTGGGATTCAACTTCATTTTGTTGGAAGAGAGAATTCCCTGCACAATGTATAAAACAACATTTGCATTTCAAATGAACGATCGATTTTCTAATTTTGGAGGTTCCCAATATGTTTGTTAAAAAAAAAAATCCTTTATGGTTTATGTCCTTAAGAAAGATTTTTAAGGACTTTTTTTTTTTTACGAAAAATGGTATTAATAAATAAATGTTGATAGTAGTACATAACCAGCAAAAGAGAAGAAGGTTACCCTATCAAGGATATTTGCCTTGTACCTTAGCCAATAGAGTGAGGTAAGCTGGAAGAAAACTTGATTTTCATAGTAGATTGCTCTAATAATAAAAAAAGTGTTTCTACAGATGATTGTAATACGGCTTCTTTCCATAGATTGGCTCTTGCTTTATTGTCGTGGAGTTTATGACATAGGCCAACCCTTAAGATAGCTTATCAAGTACAAATACTGAATAGGAAAAACTTATTTTTTTTTTCCCTAGAGGATAAATAACATCAAATCAAAATATTGATGTAAATAGGAAAACCCAGAAAATCCGCTTCATGAACGCAGATTTTCAACCAATCTTACTAATTTTACGAAGAATATATACCTTATTTCTCATGGATAAATGCCAATTCTACTATCGCATGTGTTATATTATAATTCAGTCTCATTAATTTTCCTCACTGTAACAAAAATAACAACACCAACCAACAATATTTATTTATATATATATACATTATAAATAAAATTATGAAATTTATATTATATTTATTTATTATCCATAAATTATTTTGGCTGTTATTCTGTTGAGATTGAATATAAATAGAACAGAAAGATTGACATAAGTTATGTTTCTTTCTTATTTAAAAAAAATAATCAATCTCGTAAACTAAAATATGGAGACATATAAGCAAATGTGTTGTACTTCTCAGAGATAAGTTCAGTGAATTGACCCAATGTAAAAATTTCATTTGAAACATTGCTTTCATGTTTATAGAATTACGATAATTGCATAAATGATCATTTGATTTGAGATCTTCGAATTATCTCATATAGATGTTATATTTTTTATACTACTGATGACCTATCATAGTCAAAAATAATGACTCATAAACTATATGGAGGTTACAGAGTAGTCAATTTTAGGATTCATTACCTTAAATTGATTAGGAAAGTATTCATTTGTTCTCGATTAGTATTAATTCGACAAATCCTTGACTAAAGTGAAATTACAAATTGAAAATAATTTCCAAATGCCATTATTAGGAGCAATTACTAATGATGAAGAACTAATATGATTGCATTTAAATAAAGTATACATTAATTTTATACTCTGTCTAATTAGAACATTATATGATGAAAGGATTGATATATATGAAAAATCATGTATAGAAATATTAGTTAAAACCACTTTGATATTCTTAATATTTAAGTGGTAATGATAAATTGCCCGACATTAATCTTGATACAAAGATATAAAAATTTTAACATATTTAGGGACCCAATGGATTACATACAAAGAAAGGTTGAAGAGAGAAAAAAGTTATTTAATTAAGTTGGACTTGAATGTAAAGTTTAAAACTTTTTTTAGGTTAAATATGAGATATTTAATAAAAGTACTAATATGAGATATTGAATTTGATTTACACCATAATGATATTTAGTTAGAATTAATTACAATTATAATAAAGTTTTATTGAAACTACGATTATATTTTAACTAAATTACCAAAAGAATCAATTCCTATTATAAATAGGCTTAGATTCCAAAGAAGTTAGTACTTCTAATTTAGCCCCTCTCTTTACCATTTTACAAATCTCTCAATTTTGGTGTATGCATATTGTTAGAGGTATGATGCTTGTGCAACTTTACTGCTTTAAACAATCTTATGGATTCAAGGGGAGCTATTAAAAAAGAATCAAATTTTACAATAAGATATGAATTTATGTTTCCTGCTTTAATATATTTGTTAAATTATTCAAACTATAAGATTTAAATTAATGTTATCTTTTGAGAAATTAAATAAAAAAAGTTTCATACATTTCTTTAACCACAAATGAGATCAGATGCTGTCTTGATTTCTTAATAGTAACTGTAGCCCTCTAGCCTTTCTTTTAAACTTACCCTTTACCTTTATCTCCCTCCTTCTCATCATCACGAGGATTCTTGGGTAGGTATGGAATTCTTACCTATCATCCATCTACATATATATGCTAGTTTCTTAACACTCACATTGTCTTTTTTTTTTTTTTTGGTTGTATGTTCATGTTGTCATAGTAGGTATTGAGGAAATACTCAACATATATTAAGGAAAACTTATTATATTTTGAGGAAAAATCAATAGATCTTAAGGGAAAAACTCAAATATACCTTAAGAAAATGAAAACCAAGGATTGATAGGCCTTCAAGATAAGCTTTAACAAAACTAGATGTGTGGAGACATAAAGTCGACCCTCTTTAATAGAAAGCATGTTGTATAAAAAAAGTGAACTTTTGATTTTTCATAACCTATTAGTGTCTTTTATAAAGGCAACATTTCAATTACTTGACTTCTTGTTATTCACCATCATGCTTTTAATTCATAAATTTCCCAAGATGCATAATAGGCAAGAAACTATTATGCATCATGGGAAAGTTAAAAGTCCCTAAATGCTTAAAAGTTCATATACCACTAATCACATCCATCAATGAGTTTATAAATAGTCTTCCCTTTACTTCCTGTAGAATCTTTCCTTCTTTTTATTATTTTTCATGTGTTCCAAAAATACTTTCATCGACTTACTTCATCCTTCCCATTATTTTCATTCTTGTTCTTTTTTACTAGCTTATAATTAGTACATTACTTTGAGTTTTTTGTTTCTTCATAAGGGGATTATGTCTTATATGAGTGATTTGAGTGGTACTTATCATTTCTATAGTACACTTTATAGGTAAGTGTACTTATCATTTCTATAATATAGTTTAGATGAGTTGAGTGATGATCCCGTAAAGTGGCTATTATTAATATCTGTCTTTTTACTGTCTAATCTAAACAAGGTATAATGGATTGGAATAATAATAAATAAAATAATTCTAAATCACTAATTTAAAGTAACAAACAAGATTAGAAAAACTAATTAATAAACTAGATCCAGTTAAGACTTTTCTAGAACCCCTCTTATGCTTTGACTTTAATTTAATGACAATTCTAACTCCTTGGAAATTTCACACCAAACAATTCTAGCTCTTTAGATTAGGAGGAATACCTAATTTATAATTATATTTTCTCTTAAGCAAGATAGTCTATATTATTAGATTTATTTGACTAAAATCTCTTTCTAATCGAAACAACCTAAGAATGCATCAACTCAACTCATGAACTCCCATTTTAGTTTTAACTCTAACCTTGAAAGGTCATGTAGTTCTCTAAGAACCCATACAATCTTTATTATTCATGTTGAAACATATTCAAATATATTAACTCATGATCTCAATACGTGAATTTGATTATTTAATCGTCACATTTCATTCCTTCTATCTAACGCAATACAAGTCCTAGTATACATCTCATCTAAATCTATGTCTCAATTAATTTATGATAAAATAAGGAAAAAACCGCATAAAAATAAGAAAAAATATAAAACATCCTTATGGTTCTTATATGTTAAGTTCTTATTAAATCTTGATAGATTTCTTGCTTCTACTCTTAAGGTTTTTCTTCTCCTTTCCAACAAAATCCCCCTCTCTTTTCCACTAGCTCTCTCATAAAAATGATAAATCCTAATTTTTCTCTTAACATGGGTCTAACACTTGATCATTTTGGTCTCCTATGTTGCTTAAATCATCATTTTAGAACTTTTACGTAACAAATCACTATAAATACGTGGTAAGACATGGGTCCTTATTTCCTTTATATTGATGAACATAGGCTAAACAAGGTGTATGTCATGAATTCTTGGAGAAACATAGTGTTCCCTTCTTAAACACAATCTAAACATGATGGTGTTTTAGTGTGTTAACCAGTAGGTAATTTTAGAGAAATAGTAGGCATTATGGTTGAACATGGGGTACAATATGGTACCATGTTTTGAATCATTCATTTAAAACCAGTTAAAATTACTCCATGTTGGCTTAAGTATTCTCTAAATTCATTCCTCTTCCTTTAAGGGGCTGAAATAGTACCTAAAAAATATGTCATTTTAAGTACCAATTCTTATAAAAACATCAAAATACAAATATAATGATCTAAAAAATTATGCTAAAAAATATAGTATGTTTAGCATATATTAATACATCTAGGCATTAATCATTGGTTTAGAGTATTGAGCAGTAGTGTCTATCAAGATAAGTGAGGAAAGAAGTTGTAGAATTATCGTCCCTTATGACTAGTCGATTGTGAAGTTAGAAACAAAGAGTAGGGAAAGATCAAATGTAACAACCTAGAAGAAATGACATGTAAGATTGTCCTTTGTACCTATATAAGCTTTAGGTGTCTATATAAGGATGAGAGAGCTTATTTTGTTAGGTTTAGAGAGATTAGTTTCTATCTTAATAAATTTAAATATGAGACAAGGCTCCCTCTGAACAACTTTTCCTTTATAATGTTTAAAGAGACAAGTCTAGTAACAAGTCATCTTTATCCTTATTTTTGGTTTATTCTCTCTTCCTTTCAGGTAATGTGCCACTTAGGAACATAGAACTCATCACAGATCATTACAAATTTGAGCAATAAATTTTTTTGGTAAGAAAGCTCTCAGGTTGGTATAGTTTAAATGCTACACTTGGTATGAGCATGAATAAACCCGTAAAGGGAACCCAAGAGTGGAAGCGTTGGTTCTTATTTATGACACTATAGGATGGGAATGAATGGGGGTTAATACAGATCTATAGACAAGCTGAATTGGTATTTAATGAGAGATGGAATTTAAATTCTCTCTCAGTCTAATAAGCAAAATCCTTACTAGATTTTAACAATTCCTTTCCTTATTGTTGGGCGAAGAGCTATTAATAGATTCTAATAATGTTCTAGTGACCTTTGATTCTCATAAGAATGAATATTTAAAAGCTTACATTTGCAACCACTATAAGGAGTATACCTCGAAGAAGAGAAAGAGGGTGGCACTGATGTAAATCTAGTGTAAATATGTTTCAATTAGTACTTCATATATTTCTATCTAAAATTGCCTTAATTTGATATTGCGATTAATTGATTTGATGTTTTAGGTGATTTTGGATATATGTTGCTTTGGAATTGACTTTTAATAAGAATTAAAGAGTTTTAAATGTTAAAACAAGAAGAGACTTCATCTTTGGATGAATATGGTCTCAGATATGGATATGTCATAACTTTTGTTACTCTTTAGATAGAAGAAGATAAAGAGCAAGTTAGAAATGACCTCACAAATGACTAAATGAAATCTAATTTTAAAGAAATAACTTAGAAAAGGAAATATTAGAGCTCGTGTTATATGGAGAAGGAGTTATAGTAATGGATATGGCCTTTTACACAAGCATTCCACTGCCTATGTTTTAGAAAATATATAGTGCATTATTAAACACTATTTGGAACATGATCGTGTTCATAATGGAAACAACTATTTTGAAAGTGAAAAAAATCCTAGTTCAATGAGAATTAGTTTTTAAAGTTTCAAAACTAGGTTTCATCGAATGAAGAGAGAGAGAAACCCTAGGACAATGCTTTCTAGTCATCTCTAATGAGAAAAGGTATTCAAGATCATCCAATGTAATGAAAGAGATAAAAAGAATAAGAATCCATTAAAGGACTTATCTACTTCTATAATTTCTTTAAAATTTTATTGTTATTTATTGCTTTAGGGATGATGAATACCTAAAATTTCTAATATAATGTATGGATGGATTAAATTAATTATTGATGATGTGATTAATTTCAAGTGTGTCGATTTCTTGATAAAATTTTAACTTATATTTTAAATTAATTTAATTATTTAAGATACCATTTAATGGAGTGAAATTCAAATTTCGGTATTAGTTCATGAAATTTTTTATCTTTAATTAACATTTTTAACAGAGTAGCTAGGTAGTTTAATTAAAATTTTGCTCTTGCAGTCCAAATAATACCATACTAAGACGTATCTGGAATAATAGTAATTAGTGAAACAAAAATACTTGTACAAACTAAGGAAGTAACTCCATTCTCAACAATGAAAAGATTGAAATCTTTGTAATATTCTGAACCGTTCATATCACAGCGAATAGAATTAAAACATTTATAGTTCCCACATAAATAAGGAGCTGTGCAACAGCTACAAAATGAGAGTTTGACAAAATATAGAATAAGGATATACAAACAAAAATCAATCCCAACGAAAAAGCAGAATAAATTGGGTTGGTAAAGAATACTACCCCCAGCGCCACCCCCCCCCCCTAATATCAGACCGATTCTGAGAAAGATTAAAAGAAAATCATGTATTGGTCCAGGCAAATCCATTGTGCATAAAATAAGAAATAAAAAATCGAATTATTTTTTTCATGACCTTATTGACCCGACCAGGAAAAACTTAGTTTTATTAGATGCGTAATTGAATTACACTT
>JAOTAX010000002.1:22515188-22529232 GCA_025629825.1 Erythroxylum guanchezii | reverse complement strand
GCAAAAACTCAATTATGCCAAGCATACCATGCATTGAAATTCCTTAATAGCCTAACCCCTAATATGGGGTGTTACAAGAGGAGTCATCTTATGACGATTGTCCACCTCTAACGTACATATGTTTTTAAGAGTCGGCTCTCAATAGAATGGCTCTTAAATATCAAACACATCAAACCGCCTAATTGAGCAATATGATCTCTCATAATCCATCAACGAGATTTAACTCCCTTATTACTTACCAACCAAAGAATTTTGGCACCTTAAATTTTTTCTTCTAAATGGTTTGATATCTCTTCTTGTACTTCTCTATGTCAAAATTTAGTGCCAAGTGGTTCTATTGCTTTTATGGCTTAAATAAAGGTGGTAATGGTGTTGGTGGTGCTTGTGGTGGCCTATGTTGCCTCTTTGAAGCATATGTCCTCGAAGCAGTAGTTAACGTGTAGATGTAATAATCTAGAACTCTTGTGCAATAGTAATATTAAGTGGTCTAGGCAAGCCCAAGTCCTTTACACTATGTTATATCTAAAGAAATATATAAGTAAGAACTAATATATATGCAAAGTATAATGAAGTGAAATATGAAATGAGATAATGCATATCAACCTAGCCTATTATTCTCTTATTTCTGTTTCTATTATCAATTCATAAAGTAACCATCACTAACATCCTATAATTTAGAAATATCAACTTCCTATACCTTGCAACCTAGTCTACAAACTAAACCAACTAATTTTGTAAATTAAACTAACTAAATCAGCCTAAATAATTCACATAAGCATCTTTTACTATATATAACACATACAGTTCATAATTCACCTAGGTCATTTTTATTTCTCTAGCATCCTAAAACTCATGAATGATCGATGTTTAGTTAAAATAAGCATAAAGTATAATTTATAATATAATCTATGTTGCATCAAAATAAAAAAAAAATGAGTAAAGTAAAAAATACCTAGATAATGTTAAAGAATATGGTGAAGAAAATTAAAAAAAAAACTAAGTTCCACTATTAGTGGTTAGGGAGGACCAAGGAGGATGAAAATCACTCTAAGAATTAAAAGGAAACCAAAATTTCATTGAAAACTAGAGATTAAGGTAATATAAATAAATAAAAAAGATAGAATATGCCTTTTATAAAGCAAAACATGGTTTTACTAAAATGGTGGTGTATATCAAGAATGAAGGGAATGGTAGATGTATAATTGAATGTATTTATAGCTCATATTTGATGTTTTTGTCTGATATTTTATACTTTTATTTTATATTTTGTACTTAAGTTGCTCCAAGTGCATTTATAGGATATGATTGCCTTCATTGACTAAAGAAGATGAATTTGGACAAAAATGAGGCATAAAATGAAGATTTGAAACAAAGAAGGGATTCAAGTGTAACATCTCGTTCTCATACTAAGGGTTAGAACCCTAAAATTTGGTATATGTGAGATCAAAGAGAGATTAAGAAAAATGCATTTCATGCTTATGCATAATGTTAGCATATGCGCACGTGAATTAGAATTTTTGCACACATTAAAATGATTGTACATGCATTCAATGACAATTCTTGGGTATAATTGAACTGTGATGTGATATTATTGAGAATTGTGGTTTATCTGTTTTGAAAATTTAATTGGTTAGTGTAGTTGTTAATTTTGAATTTTGGTGAATTTTAGGAATAATTTCCGAAAAGGTTGAATATTATTATACTAGGAAAAATGCCACTTGGCAAGTAAATTAGTGAATAGAAAATAGAAATAAGAAACCAAATGATATTGGAGAATTTTGAAAATGACTTTGAAAATTTAAAGATGACTTTAGAATTTGTGAGAAGATGTTATTGGAAAATTTTGGTGATAATTGGAATGAAAAGATGGGAGTTATGGAACTAGTTCAATAAGAACTAGTTAGTTGGGAAAACTAGCTAAGACCTTAGGAATAGGACAAGTGTCCAAGTCTAAAGTTAAGTTATCTTAACTTTGAAAAACATGTTATCGTTCTTATCTTCATCTCTCTCGTAGCTTTCTTCTTCAAAGTTGCCTCTTTTACACAAAGTTTTTCATCAAATCTTCACCAAAGAAAAACTTGTTCTCATCTACCCTTTCTCTACTCCCAACTTTGGTTTTCTTTCATTTTCATCAAGAAAAACCGAAACTTGCCAACTTTCATAATGATGTACGTTAGTTACTTGAAGTTTAGGGCTTCTTGAGCTTTTATAGATTTTGGAGCAATATCAAGTAAGTATTGAGTAAATCCTTTAGAGTTTTAGTTTTATGAAACAAAAATGGTGACTTATTGGCATGTCATGAATAAGAGATAAATGGAGATTTTTCATGTTCACTGTGAATAAAAGATGAAAATATGGATTTGTTGATTTTTTTTCGGTTTTGATGATCATTATGTTATAAGTTAGTGTAGAAATGATTTTTGGAGTTGAAAGAACATAAGAAACGTGTTTAACTAGGTGCAGAAGCTTTTTGAAGAAAATAAAAGTGAGGACTCTATTTTCACTGTGTATATATATATATATACATATACATGAGTTTTGAGCATTTTAGAGATGAACAAAAGAATGAATTTATAGTGGAAGAATAGTTGTAAGATGATGTTCAGAGATGAGAATGAATGATTTAAAATGAAAGTTTGAGGAAGAAATGCAGAAAATGCAGAAGTTGAAAATGTAGAAAATGTGAAGATGATATGCGTGAATGGATTTTCTGTTTTTAATGTTTGTGTTTTAAATCTAGAATTTGGATTTGTTTATGAATGATTTGAGTTAAATGAGAATCAGAAATGGGGTTAAGAGGAGTTGGAGAAGTTGGTTTGAAAGAAAAGTAAGAATTTAAGAAAAGAAAGAAGGAGAAATTGTAGAGGTTCGGAAGGAGAAGAAGAATCACGAGCGTGCTTATGCACGATCGCGTTTTTGGAAGAGAAAGAAGGAAAACATCTAATGTTTGGACAGCACGATTGCGACTTTTGAAAGGCCAGTGAAAACTCGCGATCGTGCATACTGGTGAAAAATCTGAACATATTTTCATCTTTTGGCCATATCTTATTCTCTAGACCTCCAAATGACATAAGACTTAAACCATTAGATTCAAAACATTTGTTCTACATGTACACCAAAAATTATAGCCATCTGAAAATCATTTGGGAGAGTGATAAATGTGGGACGAAAATGATGAGAAGTTCTGGAAAATGATAACTGGAGTGTTTACATTAACCTTGCTTCGGTATGTTGAAGATATCTTGTTCTTTAGTTATCCGAATGGAATGATTTTTAATTTGGAGTAAACTAAAGACATAGGACTACAAATTATCTGAAGAAATCGAATTTTAATTCTGTCACTAGAATTCCAGATTTTGAATTAAAGTTAATTACAGAATGTTGTTTTAGTTTATGAATAGTCTGAAATGGTTGGGGTATAACTTTCAGATTTCTAAACCAAATTGAATGATTTTAGTGTAATTAGAAACGTAAGAGATAGGAGAACAATTTTTAAGAAGAGAGTATTACCAAATTACTTTAGTTTCATTTTCTAATTGATCATGAACAGTAGACTCGAAAGAGTGTTTTTGGAAAATCTGGAAATTGGTTTTGAGTGTGCATGGTCGTGCGTTAAGCTTGCACGGTCGTGACTTGCTTGTGCATGAGCGTGTGTTTGGTTGCATGCTTGTGGCAAATTTAAATTGGACTACACAGCCATGCACTGATGCTGCATGGCCGTGACTTATTTTAATTGAGTTAAACAACTCAAAAAATGCATCCTTCCTTCTTTTGCCTATAATCTCTTATATAGACATCCAAATGAGTTAGGAATGGGGATTCTAATGGTTTTATTGAGGTATAAACCATAAGAATAAATGATACTTATGTGAGATTAAAAATATGAATGTTTACGCGACGAGAATAATAGAGCAATACCCGGGATTGCTATTGAGCATGCATTGTACATAGTCCGTATACACATTTTTGCATAAATAAATATTTATAATTGTGCAATTATTAATGTGTATGCATCGTGTGTATTGCATAATTTTGATGTGTAGGATAAGCATCCGAATTCAGACATTTCCAGATCATGGAAGCTAATGCTAATCTTGAGCGTACTGTGTGTCGACCTAGATGGTCTCATTTCATTGTTTGTTCTGATTTCAGTTTTCTGCATTGAATGACTATGATTATGATTATTATGCAATGTGAATATGATTTATATGAATTTGATTTGCTTATGTTGATGCCGGATAATGAAGGTCCGAGACTTGATGTATGAATATGATATTGAAGTGCTTCTTGTATGTGAATGAGAAGAAATAAGCGTATTCTCAACTTAATTGTTGAATGCCGGATTAAGGTCCGATGATGAATGTGAAAGTGACAGTGAATCCGAAATCAAGTGACTGATTGAAAATATGTGAATGTGATGCATTTAATTACATGAATGCATGAAACATAAAGACAGTTATGACCGAAGTGACCACCAAAAAAAAGCTCAAAGCTTAGAATGTGAAAAGGAGCTCTTTTTTGGTGGTCACTTCGGTCACAACTGAAAAGAGTTTAAAGCTCAGATTGTGAAAAAGAGCTTAAAGCTCACAAAGGGTATAAGAGCCAAAGGCTCACTATGTAAATTAAGCCTGGTATCCCCAACAGATATGAGACAGTTATCAATGAGCTTGATATTCACAATAGATACGAGACATTTATAAGCACTCGGTCACAACAAAGTAACAAATTGAAAGTGAGTCTCATGTGCACTGAATATGCCTAATATGATTATAATGGTTTGAATAATTTCCGAATGTGATATGTGTTAAATGTAAAATGTGAAATGACTAATCAAGTATATGTGATTCAATATGATGAATTAAAGATATGATGTGAACCACATGATTATATGAACTGAATGTTTATGTGATTGAGTGAGCCATCGAGGATAGTCACTAATTGAGTTCGCAAATCTGACCCAAAATTTGTAATATTTTTCAAGCTTAGAAGAGTTACCCCGTTGGCCACATTGGAGTATAGCCACTGCATTCAAGTAAGAGGTAGAGGTCGGGATCAGTTTGCATCTGCATTTGTATTTTCTTATTTTTGTATCAAATTGAGTCTTTCGCAATTATTGTGACATGTATATTTGAATATTCTATTTTGTAATAACTTTCCAAAGTGGAAATGTTTATGAATGAGAATGATCTTGAGTGTAACAATAATAAAAGTGATTTTGATGTTATGAAAGAAAAGAATGGGCCCGAATCTAATTACTGAATTCCGCATACGTGTATGATAAATTTGAAATTTTTTTTACTGAATTTCGAGTATTTGACTGTTTTAGCATGCTGCCCTTACGAGGTACATACTCGGACATCACTCAGGATGTCAGGTATGTGTCTTGCGAGAATGGAGTGCTATAATACGACTGTGTATATGACTGTATAAGTCTCTCAACCCATATAGAATCACGAGTTTTGGTGAGTTTGGGTTATACATGGTCTAGTACATGCTCGTGTATCTCTTAGAAACCCTAAAATTTACTATAAAAGACATAAGTAGAGACAACATAAAGGAGCAATGGTCAGATACTTTCAAACACATCGAGAGGCAATTCCAGATATAGAGATCATTTAAAAGGGGCAATTTTGATCCAGAGAAGTAGAAAACACGAAGAAATCATTGAAAGATTAAACAGAATAAAAGATCAAACCACTACCTTGCAAGAAAATCCATTAGGGGACAAAGTGAGATTTAGAATTATCAACTCTTTGTTTTTTATTCATTTTTCTTTATGCTTATGCTTGATTTTGTTTTCTATCATGTGTAACTAAACATCTTTAGTGTCTAGTAAGATGAACCCTAGTTTGTGTTATAATATGTTTTCACTCTTTTATTTAAGGCAATTGTTTTAATTGACATATTGTGATTCAACTACGTGTTTAATATATGTTATAATAGATCCGAAATATTAATGAACAACTTGATTTCATAACAATGAGATTGAGAAATACTGTGTATGAATAGATCTACGATAATTGAAAAGATTTGATTGCAAACCTATAGATAGGTTGACATAAATCCTTTGGATTAAAGTCAACCATAATAGTGAAATTTACAAATCAGTAAAGCAATCTTAGTACCTTTAACCTGAATAATATCGGCTAATAATTCTAACATTAATTACGAGTAGTCTCAAGTGAGTTATTAGCATATGATAGAAAGTAAACTTCATGTAAGGTGCTTTCGTTGAGGTGCTAGGATTGCCTTTGTTGTTTTTTAACAAAATAGAGCATGAAAGGCGTTTGTCTAGTTGAGATTTAATGGAAAAGCTTCAAGGAAGATAAGCTTATGATATTGCACTTATTTGCCTCCATCATCAATGTTTCGAGACTTTTTCCCTTCCCTTTATTAAACTAAAACTAAAATGTCAACAACTATTTATGCATAAACCTAAAATTATGAACATGCACTGATCCTACAATATGCTCACTAATTATCATTGCATATATTGAATTTGGTAATGTGATCATATCTGATACCACTTATCTTGTCAAATACTGTGTGTAAATCCATATCTACATACCTATTTGAAACACAATGGGTTGGTATATAAAAACACCATAAAGAGAGAAGAAGGGTGGACATCATATACCAACTATCTTATTGTATAAACATCTAAAAAGTAATTAGTTGAGAGATCTAAGAGAGATTAGGTTCTTTATTTTATAGACCTCTAAGAATAAAATGAAAGATGAAGATGAAGATGAAAAAGATATATTTGGGAAAGAGTTAATTTAATGGTTCTTAAGTAAGTTCAACAAATATAAATTTTCTCAATTTTCTATTACATTATAAAATTACCTAACTATTCTTACCATTATAACATCATTTAGAAAATGTTGAATTGGTAACTAATAGTCACAGATAGCCACTAACTATTTGCTATTTAGTCGTATCCTACTTTTAATTGCCACTAACTATTTGCTACTTAGTCGTATCCTGCTTTTAATTGCTCAAATTATGATTAAGAAAGTCAAGTTCGTCTATACTTTTTATGATTTCTTTTTAAAAGTCAACCTTCAAGGCTCACATAATATTTAGTCTCATAATTCCCAATTGTAAACCTTATTGCATTTCTGTCATTCATATAGATCCTTGTGTACCAATTGGTGTCACCTTTATGTAAATTACAAGTTAATAATTCTAAAACTTATCAGGCAAATCCCTGTAACAGGATTTTTGGAACATAGTGAATTGAATTCATGAACGAATTGGATTTAATTACACTAATGAAATTAGAATTCAATTCAATTTACACTGTTTGGAATAAATCCAGTCATATTAGAATTGAATTCAATTACACTGTTTGGAACAAATCCAGTAATATTAGAATTGAATTCAATTACACTGTTTGAATTAAATTATTAATAAATTAAATAATTTAAAATCAAAATTATATTTATAAATTAATATTTATTTGAAAGATAATTTAATTATCAATTCAAATTTTATTTGATATAATTTTGAATTAAGGTTTTGGAAATTTGATAAATAATTAATAGCACAACAATCCAATTATGTTAAACACAAACATAAAGGTTTGTTCTTTTTCCAATTATATTAACCAGAAACATAAAGGTGTGTTCTTTTTCATATTTTCATTTCACTGTCAAGCTTCCTAGTCACTTCCTCTGCATCTTCATTCTCCACTCACGTTGGTGATGCGTGGCTGCTGGTGGGAGACTGGCTCGGTGCTGTTGTGTGGACGTGGGAGAAAGTAGCGTTGGTGATGCGTGGCTGCTGTTGGAAGACTGGGTTGGAGGCTGCTGTTGGGAGACGTTCGTCTGGTGTAGGGTTGGAGATGTGGGTTTGGGAGTAGGATACAGAAGAGCTAAGCTTAATGGGTTGAATTCACGTGATTTGGAACATGAATTTAATTTGTTAAGAAAGTTGGATTTAAATCCATGCACGATTTCAATTCATGCCCTTTTTTGGGTTTAAAACAGATGAATTGAATTCAATCCCATGTCTTCCAAACAGGCTGTAAATGTTATAAGAAAATGACCACAATAACTAGGTGATAAATACAATGGTTTTATTCAACTTGTCCAATCTTTTCTTCCGGGTTAAAAGATAGACTTCTTCCTTAGTTTTTTTTTTTAATCTTTTTAAATTTTCAAATAATTATTATCTTAAACTTTAATTAAAAATGATGATTAAATACGCTTAATAAGAACATCATACTTGGATTAACCAAATGTTACTAATATGCTAACCTAACTTAGCTTTCAAACCTAACATGAACCAATTAAACTCGACTTGAATTAATAATTTAAGCTAATTATAATAAATTATTAACTTGATTTGAGTTTAATTAGTTTTATTTGAATTTAAAAGTTATAATAGATTTTTATGAAAGTAATATTTAATTGATTTATGTGTGATATTTGTATCACATATGTTTTGTTATTACTTTTTAATTGAAGTCTAAAAGAAGTTTTATAAAAAATGATAATTACAAAAAAAATTGGAGAATTTAAAAAATTAAAGAAATCTTCCAAAGGTTTCTAAACCGTAAGAAAATTCCCAGTGTTTTCCCTTTTTATTCTTAACCTAGCATATGTAAGAAAACCTTTTTGCATTAAAGAGGTAACCAAGTGCTTAAATTTGCTACCATATGTATCGCAGCCAGCAAATCACTCTCGCCATAATGAGGAGGCGAATGTTGTTGGACCTCACTATTATAAATTTCTAAAAGACCAATTGATAGTCTAGTTAGAGGAACTCCCTGGCCTATTTAGAGCAACGAGGAACCAAAATCAATTACTACATATGTTCACTTCCATCATGAAAACCGTTCTTACCATTCTCGCATTATGTCTTGGTTTGATGTCCGTTAGAATATCTTCTACTAGTGGTACTGCTCCTCTAAAATATGACTCCATGTTCAACTTTGGTGACTCTCTTAGTGACACCGGAAACTTCCTGCTTTCTGGTGCCCTATCATTTCCAGTGATTGCTAAGCTCCCCTATGGCCAAACCTTCTTCAGGCACGCAACAGGTCGGTGCTCAGACGGACGGTTGGTGATCGATTTCATAGGTATGCACATATCTCGCTTAGCTTTGCATGTATGTTACTGAAAGTTTGCTTTTTGATATACCAAAAGAAAAAAGTTTGAATCGATGAGACATATTTTGACACATACAAGGTTGTGGTTCAATATATATAATCTAATAATGTAGCTGAGGCATCTGGGCTGCCATATTTGCGACCCTACTTAGCACTTGGCAAAGGCCGTCATTTCCAACATGGAGTAAACTTCGCCGTTGCTGGAGCTACCGCGCTTGATTCCAAATTCTTCTACGACCAAAAGATTGGATCAATTTTATGGACAAATCACTCTTTGAGTGTTCAGCTTGGTTGGTTCAAAAAATACAAGTCCTCCCTTTGTACAGATTCACAAGGTAAGTACGTAGTTCTACCAATCAAGGCTGGAAATTATTATTTGCTTGATATACAAAACATTATTCAGGACGGTGGACTTCACGTAAATTCATATCCAATCGCAAATATAACTTCCTGATATGTAGCCAGTTATTTTCTGATACACAATTACGTTAATTAATTGATTTTTGTACATTTATTCTCAGAATGTAAAGATTACTTCAAGAAATCGCTATTTCTTGTTGGGGAGATAGGAGGAAACGACTATAACTACGCCTTCTTTCTTGGCCAAAGCATTAAACAACTCCGAACTTTGGTCCCGCTAGTAGTTGAAGCAATAATGAATGCAACCAGTGTAAGTCACCTCATATTGCATCATTAAAGCTGAAAAGACAGAACAGCTCAAAACTCTATTCTTTTTCCACACCTGTGGCTGTGATTGATCACAATAAATCTGTTACGATCAACTTTTGTGAACATATATCTGTGTGGATGGAAGATAATATATATATATATACATATATATATGTATATGTATATGTGTATGTGTATGTATATATATGTACATACATACATACACATATACATATATGTATATGTATACATATATATGTATATATATATATGTGTGTACGTATATATATATGTATATGTATTATCTCCTACTGTTTTGTACATTGTTTGGTCATTAGTTGCCATTTAAAAGAGAAGTAACAGACGTAACACAAGAGACGTATAGAAGTCTGTTGTACTAAAAGTTTCTACATATGGAACTTAAGCTGAAGCGTGGAGAAAATATAAGTCCATTCTTAATCAATTTAAAATTTTAAACTGTCACATAAACCGCAGCATTGATAATATATCATATAATTGTATATTTTCTGATTGAATGATAGATATTGATAGAGGAAGGGGCCGTGGAACTAATGGTTCCAGGGAACTTGCCAATTGGGTGCTCAGCCGTGTATTTGACATTGTTTGGAAGTGGTAACACAGCAGAATATGATCCAAGAAATGGGTGCTTAAAAGCGTACAATGCATTCTCCAAGTATCATAACAATCAACTCAAGCGAGGCCTGGAGACTCTGAGACACAAGTACCCACATGCACGGATTATATATGCCGATTACTATGGTGTGGCACTGCGTTTCATTCATCGACCACTATATTACGGTAAGTTCCTGCCCTGCAAACCTAGTAGTTACTAGTAGCTCAGCTAGGAAGACGTGCGTGGTTCGTATATATCTTCACATAAATTGGAAGATGTTTAGGCTATGGCTATCACATTACAAAAACTTGTATTACAAGAGACTTGTATTATTGGAGTTGAAAGAGATACTAACGCATATGTTAAAGGATTTAATATGGGAAAAGTATAAGAAAAATCCAAATAAAAGGTAATGAGCGTCATCTGAACACATATGGGCGGTGAGGATAGTTATGAATAGCGATATTGTTGGAAAAGGTGGGTGAGTTTCACCAAAAAATGTTATTGATATATATCATACGACCATTTCATGATCTTGTACTGTATGATTTGCATTCATTATAGAAAGCAATACGAACTGAATGGAGCGCGTGAGAATCGTATGAAACAATAATTTGTGAAGTACTGCCAAGATTACGGGCAAGAAACAATAAAACATGTATATACCAAAACTATATATAAAGTTGCATGACAGGCCAGATTGTAACAACATGGATAATGCAGGGTTTGACCGGGGAACATTATTGAAAACTTGTTGTGGTGGCGGTGGACCCTACAACTTCAACAACTCAGCAAGATGTGGTCATATTGGGTCAACGGTTTGTCAAAACCCTGCCAGGATTGCTAATTGGGATGGGATTCACTTGACCGAAGCCGCTTACAGGCACATTGCCAACGGATTGATCACTGGACCATTTTCATCGCCACCTTTATCAAGGACATCTCCTCTTCTTTAAGTCCATTTACTTGTTAGCTGCTGCTGTTTGCAGTAATATTCTGTTTCTTAACCTGAAATAAAATTGATCAACTTCCTTTTGGAGCTGCAATAAATAATTGATTGTGAAATTGTGGGAGCTCAAATATTGTGTTATGAAGGATTCAATTCCACAAAGTCCTCCAGATTCTATTTGTAACTACAGGGATTCGAAGCGGACTGGTCTAAAACTCTATATTTCCTTTTTCGAAAAAAAATAAACTACTTAAACTAAAATTGCCCTTCACTTGCGTCTTCCAAAATTCTTGGTACTCAGTTTGTTCCGTGGCCTTTGCTGGTCAGGAAATTTTTGCCTTTTCGTTTCCTTCGTGTAAGCCAGAACAATTAGTTCTTGAGAGGATTTTAGGTTGGTCTGTGAAATCCATATTTAGTTCAATGACTAACTAAACAGAAGTTTAGTCGAAACAAATCATCATTTGTGCTGGTTTGGATCTTGGGGTAGCAATTAACCCAGATGTTTTTAACTGGGCCTGAGTTTAGATAGCCCAATCTCGGGCTCAATAAAAAAAGACAATATTTTATATTTTTAATGTTTTTAAAAAATAACTGAGCTAATCCATTTTTATTCTTATTTGAATCAAATCAAGTATAATTAAACTTCAGCTAATCGGTTTTTAGAAATTGAATATTCTTTTTAAACCTAGATCCAAATCATTATATCTATAAAAATATAAATAACATCTATAATTTATGAAATAAAAATAATTAGATATAACTCATTTATAAAATAAAAATAATATCAATAACTTTTTTAAAATAAAATATTTTTTTTACGATAATATGATAACAATTAATAAATGTTAATTGTACGTCTGTCCTGGAGTTAATAATGCCATTAACACCAGTTACATGTATTCTTATTTGATTTTTTAATCAAACTTTTATCTAACTATTTTAATTTATATTGTAAATGATTTATGTATTTAAAAGAGATCCATAAAGTAAATAGTAAAAGTTGACTATAAGGTTACATGTTCGAATCATATAAATGATTTCTTTGTAAAAATTATAAAAAAATCTTATGCACTGTGGTACGTTTATGTTGATTTTGACTTACATATTCCATAATTAACTACTAATGCTCCACTAATTTGACTATGACACATACATTTTTATGTTGTCATCACCTTCTTTATATACCTTTTATACCTGCTTCAGTTGTCTAAAAGCTTAAGCTATTATATAAGTACAAGTCAAAACACATAGTATTCAACAAAAGAATCTTTGTGTTATCTCCTCTTATTATCAATTTCTAAAATTTTCTTCTCCCAAATCTAAAAAATGGCTCCTTAAATTTGTTGCTACCAAAAAAGTCAAAACCCTCTCTAACTTCGATACCAACATATTGTAGTCTCTTTTAAACTAACTTCTATAGACTATAAAGTTGTTTAAAGTAGCTTATCAAAGAGAAGAAGAATTAGATATTAGATTTACCGGAGAATCACTTCAACAATCTCTTATTACTTATTGTTGCCCTTAAACTTTATCATAAAATTCATTTGTACTTGGAAAATTAATTTAACGATAATCATCGAGAACAACCTTTTAACCCTCGACAACATTAGACTCATCAAATTTTTTAAAATAAAAGATATATTAACTTAAAAGAAGTAAAAGGTCTAAGCCAATATAAAATGACATGAGGCCACTTGAGAGAAAGACAGTCATCGTCAATACCTAAAACATGATCTTTTTAAAAAGAAGATACATAATGAATAGACCCTACAAAAGTTAATCTAAAGAGGCAAAGTAACCGAAAGCTACTTGTATCTAAATGGACATAAAGAATCTCTCGAGTGCAATAAATTCCTCCTTATGTTAGATAGAAGTAATGGTATCTAAGAGATATCCTTGAACTGTTGAAATTTGTCTTTGAACCTTTTAGCCTACTGTCAATCTATATTTTGTTAAGGTCCCTAATGATATTGATGTTGAGGATCTTTAAACTGGCATTTGATCATTAGATGATTGTTTCTTAGCTTATCTCATTACATTAAACACTACAAGAAAAATGAGGTTTAGTGACGGAAATTACCAACAGTAAACCAAAACATTCCATTCGGTAAGTTAAGTTAGCGACGAAATTTATCGACAGATTAGAGCATCGGAGAAACGACTGTAGTTAATAATTTGCGATGAATCACAAAATGTTTGTCACAAATTTACTGACAGATATTTTGTGTTACCGTCGGTGAATATACTGACAGCTACTATTTTGGTCAGTAAAGTTACAGACGGAACCGAAGGAAGTGCTTATTCCGTTAGTAAGTAAATGAGAACATTATCAATAGTTATGATTTATTTGTTAGTAAATCGAATAGATTTTACCGATGAACATTGTTTTTTCGTCGGTAAATTTACTAAAACTGTTTTTTTATTTCCCTGCATTTAATTTTATTTGATGACTTATGGTTGATGCACAATTTATACAGTTATGAGTTATCTGTTGATAATAATTTGATTTGTTTATATATTTACTTAGGCGCATAAGTTTGTTAAGAGTTTTAAATGGATAGGATTGAATTAGCGAGAATGTGATAAAGATGAAAAAGGATGAATGGATTTCGGATGTACATTTGTGAGATGAAATAAGAAATACTTGAAGGATAGAATTAAATGATATGAAGGTATG
>JAOTAX010000002.1:22468805-22480893 GCA_025629825.1 Erythroxylum guanchezii | reverse complement strand
CCCTAACTCTTTCCTCTTCATGATCATCAACTTCCATGGAGGAATAGGTTGGGTCTTTGAGTAGCAAGGTGAAAGAGGCAAAGAAAATGAAGTAGCAAGTGAAAGGAGAGCAAGATTTATCACTAAGGAAAGTGGGAGAGAGAGATGTCGAAAATGGAGAGGGAGATGAGGAAAAACAAATGAAGAAAATGGAGATGGGGCTAGTGTCGTGGATGACAAGAGAAAGACCACCATTTGGTCTTTCTTTTTATCAATTTTGTGGCCTAACATGTGGTGTGGCAAGTGACACATGTCACTCTCCCATGGCCCCTTCTTAGTCTTTTACTAACCAGTCCAATTTGTCTCCAATTTCCACTCCAATTGGCTCCCAATTTTCCATGATACAAGTCATTAAATCCCAATGTCATATATAAAAATTTCCATTGCCATTTGACTCCGAATTCTACTATTATTCACCAATTGTTCTGCCACTTGGCATTTTTCTGGTCCAAAAATACCCTTAATTTCTAAAAAATTTACAAATTCCTCCAAAAATTCTAATTCATTAATAAAACATTCCCACTCAAATTTTAAGGCACAAAACTATAATTCGCATAATATCCACATTAAAACAATTATTTATACCCGAAAAATGTCAATTGAGTGTATGATCAATGATTTTAATGTGTGCAATAGTCCAATTCACATGTGTGTATGCTGACATGATGCATGAGTATTAATCGCAAATTTTCTTACTCTCCTTTTTAATCTCAAATGTACCCAATTTTAGGGTTGAAACCCGTAGTATGGGGACGGGATGTTACAATAAAAGGTTAAAATTATTTTGTGCATGAATTAAGTTACATTTTGCCACAAAGTAGTTGTTATAAAATAGTTTATAAATTGAATTGTGTAATCATATAAAATGGATTAACTTATGGTTGAATTATGTCTTCACATAAAATAGGTTATAGATGTGAATTTATGGTTGAATTATATTATCAAGTTATAGTAGTGAGTTTATGTTGGACCCCGAACTTCTCTTGAAAATTAGACATTATTAAATGAAATTTAATGAGGAAATATGGTATGATTCCTTGTAATGAATGAAAAGTATGAATATATGAGAAATTGATGAAATGAAATAAGCATGAGAATTCAAGGACTTTCCATTGTGTATAATTGTGTTACTTTGTAGGTTGTGTATGAAAATTTTGGAAGATGTGAGAAAAATTGATTTTGGTTTTGATGACTTCAAGATTTTTGAGTATGAAATTTAGTTGATTTGAATGAAATTGAAAAGCAAGAAATGAGCAGTGAAAGTGTTAGATTTTGGAGAGTCAAATGTCTGAAATTTTTTGGATGAATAGTAACTGTGTTGACTTTGTGATCGGAAACTTTTATGAATTTTTCTAGGTCGATTTAGGCAAATTTTGATAAAATGATCTTCATGAAAGTTGCAGTTTTTCTTGATAGCTTTCTATCGCTATAAAGTATGACATTTTTCGATATCGAGGTTGAAAGTTATGATCTTTTGAATGTTTGGATGTTGTTCCAAAGATTATTTTGCTTTGTTTTTGAAAATGTCCATAAGGGTAGGTTTTGTGGATCTTGTGCTTTGAGACAAATTCTAGATTGATATGGTTTGAATTGGATCAAGTAGCCTTCTTGAAAGTTGTAGAGGAAATTCATAGCTTTCCAATAAGGTATAGCATGCCATTTTTGGATGTGGGAATTGGAATGGATTTTTGAAGTTTGAATGTTATTTAGTATGGAAATTTCAGGGCAGTAACTTCGATTTGGATTTTGATCCTTATGAAGGTAGAAATTGTTCTTGGAGTCTTCATGAAAGTTGTAGGTTATGTTTTTATCTTTCCATTGATATAAAGTATGAAATTTTTAGACAATGGAGTGAAAAGTTATGATGTCTAGGAGTTTTGATGCTATTTAGGATGCAATTGTCGGACAACCACTTTGTTGTTAACTTTTGACCCTTATAGAGACCAAAATTGTTTTTGAGTCCTTCATGGAAGTTGTTAGTTTTCTTTTAGCTTTCCATTGATACCAAGTTTGTTCAATTTGGAGTTCTGAGTAAGAAGTTATGAATTGGGAAAGTTGGGTTGTCGGAAGAAAAAAGACCAGATTTTTCCAGGTCAATCACTGTATTCGACGTAGTCGACTAATAGTCTTCGACTAGTCGACTAATGCATGTAATTTTTACATGTATTAGTGCATTTTTTCCTAACCCGACCTCTCTCCACTCTTTTTCTTATAACTTTTCCGTCTGACCTCCGATTGACTTGATTCTTGAAGCGTTAGATTCCTAAGACATTCTTCTACCTCTCCATGAAAATTTATGAATTTTGAGATTAAATTGAAAATGATTGATTAGATCAAAGTGAGAGGATTGGTTGAAAAAGTCTGAACATGCTTCAGTGTTTTAGTGATATCTTGATCTGTAGAGATCCATATGAGGTGATTCTTGTTCCTAATTAAACTAGAGACATGGAGCTACAAATTATCTGAAAGAATCGAATTTCAATTCAGTCCCTAAGATGTTCAATTTCCGAAGTGAAGTTGGTAATAGTTTTTAGTCTCGATTTTGTAAGAGCTGAAAGTGTTTTGGCCATAACTTCTTCATTTCTAAACCAAATTGAGTGTTTTTGGTGTCATTAGAAAGATAAGACATAGAGGAACATTTTTCTAGAAGGAAGTATTGTCAAATTGTTTCATTTACCTGATCAAAATAAGGAGTTAAGATGTCAGTTTTAAAGATAAAATGAGAGGCAAAATGGGAAGATCACTTAAGTTGTTAAGTTGTAAGGCTTATAAGGAGGGGTGGTTTGGTCATTTGGCTTCATTAAAAGATCAAAAGAAGGCTTGTGTGTGTTAGGAGAAGGGAGGAACGAAAATTAGAAGAAGAGAAGAGGGGAGCTTCGGTTGTGAGAAGAAGAAGAGAAGAAGAAGAAGATAGCTTAGGGTTACATCTTTTCTTGATTTTCAAGTTGGTTTTCAAAAGTTTTCCGAAAAGAAAAAAGAAAAAGGGAAGATCTAATCTTCCATTAGAGTCAAAGAACAAAAACATGGGTGAAGTTCTAAGGTAAGTTGTTTCAAATTCTTTGGTATTTTTGAAGGGGGTTTTGGTTCCATTGGCTTAAGAATAGTATGAGAAAGATGGTTCTAAGATGAATTTCATGTTTTGTTTCCTTAGGTTTTCCAATTTTTTTAGATCCCTTTTGATTTAGGATTTTGTGATTTTGATGAAGCGGATTAAGAAAAGCAAGAGAAGAGGATTTGGACAAGTTTCAAGCATGGATATGAGGTGGGTACCATGTTTATAATTTGAATTATAAGCCATACATATGTTTTCGAAAAATTCAAGAAGGTGAAATGATTTCAAAAAAAAATAAAAAGAAAAATAAATATCAAAAAAATAAAGTATTTTCAGATTCATGGTTTTGAATGATTTAAGACATTGCAATAATTGTTGAATTCATTGCGTTTGAATGATTTTATAATTGCTATAATTGTTGCATTCTTTGAATGATTGAGAATATGTTATGTGAATTAGGTTGACATTGTGAAATTTTTGAATGTAAATGTGTCTGATATGACATGATTATGAAAAATTAAGTTTTTGAAATGTGCCTTCGGGCAATCTAATTTCAAGTGTGAAGTTGTGTTATGTGGGTTTGGTTAGGTCGCATAAGATGTCAAGTGCACTTGTCAAAAAGGCTTCTCCCGTCTGCCCGTTATTGGCATTGGAGCTCCTTCGAGGACTCCCATAAGTTCACGGCTACACAGGACCGCTATGTGGGAATGTGTAGTACGTTCTATTTCTGGACTGACCCAAACCATTATGATGTGTTATGTGCTCTTGTTTTGTTTCTAAGTGTGATGCATCCATGTTTTTAAAAAAAATTGTTCATAAATTCTTTGATAAGTTGAGAAATTTTGAAAAATAAGCATTTGATGAATTTCTAATGTGAAATTTCTATAAACTGGCAATAAGTTTTGGTAAATGATTTTGCTTATTTTTCGGTTATAACCATATTACCCACGAGCTATAAGCTCACCCCCCTTCATTCCCATCCACAGGTGATGAGAAGAAGATCGGGTGAAAGAAAGTGAAGGTTTTTGTTTGTATGTGTTCATCTTTTATTGTTTTTAAGATAGATTGTTGTTAAGAATTTTGGGATTGTTATATCTTGTGTACTTTGGATTTTGGATATTGATATTGTAATATGGCTTAGATTGCCATTAAAGTTGTAAGCATTTATTTTGAGGAAGTTAATGAGGTATGGATTTGTGTATGGATTTGAATTATGAATTTGTGTATGAGATATGGCTTTGTGTATATATTCGGATTTTGGATATTGATGTTGTATTATGGCTTGGAAATGCCATTAATAATTTCTAAGCATTTATTTCATGATGTAAATGAGTTATGGATTTGTGTATAGAATTTAGATGTGAATATGTTGGGTATTGAAGTATTATGATGATATGAATGTGATTGATTGCATTTGGATTCCGGAAAGGAGGTCCGATGATTGTGATGGTTGGTCTGAATTATTGAAGTGCTTTTTGTGTATGAATTGATGGTATTTAGACATGTGTGGGATTTTATGGCAAAAGAGAAATAAGATTTTTTTTATAAAAATGATGAGATATGAGATAAGATAGAATTTGAAGAATTAAATGGATTGAGGAATTGGAATTTATGAATTTCAAATGGGACATTGAATTGTTTTGAATGATATTGAATGAAAAAAAAATTATACAGACTTGGAATTAGGTTTAGACCTAATTGTCTAAGCGGATTGAGGTAGATTTGTTCGTCTTTATAGTTTTTCAACGTGTATGTTTCTTTTTCTAAAGTATGCGTTTTTGGATGTCGGAGTTAAGAGTTCGTCCTTAAGCAATTTGTTTTCTTTGATTCCGAACCCTTCGATTTCTTTGGTTTCCGCACGCGTTTTTGATTCCTTCGCTTTTTGATCCGTTTTGATTTTCGTCAGATTTCGCTCACTTTGACTTTTGCTTTGTGATTCGTTCTTTCGCTTTCACCCCTTTTTGTTTTTCTGAGGAGTTGGGTTCCGAAAACGGGGTCCAACATAGGTGGTATCAGACCAAGAGGGTTGGATTCCGGAAACGGGATCCAACATAGGTGGTATCAGAGTAAGAGGGTTGGATTCTGAAAACGGGACCCAACAATTTATGGTTAAATTATATAATCATACAAAATTAATTATAATTGTGAGTTTATATTTGAGTTACATAATTACACAAAATGGGTTATAATTATGATTTTATGCTTAAATTATGTAATCATACAAAGTTGGTTATAATTGTGTTTATGGTTAAATTATGTAATCACACAAAATTAGTTATAGTTATAATTTTATGGTTAAATTATGTAATCATACAAAATAAGTTATAGTTTTGAGTTTAAATTTGAGTTATGCAATTACACAGAATGGGTAATGGTTGATTTAGATAATAATACAAAATTTGTTATAGTTGTGTTTATGGTTGAATTATCTAATCATACAAAATTTGTTATAGTTATGACTTTATGGTTGAATTATGTAATTATACAAAATGAGTTATAATTGTGAGTTTATGTTTAAGATATGTAATCATATAAAGTTAGTTATAGTTGTGAATTTATGGTTGAATTATATGATTATATAAAATGAGTTATAGTTGTGAATTTATAGTTTGAATTTGTAATCATATATATTTAGTTATATTTATGACTTTATGGTTCAATTATGTAATAAAAAAAATGAGTTATAATCGTGAGTTTAAGTTTAAGTTATGTAATCACACAAAATATGTTATAGTTGTGTATATCATATTATTATTATTAAGAACTATTGTTCCTCTATTTCTTCATGTTATTTTATAAAACTTTATTTTGATATGAAGTTATTAAGTTCATTTATTTTTACAGATAAATGGAAGAAAGTTAAAGTAATCCCGATAACTTAGTTGCTTCAAGAAGATTTGATGATCCAACTTAGGCTTATGCTAGATTGGTTCCTAGAATGAAGAACCATATCATTTGTTTATATTGTACTAATTATTTGAAAGGTGGGAGAATAATAAGATTAAAGAAGCATTTAGTTAGGATAAAAGGTGTCATTTAGCCTTGTAAGAAAGTGAGTCATGATGTGAAACGACAAATGAAGACTTTGCTTGAAAAGTATAATTATGAAAAAGATAGAAGGCAAATACTAAATTACAAAATTGGTAATGGAAGTTCCTTTTGTTTTGTTCAGGATGATAATGGAGATGTTAAAGGTGGTAATATTCCTACCCAACAAGAAGGGAATATTAACGACTAAAATTTCTATGTATGATTTTTCAGTATAATTCAATCCTTTTATTGTATAATATTTTGACTAAACATAGAACATAAAATTAATGTCTACTCTATTTTAAGTCCAATCATATTAGTTCTCCATTATTAACTTTGATTCAATTAATGAAAAATTTAAACTATTTTACGAAGTGTCATTCCACCTTAGATAAGGATTTTTTAAATCAATACTAATCAAAGACAATGAAACATTTTCCCTAATTATTTTAGGGTGGTGAATCCTATCTTGATCACTCAACTACCTTCATATAGTTCATGTTATATCCAATAACTACCGACTGAGCTATCCTTGACTAGAACATGTCATAAGTAGTACCAAAACATAGAAATACCTGTACAAGATGACTTTGGTGATCTCAAGACAAATGATCATTTATACAATTGTCACAATGTAAATTTTTATAGACATACAATTAATGTTCCAAATGGACTTCTCATATGGGGCCAGTTCAGTGAACTTATTCTCTAACAAGCATCTATAAATTTGTTTAATATGTCCATATTTTAGTCTATGAGATCAACTACTTCCTTCATAAGGAAAAACATAACTCTTTTTAAGTTCTATTAATGTCCATTCTTAATAAAACAATGACTAGGGGCAATTTAGGGATACCATATAAATGCAATATGAATATCATGATTATAATCTCATCATAATTTCATTTGGAATGTATAATTATCCTATAAACTTTATCATATTCATCTAAATATGTACAAGATAAAAAATACCTTTAAATTATTTTGTCATTAAACTATAACTAATTGATTAGTTATAGGGCATAAATCAACAATCTTCAAATTGCACTAAGCCAATCATTTAAGTATCTTATACCATATCACCATATGACAATCATGCTACTATTGGAACAGTGGCTAAATGAAAAAATTATATAAGATGCTTTCTAATGAGCACTTACTTAAATCTTGTAACTTTCATCTTAATTATCATCATAATAGCTACCTAAATACATATTTGGATCTTTGATGAGAACTTAGCTCCTTTTTCATCCCTAAAGGCTCTAATGTTGTATAGTACATTATTGTCTTAAATAATGCATATCAAGTTCATTAAAGAACTTATTGATCTAATTAATCATTTCTACTAAATGAAAAATGTTTTATGGCTTAATTAGTAACCATTGCTACATTGGAACCTTTCCAATCTTAAATGATATCATTCTAAGTAAAATAGATCTTAATTAGGATTTACTTATAAAGTTAATATCCATATAAACTTGAACTCAAATATCTACTCATACATAGAATAATGGATATTTTTAATATTTCATAAGTATTAGATATCTCAAATACTAAACATTTTAAGTACATCATCTATATACATTGGGTTTAGAATAGGTAAACAACTTCTAATCTATCTCTATAGATTTAATTTCCATAATTAATTTGTTACCTTTTCATATCCATCAAGAGTTGTACTTCAATAATTATATTTTTAACAATTACAAATATAAATCATTGTTTCTATGAGCAATACGTCTCTGCCTATTTCCATTAAAAAGGACAATTATACTCCCACTAATGTTCTTGTAGATATGATAAATTCATAATCATCTCCAAAACAAGCTATTTGAATTCATCATTAAAGTGAATATTTCAATGTCTTATTATAGCCTTTCAACTATATATCAAATGTATCAACAAAGTCACCAGTTCTAATTAAATGTATTGCCATAAGATTTGAAATTTTCAAATTTCATTTTACTCCCACTACTTATCTTGTGAACCATTCTCCTATAAATGTTCATTGAAACATATAATTTGTTTAATGGATATGTGATTATATTCAAACTTTTGGATATCTCATAACCTTTGATTACCAAATTTATTTCTAAACTTGGTGGATAATACATGCTTTAACTAAACATCACATCCAGAAATCATTAACATTGACTCTTTCAAAGTGTTAGTGTTCCATATCTAATATGAAATCTTGTTGATGGATCTAATCGAAACTATTGACGGTAAGTCATTATACTAGGCATCATTATAGAAGAAATAAATATTGCATTATACAATATCTCAAAATGAATATTCTTCTTTGTATAAATCCATACTCTTATGAAATTTTATTATGAAGGTATTTATAAGAGAATCTCATTCCCAATAGATAACCCAATAGATAACCAAAAATTTAAAACTTACCAAATTGATCTCATCGAAGTGCTTCAACATTCTTAATGCACAATTTCTACTTAGATTTAAATAATTTAAAATGTTCAATATTTTAAATCATTATTTCATTTAATGCATATGACTATATTACATAAATTCAATAGTAATCTAATGAAATATAAGTATCATCTTTTTATGAATTGTTATTACTTCCAATACATCACATATATAAATTTAATATTTCAATACCATCGTCATCCTGTCACCAAAGGTTGATTTGGTTATTCTTCAACTTAGCAAGTTTCATATGTTTCATACAATTTATAATCAAAAGGATACATATATCTTTGTATGTAACTTTATAATTCTCATCATGTTGATTTAACCAATATATCATAAAAGGATAGTCTCAGTTATCCAACTTTGTGTTCTTTCGACTTATATTAAGCATAAGTCTCCTTTGATCCAACACATACAAACTATTTGTATAAACTTGGATCAACTAATTTTACTCAAAAATCTATTTTTTTATCACGCCTTAAACATTATAGTAATGCTGAATCTAAATTCAGTATCAAATAATCATAAGCATGAACTAGAAATACATATGATCTCTATCATATCACATATAGGCAAGAAAAGTCATGTAATCATTTCTTCTAATGATGACTATTATCATTCTATAATAAAGCCTTTAATTGATGTCTTTATGCTTTTAGTAGGCAACAATTTCATCAAGGTGTTATACCTTTCAGCTCTACCTTATGCAACCTTTTAAATCTTGCCATCATGATGTTGACATACATTTTACATGTTGTCATCAAAGTTTATGAGACATTAGTCAACTCAAAATGTTATTACATTTTGTCATTAATATAATTTTGACATATCTCTAAAACTTTAACACAAAATTCTCAACAAGGATTAATATCAAAATTACATAATGGACATAAAACTTTTCTATTTAACATACTTTATGTCCAAGAAATTCGGTTCACTAACTTTTAATATCAACCATACTAAACAAGATAAATTCCACTTAGAACAAAAATATAAATGTAAGAAAAGAAAGTAAATGATTATATGACATAACTATAAAATAGTATTACGGCTTTAACCATGTATTTGGTTCCTCTCACTATTATAATCAAAATAATAGCCCTCATTACTATTCGGAAAGATTAATCTTTCTAGCAGGCTAGGATCCCATTAAAATTTAGTTAATCTTGTGTTTGATCAATGAACCAAATAAACTTAAATTAGGTAGATAACACCTTTATCAGTCACAAATCATATGACTCCTACATGTGTTAGATGACAACTCTTACCTAAATATATCACATATATTACTCCTAGCCCTGTCTTTAAACTCATGTGATCATGAGTTTGCTAATCCAAGTCACACAAATTTAGTTGATTAGGACATATTGTTATAAAACTAAATATACTAGGGTTAAAGCAGCCTTGAGTTTACTCAATAAAACTAACAATAAACATAACTATGGTTTATTTTTATAACAATAGAAGGCAACAATTATGATCAAAACATGTACTTAATACTTTTAATGGGGGATTTAATTTGACTCATCTCATCAAATGCAAAATTGCATGTAATAATATCACATACATAAAATATGCAATTTAACATGCATCTAATATATATATCAACATTAAAAAAAAAAGTATGCAATTTATGCACTCATAATCAAATTATATGCATAAGATATCAAGCTTCGTTTGATTCTAGTTATTGATCTTCATAATATAAAATAATATTTCCAACTTTTTGGAAAATTAAATTAGATTAATTGATTTGCAAACAATTTTCAAATCTAATTGAAAATCTTAACTCCTTTATCAAAATTTAATTGAAAACAATTTTTAGTAAATTATAATTCTTACTTATTATAATTTAGAAAAACTCCTTTTAAAAATTTATATAAGTAACACATTTTGTAAGACAATTAGAAAACCATTTCTAATCTAATTAGAAATTATATTTTCTTAATTAGAAAACTATTTTTTAATTTTAAAAGATAACTACTTTCAAAATTAAATAAAACACTTTTGAATTTAATTAAGAAAGTCCTTTACATTATTTATTTAGAGATTAATTTTTAAATTAATTAGAAAATCTTTCTTTATTAAATTTAAAAACTATTTTCAAAACTGTTAAGAAAGCTTACTTTTTCATAATTAATAAATGAAAACACATTTCAAAATTTAACCAACAAAATTTCATTTTCTAACCAATCAAGAAATTTATTTTTCATAAATAAAAAAATTCTAAATAAATTGAATAATAAACCTCTAAACAAATAAAGCCATAAATCTTATTTATCTCAATCAAATTGAAATAAATAAACTTTAGTTAAGAAACATCTTTCTTAATTACTTAAGAAAGAACTTTTCTTAATTTTAGGAGTCTAATTAATCAATTTCAATCTAATTAAATATAATTAATTTTAACTTTAGAAATAACTTTTCTAAAATTTAAATAGGAATCAATTTAGTTATTAATCTTGATCACATTAAAAATAACTAAAATAATTATGGAATTGATATTTTGAATTTTAAAACAATTTAGACTTTTTGATATAAAATTTAATTTATTCAAGTTTAGAATACAATATTCTATATTTCAAAAATAAATTTACTAGGATTACATTAATCGTATCTCCAAACAAGTCTTGTTCTTGTTTTAGGTTGCATTAATCTTATAACCAAGCAAGACATATCTTACCCTAGTGTCCAAACACCCTCAAAGTTATCTATATTGCTAAACATCCTTATTCTAGGTTAGGAATCTCTTATACCTTACCTAGAATAGGTTAAATCTCAAATTCAAACACACTTTTCTAACCCTAGAATAATGTTATGCTCATTGCCAAACATCCGCTTCATCTTTTCTAAAACCTTAGCTTCATTAACACAAACCTTAATGCCACTACCCTTCTTTAAGGCTGTTACGCATTATCACTAGCTAGTATGCCACCACAATCTCCACGGCTAGCCAATTACCAAGCTACCACTTAAAGCTACTCCAATCTAAACTTTTTAGTGGCCACTAAACTTTTCAATGGTCACCATGGACTCTCCAAGCTGCATGTTGGATGTGTCTCTTCTAGCTCTGGTGTTGTGCCTGCATCTGTAACTCCCATCAGTCCTCCAAGTGAGCACCTTCCATTAATGTAGAACACTAACATATGGCAACCATTGAACTTTTCAACCCCCAACATGATAGGGTTCCCATAAAAAACAAAATATAACTCACACAACCCTTCATTATTTTAGCAATTTGCATTGCAACCAGCGTTTTCCAACCACCATAGCTTCAATATCTCCACTAAAAAATAACATAACCCCCACCATAAGAATCCATAAAACCAACATCACAATAAGTTTCATAAACCAATAGGTGGCTGCGGGATTCTTCAAAGCTTATTGAAATTTCCAGAATTTAAAAACATATTCATATTTGGTTCTGTATGATTTTGAGGGGGCTGGGCGCTGTTGTTTGGATCCATGAATTCGTTGAGCTCCAGCTAGGAAGTACCTGCAAAATAGTGAAAGGCACACCGGGGGTTGACT
>JAOTAX010000002.1:22445740-22461688 GCA_025629825.1 Erythroxylum guanchezii | reverse complement strand
ATAACATTATAAATCATTCGCATATACACCCAAATGACTTAAATACATCCTTGAACTCATATACATCCATATGTATATATTAATATACAGTAGTATCTCCAAATATAGTACAGCACCAAAGGGTTTAGAAAGTCCGGCGTTACATATTTCACCTCTTAGTCCTTTATATACTCCCCTAGAATGAATCTAATGAAAGATCTATCATAAGGTACATCCTTAATCCTAACTAGTTTTTGGGAACTAAACATAAAAAATAGAAAACAAAAAAATTAATCTCAACATAAGGAAAAGAACAAAAGAAAAGAATTTAAGAAGCTTCTAGGCCTCCTCCATTCTTATTCCTTATCCTCTAATTCTAGTAAACAATAAAATTATGGAGATAAAACCAAGATTGCCATAAAATGCCTTCAGAAAGTCCTCTAGTTTAAACCTAATCAAAGTCTTCAGAGTTAAGGATATAATAATAAAGTCCTAGAATTCTTAAACTTAAGAATTAACACGTTTTTATAAGTTATGTATAAGAAATGATGTTAGATCAACATCCACACTAATGCCAATTTTACTATGGAACTTTTATGTGTTACAGAATAGCATATAATTGGCACCTAACAACAAATTGTAACAAATGCCTTACATTAAGTTATAATTAATAATAATTTTTTTCAATAGCTTTATTTGTAAAAACATGACAATTTTAGTGTGCATTATATGCACCACTTTGACATTGATCTTGTTTTGCTTCTTAACTACTCTAAAATTCACAAAAGCCAAGCATTGTATCCTTAGCAAGTTCAATATCTATCATGCCCTGTTATACCACCTTCTTTACTTTTTGACATATTTAAGCTAGAATTGACATCCAATGTACTCTATAAAGTTTCTGTCCATCTTCTTATCTTCAAAATGATTCTAGTATCTCTTCTATTGGAAAATTATAAAGAAAGTTGCTCTTAATCCATGTTTTCTCCTTAAAATTATCACCAATAAGATAACAAACTAAACATAGGAAAAATATCATATAATCTATATAAAACAAGCTATACAAGTGTCAAATATAAAATACCAAGTAATTCAACCTCATATAATAACTAAAATATGGACGTGTCAAATTCTCACACATTTAATTCATTGCTTGTTCTCAAGAAATCAATAACAAATAAACCCTAAGTGCTAACATTAAATCAACCAAAATGAGAAATAATTACAAAATTAGCATAGCAATAAGAAGTAAATTAAGAAAACGTTAATCCTCATTTTATTAACCCCTCATATTCTTGTAACCACATATCTTCTTTCATTCTTTTCAAGCACAAGAATCCATGCCAATTAATTTTTAAAACTTTATTGTCTTTTATTTTTTCACATTTTTTCCTTTTTGATTTGGATAAGATTCTTCGTTTTTGATTGCCTATTTCATACACTTTACCATATGCTCCATACTTACTTTCTTGCATCCCTTTTATAGAAAATCATCACAAAACTTGTAAAATATAGGAGTAAATACTTTTTTTAAGCTCAAGATTCTTAAGTAAATGCTTACCAAGAAAACGGCTAGAATTTTAAATTAGACTCAAAAGGGCTCACTAATGTATCAATATATAAAGCATGTGCAATTTGACTCAAGCTAAATCCTAATGGGCTTTATCATTTTAATAATTGTACACATTTTTTTATGTAATCTCAAAAGGATGAAATAAAAATTTTAAAATTCAGATAAAAAAGTATCTACTTAAGAATTTTTTTTATCAATTCCCATTTCCTCATAAGATTGTTTAAGTCAAACCATTTGCACAACAGTAACTTAATCATATTTTGCATCTAATTTTTATCAATCAATCTTAACTCAAAAACATGCATAAACTCATTCTATTAGTCTAAAGCTACTAATGATAGCTTAAAAACATATCTTGAAAACAAAAGGAAAGATAAAGGTTTAACCTAAAACATTTAAAATAAATAAAGTAAAGACACAAACCAAAAATTCAAAAATTCATAACCCATACTTAAACATGAAACTATCGATAATGTCTAGTAAATAAGATCATAAAACATATATAAAAGATAATCTAGGTAGAGAATTCTCCCTTTTATCCATGTCAAGCTAGTATGGTAAGATCCATAAAAGTCTAACATATAACTACCTATAAAAGAAACCAACAAAATAAAGGAATTATGGTTAGAGTGTTGGATAACCCCTCAATAAGTGCTTCTTTATTTTTCAATTGGCTAGATTGGATCAGTAAGTGGAATTATCAAACATACTAAAACCCTTAAAATGGCACTTTAAACACTACCTATTGATCATGAATGGCTTTTCATCTGTACCTTTAAATTTAATGACATCAGGAATGAATTAGACCATCTATATTTTAACTTCCATAGAAATAATTTAAAACAAAAATTGAAAAGTAAAACCTTTTCCCATTTTAAATTCTCTCCTCAAGATATTTTTACCATGAAATGTCTCATATCGCTCTTTATAGATTTTGATAATTTCAAAGAATCTCTTTTAAACTCATCTAACCTATTCAATTGGTGAACCCTTATTTTATTGTTAAAAAAAACTTGTGCTCAATCTTAGCTGAGAGGTGATAAGGCTTATTAAATACCAATTAATAAGGGATATGCCTAAGGGGGTCTTAAAAACTATCCTATAGACCTAAAGTTATAAATTTTTAATGCCCAATAAATTCTAGAAAATATTAACCATTTTCTTTAAAATCTACTTAAGCTCTTAGTGAGATACCTCAATTTAACTAAAAGGACCCATCCTAGAGTTTCCCTTCTGAAACCCAAGTGGAGGCGTCCCGGCGATCCCATGGTAGCCCTTCAATTAATATCTAACTCAACCGAAGGGTTCTTACAAAGCCATGTCGTTCAACTATTGAAATTGTTTTATATTTTTAATAATTAAAAGCGTGGGAAATAGTGGGAACTTTTTTGTTATCATTTTATCAAAAATTTTGGCAACATAATGACTACATTTTGACATTTCCAAAATTTTTAGAAGCCCTGTAAAATTTGAAAATACTTTTATATTCACACCAATTTCTCAACTAAAAATTTTTGGGCTTTAAGTCCACTCATAAACCACCTAAACAAATAATTCTCAACAGTCAATGCAATAAACTTTTAAAATCTAAAACATATTCGTGCATTTCATTTAAAAGCTTTTATAAACATCTATTATTTACACAAATGTATATAGCAAAATGACACAAGCTTAACAACACCTGACAATACAACTAATCTTAAGGTGGAGTCCTAATTACTACAACACCTGTATGCATACATGGGATGGTTTGTTTAAAAACTTAAAAACAAGGATAAGCTAAACGAGCTTAGTGAGTGTAATCAGTTTACAAGAAAATTTACAAGAAAATTGAACTTTTTATAACAATATAACTGCAATATTCCATACAATCACAAAGCTTATGGTAAAACATTTTCCATAACAAATCTAGTAATAACATAACATTTTGTAAAACACAATTTCAATTTTTTTGAAAAACTATTTCAAAATGCATTTCGAAATTAAACTCATCATATAAAAGTTTTCATTTTTCATTTTCCTTAATCAATAAACAGTGGTGGCAATAAGTTTTCTGAAAGCTAATACTGAAAAATAAGCTAATCAGTAGAATTGGTACCATACAGTACCTCTCAAATCACTTTTAACATAAACACTGGTAGAATTACTATTTTCGTGGCTTTCCTTACTCAACATAGCCCACCACTAGTTTCTTTACCATATGATACACTAGGCCTAAAGTCACGGACCTAGTTATGTATCGCTTACCCGTGACTAGTTAACCACTAGTTACGACGTTGGTTCTACATTGCTTATCTGTAACAAGTTAACCATTATATACTGATAGCTACAGAGCTGATTCTGCATCGCATATCGTAACAAGTTATGGAGCTAGTTCTGCATCACTTACCTATGACTGGTTAACCATTTTTTATAAAGCTGGTTCTATATCGCTTACCTGTAATAGGTTAACCACTATAAATATACATAGATAATAACATGTATAAAGCCTACTGGTGTACCATAGGCAAAAGTAGCTCTTACATTTATAACTCATCTTATTTTCTAAATCAAGTATGGGAGGATTTATAAGTGAATTATTTCAATGTAACTCCTAATCATATAAAATTTAACTTTCAAAGTACAACTAATATATTGCCAAAGTATACACTTATGCTAGCAACATTCACTTGTAAAATATCATTTGCATAAAACTCAGTATAAATATTCATTTCATGATAAAATGAAAACCACAGTCATGTTTACTACTTTTAGAGGTATAAAACCTAGCCCACCTTGGTGTTTAGGTAAGCACAGATCCCTCCATTTGACTTTATCCCTATTTCCTTTCTCATTATTTCCATTACAAAAGAATCTTATAAAGTCTTTCTAAATTTTTTTATGATAGTACGTAAGAGGATTAAGTTTGATGCCTAATACACAATTAGAGAATTTAGTAATGAAGAGATAAGTTAGGCTCTTCTTACCAATGAAAAAGACAGTACTCCAACTGTAGATTCTGTTTTGTATTTTATCCAATAGTGGCTTGTAATCTGGTAGAGATGGATTATTGGAGGATGAAGGAATCCTAAGGTAAGTTAGAGGATGAGTTTGATATTTGAAACCTGTTAAGGTAGTGAACTAGCTTGTATATTAAGTCTCCCTTTTGGATAGGGAGAGTCCACTTTTCTCATTATTAACCATCATACTAGGCATTTTACTAAACATTTTTAGAGTTATAATTAGAGAAGAGATTGAATTAGAATTTTCTCCAGAGAAGAATAGCTCAGTTGTAAAGTTTAATTCAAAATATTCTCCTTCTTACATCTTAAATGGAACTTATAAAAGTTATTCATTTCCACCACCCTTACCAACAATCTATTAAACTTCTATTGGATCATTATGCCTAAGTCTTTTATAGATCCTTATCATATTAGATGGTTCTCCATTTACTAGGATATTGAAAGATAACTTTGTGACACATTTTTCTATCCATTATGCAGAGATCTTAGCAAATTCAAGTACCATGAGAGAATTAATATAAAAGACCAGAACATGAAGTCATAAGCTTTCTGCAAATCTGCCACTAAAGAGCAAATTTTGATACTTCTCTACCTTTTCTATTGTTTAAGTAGCTCTTAGACCAAATGGATGTTATCACTAATCTGCCTCTCTAGAATAAAAGCTCCTTATTGGTACCCACATAATCTAATAAGATTGCTTTAACCTTTTAGCTAGAAATTTAGAAATTATTTTATAGATTGAATTGTACTAGGCTATTGGTATGTAGTCTTTAATTGAATTTTACTCACTTCCTATAGGAAATAATGCAATGAATGTCCTACTAAATTCCCTAAGTTTCCTTTCTTAAAATATCCCTTAATTGCTTCAGCAATTTTCTCTCCAATCATTGGCCATATTTTTTGGTAGAAAAATACATTTGCTCAATTAGGTCATAGTTCTTTGTAGGGGTTTAGAGCTTTTAGAGACTTCGCAATCTCAACCCTAGTAATAGGCCTTATAAGTAATTTTACCTTTAGCATTGTTAGTTGATCCTAAGCTATTTAATTAAGGATATAGACTGAGTATATAGCCTTGGAAAGAGCCCTTAAGGTAGTAGAATACAAGAAAATGCCATTTTTTAGGGAGACTATTTTATTCGATGTTTGCCTTGCTACTACATTTCTATATAAATAAGCAGGACTTCTATCTCCATCTTTTAGCCATTAGTTTCTTGATCTTTATTTCATCATTGAATTCTCAAACTTTAGGGCTTAGGTAAAATTATGATGTGCCTATTTCTCAAGATCCAATAATCTTTCACTAATACGATTTAGGTAGAGTTCAGATAGTACCTTTGAGAGTTACATTTTGGTTTCATTTAGCAAGTGGTGAATGTTGCAAATTTTTTTCTTATTGAGGGTCTTCAATTCTCATTTAATTCTTTGCATTTTCCTGATACCTTGGAATTTTTTAAGAATCTAGTGTTGAATATTCCTTTTGCAACTGTCTCCTCAAATTCTTTGAGTTCATATAAGAAATTATTAAATCTAAAAGTACATATTTTTAGGTTTCTTTTAGGTTTGAACAAGAAAAAAAATGGGAGAGTGGTCCAATGTCAAAGTTATAGGAATAATGTTTCTCCATTTGGTAATCTTTAAAGCCATTCAAGATTTTTCATGCTTCTATCCACAGTTTTCCTTACATTCCATCATCCTTTCTGCCTATTTGTCTATGTATTGAAATTACCACCAAAAAGAAGGTTAGTTATTTTTATATTTAGTAGTGCATTGTAAGGCTACATAAATAGTGCGTTGTAATGCTACACAAATAAATAAGCTTAAAACTATAGCTAGTGATAAGTCTAGATCGATCCTACAGAGAGTAAGTGTATATCTTTTGGAATGAAAAGAACTGGGGCTTAAGTTATGGGGGGGTTTTGGTTTAGTTTCAAATAACAAGATAAAATGAAATTATACTAACAAAAGTAAATTAAAACAAAAATTCAAAAATGATGAAAGTGATAAATGTGTTTAGGATTCGTTTCTCAGTTCAATCTTAGCTGACACACAATTAAACATACATCATTGCCATATTGTTTTCATACCTTTCTTAGAACTATTGATTATATATTAACAATAAGCTCTATTAAGCCCAATTTTTTCTTAGATCATGTTTAATTAAAACAAGCTCTTTAACTAAACCTAACGTTCAAGCAACCTAGAACAAGCTCTCTAGATTTAATCGGACAATCACATTACAATTAAGGAAAACAGATCAATCTAGGCAATAATCATGTAAGCTTGAGTCATTTAACCTATGTTACGTTATCCCTAATGATTCAACACCATTCGTTTCCATAAATGAATCTATAACACAAAGATTATGTATTATACTTAAGATTCTAGCAATTGGTTCATATAAAAACAATCCAATGAGAACAAGAATAAAGATTATCCATACACGAATACCTAAGTCAATAACTATAGAATAATGTAAAAAATCCTTAAAAAGAGAGGGAACAACGATAAAAAATAACGATATGCTTAAGTATGATTATCGGCGTCGATTTCAACTCTAAACCGGAATAGGGAAGCTTAGCCTTCCATGGGTCTCTAAAGAGTAAGGGTTTTTCCCCTTCACAAATTCCCAAAATGATTTATGTTCTGGTTTGCAGTTCAAATGTCATTTGATATTTAAAATTAGGGATTTAGGTAGTCACATGGTTGGATACAGAGCTGTGTATGCAACCATGTGACTACCAAAATCCCTAATTTTTAATATAAAACAAGTATTCAACCACGTATGTCATAAAAATGTTCCCAATGAACTTACACAAGCGTGTGTCTACTTACACGGTCAGTATCTTCCGGATCATCTTCAAAAATTACTTCTTGCCTTTTCTTGTACCATCTTCATCCCAATCTGTCTCCTTCTTGTTCCACAATGAAAATAGAGTTTAAACATCAGGAGGATGGTTAAAAGAATGTGCTTTTAACTCATTTCAACTCATATGCTTCCAAATTGTACCTAAAATCAAATATGAACCAAAATGAGTTTCTTATACATTTCATAGCATTAATCACAAAATGTTATGGCATAAATGTACAATCAATTAAGCACATATCAATATCTCTTACATAAAGTTTTTGGTCTTCTGCATAGTTTCTTATACAGTTATTTCCATATGCTTTATGAGAGTATAACATACTGTTGAAATCCCCTAAAACCACCCAAGGGAGTTGATTAAGATGTGCTAAATCTATAAGTTTTCTCCCTAATGTGTTTCTTTGGAAATTATGGTTAAAACCATAAATCAATGAAATATGCACCACATATTGTTCCTGTTTCAGTTTAAACTATATATTAATCATTTTTTCCTAATTTTGAGCATTCTTCATCTATACTTCCTCATCATTATAGGTTATAAGTATCCTACCATTTTGGTGATTAGCATTCTTCACTTTTTAGGTAGCCCTTTTAAGATACAGTAGTTTTGCTTCTTAATCCTAATTTCCAAAATACCAAAAATAGGAGTTCATTCCCTATACAGTCTAAGCAATTATATTCATGCTCCTTTTGAGGTAGAAGATTGTCTCTTCTTTCCTACTAGATTTCCTTCTATTTCGAGTTCTAAACTCATCTTACTTCTCTTAGCCTAGAATACTTTCTTCTTTCTAAGCGGGGGTGTTAGGTTAAAAATTGTTCACTCACCTTTTTCTCTTATGGCATATTCCAATTGAGATTTTTGCATTCTCCCTCCATTAAGGCTTTTTGGGCTTCCAAATCTATACTGGTTTCCTTACTACCCTATGGACTTACTTCATTTTCCCGTTGCATCTAGTTTATATTATTTTCTTGTTCCTTCATTTCTATTTCCTATAATTTCTTCAAAACCTTTTTTTTATGAAGGTTCTACTTAGAGGTCTTTATACCCTTTTAATCGAGGGCTTGGATTTCCATTCATATGTAACTTTAACTACATCCTACTCAAATTCCATATTGCTATTCAACTTCATAATTGATATTTCACTATGTAAATTTTTAATTCTTTTTCCAATTCACAAATTCTAGCATAATTTATTTACTTAATTTCTGCAGTGGGTTGATATAGGCATAATGGCTTGCCATAAAACTAATAATATAGCTTAGTTCACTAGTAATCCAATATTTTAGTGGTATTCCATGCACAAACATCCATATTAGAATATTTGTGTATCTAATGTCTTTAATGTTTATTTTAGGTCTCCAAGTTTGTAGCAAGAGGGGCTTCTTCTTAATGTACCAAGGACCAGCTTCAGCTACCTTCCTTGCTAGCACATTATTGTTTAATCTAAAAAAGAATTAACACTAAATTACCTTTACATTGAAACTTTAACTTACCTTTTTTGGAACTTTTATTCCAATATATCACTTCCTTTAGGTTCCTTACTATTTTGATTTTGTATTTGTAGTACCTTCAATTAATTAAAGTCTAGTTTAACATTGTGATTGTTGTTGTATCAATTAATATCCCTTCATGGATTTTTTCAATTAATTTTGTTTAATCTTTTTAAAAAATGTAGAATTTTCCCTTATCTTATTTTAGCATATCCTATTTATTCCTTTGAACATATTGCTCAAATTATGATATTTATTCTTTTTTTTGTTTATTCACCTAATTATAGAATTTTTTCCAACCTAGTTATTTATTTAATTACAGTACAATAACTAATTTTTCCCTTAAGTTAGATTGTTTTATTTTCTTTAAGGTGTTTAATGTTACAACCTAATTATATAGGATTCCAATAGGGAGGTATAAAAAGGATTGAAATGGAATGAATGAGTGAAATTGTGAATTTGTTAGGAAGCTTTCCTTTTCTTCCTTTTAAAGTTAAAGAACTGTATTGATCAAGGCAACAACTTAGTTACATAGGATTATTTCTATACATCTTATGAAAAAGCAACATATAGCTAGCTAAATAATGACACAATTACATTATAAAGACCAATTTTATTGTATGTTTGTTGAAATTGTCATGTTCTTGTCCCTAGTTATGAAAATTTCCTTATCATAGTGGAATACTTTTTACGATAATTTCAACCTTTCTATTATTACCCTTTAAATGTCATAGAATTCCTTTCATGCCATATCCAAAAAACTAGGCATGCCTAGGCCATTTGGGTCATCCTCCTATAATCTTACCTCCTTCTTTGAGGTTTCAAAAACCATTTAGCTTTTTATAACTTAAAAGAGGTACAAGGGTTGTATATCTTTCCAGGGTATTCCTCTAAACTAGTTTTGAGAAGCTGCACTCAAAGAATAAGTGATTAGTTGTTTCTTCACTTCTTTTGTAGGGCTTGCACTGGGAGTTAGCACTTGAATGAGTTAGGTTGTTAAGCCTCATTAATGTAGGCAGCATCACCTTCATGGTTCGCCAAACTGTGTAGGAAATTTTTGGGGGAAGCAAATTACTCCATACTAGATTATGTCATATGAGTAAGTAGCCTATGGGTTTGAGTATATTTTTATAGGATTTGATAATGAATACTCTAATGGGATCTAATTTCCATTTGACACTATCATGTGTGGAAAGGTTTGGTTAATAATCTGGAGGCTAGTTGGGCAAAACATCTGTAAATCTTCCAGCATCCTCCCAACAGTTTCCTTAGATTAAGGAATAGACATTACCATTAGTTAGTAAAAATGATATGAAGATATGGAAGTTTTCGAGTAGATAGAGAGGGCCTATAGGGCTCTAATTATCAAACCATAAGAATAAGGGCAAACCATTACCAATTTTCACTTTTTTGTGGTGTTGCATGGTTAATTTATGCTAGAAGATCTACTTCATTATCTAGGAAGCATCAACTCTCAATTTTGCATTCTGCAGATTGGCCAAACATAATATAGTTTTGTTCCATTCTTTTAGGAGTTTACCCATAGAGAAGAATTCCTCAATTGCTTTATGTACATCTCTCCTGATTAGAGGTTAGGGTGAGCATTGAAAGAATTTATACTAGGAGCTTTATTAAGACTGACGCTCATTGCAGCTTTCTCAATTTCTTCTAAGGAGATAAGTCTACTTAGCTCCACACATTACTAAGGGGTTAAAACATTTTAAATTAGAGAATCCAAATTAGAAGGATGAGCTGTAATTGCTTTAATGCTCAAAATACCAAAAAGTAGCTTTTAAAGTAACTAAGGATATCTTCCTTATTAGATATTGATGATCCTAAGTCACCCAGAATGGAGAAAATATGGTTTCTATTCCTTCTCAAGAGAAGAATTCTATGGAAATAGAGTGTATTATAGTTCCTTTCCTTTAACCAAGTGACCTTAGATTTTTGTTTTGGAATAGAGTTTTGAATTTTAAATGCATCTAGGTAGTTATTAAGGGCTTCTTTCTCCCTCTCTTAAAAAACCCTACGGTTAGGGTTGTCATAAAGTGCACCTTGTATGATTACGAGTGTTTCTCTGGCCCCTTGATAATTCTTCTTAAAATCAGGAGCAAGCTTTATATGGATTTTCTTAAGTTTCTTCTTAACAACCTAGAACCTCTTATAAAACTGATAGGATTTATACCCCAAGACTTGGATTTTAAGTCCTTTTTGGGTAGCATACTTGAACTCCTCCTTTTCTTTAAGATAACTGAAAAAAATGAAAAAAGATGATCCTTTCTTCACTTTATTTTTATTTTAAGCAATAACGGGACAACGGTCATAACACAAGATCTTATAAAAGGAGGCCTTACATCATGGAAAATGTTGAAACCATTTTATTTTGCTACACTTCTATCTAGTTTCCTTCTGATGTTCCATTATCCTTCTTGTTTTTATTTTCTAGGCAAAAAGAAATATCTGCCAAGCATACACATTTAAAAATATCTCAACTCATATACCATAAATTCACATTCATGAACTAAACATTGATATTCAATGCTCATGTAAACAATGATGGCATACTTAAGCAAAGTACACAATGCAAATATGCTTCAACACATTATCCATATACCGAAAATGAACATTTGTAAACCAATTATTGATATTCAATGCTTATTGATACAAATTAACAATTAATATAATTGCACATCATTACAATTCATCATTACAATCAATATAAATGCTCATCAATACCAAATTATTCATGTGTCATGTTGTATTTCTTATTTATGACTTAAGCTTGCACATTTTTTATGGGTGTGGATAACGAGTGTTGTGGATATCTGAAAATATCAAACTGTGGATATCCGAAGGTATTGAAATGTGGATACCCAAAGGTATCAAATTGTGGATACCTGAAGGTATCGAACTATGGACCCTAGTGGTGTCAAACTATAGCAGCTGCACTATAACCTTGTAGGCATGCTTATCTATCCACCACCAAGACAATAGAGCACGCATTGTAACATTTCCTTTAACCATTTTTCAATTTTATAATTCATATATTGACAAATCAAATGATATAAATTTCAAGTCACAAAATTTATATCTATGTTCATACATGCAAGTCATAACTTACCACCATTAGAAGGGTATCAAAATCACACTTTTCTAATCATACTATACACATATGAGCAATAAATATATAAACAAATCATTTATGTACACGTAAGTTTTCTTTGGAATGCACTATGCTCAATCTTGAAGTCCAATGTTCAATCACCCAATTCACATATGGTAACTACTTCATTTATTTCTAGTTGTTTGAAAAGTTTCATAAACATTCAGAAAGGTTCAAATAAGAGTCTGTAAAAATAAAAAATGAAAACAAACTCAAAATAATGCAATTTGGGCTAAGCCCATGGTGGGTCTAAAAATAGGCAAACAATCAATCCAAAAGCAAATCACATGACAGACATCACTTGTTCCTTAATATGCATATAGAAAGCGTTTGAATTAGGTTTTGAGTGAAGTGAATCACACATTAATAAAGACTTAATAATCGATATACAAATGCACAAGAAGGGAGATTGAATTGTGTATTTCTTTTTACTAATCCCCTTTTTGAAGCAATTTCTTTAAAAGAAACTTGCTCCTTTCTCAAACTATTGAAAATAAATATTGTAAAATACTTTCTGAATTCTCGCATGAAAATAGTAAGATTGAAAATTCAAAGTTAAGAGAGAGTTGAGAGTTATGAGAGTGTTGACACAGTAGATTTATACTGGTTCATCCCAAACCGTGGGTTACGTCTAGTCCTCAGAAATCTTTCTGAGATTTCACTATCTTTCATAACGTTACAAGTATTCTTTGATACCGAGCCTCTTCAGGTCTCTTACAGTAAGTATTCTTTCACACTTAGCCTCTTTAGGCTATCTGCTTTTCTTTCAACTGAAAGAGTTTTTTGAGCTTTTGTTACAAAAAAAATGATTGCTCAAGTTTTTTGCACAATAAGATTTCTAGCTTTTTCTTTCTAAAATCTCTCACTTCTCATAAATCGCTAAGCTTTTGCAGTCTTCGACTCCGACTCGTATTTATAGCCTTCGTCTTCAACCGCTTCTTGATAACTGCTTCTTTCTTCTTGTTTCTTGATCTTTGAAGAATCAGTTATTCAGTTGAGTTCTGTAACTAACTCAAGCTGATTATTAAACTGACGAGGTATTGGTTCTTCCGTCTTACTTCCTTCCGTTTAATTATTTAGATTGCGTCTTCCATCTCACTTTCTGTTTGCACCTTCCGTCTCACTTTCTGTTTGCGCCTTCCTTCTAATTTTCTGTTTGCGCCTTCCGTCTCACTTTCTATCGTCTAACTTTTATCTTTGCGCTTCCGTCTGATATTCTATCGTCTGACTTTTATCTTTATGCTTCCATCTGATATTTGCTTTGCGCTTTTCGTCTGTCTTTTGCTTTGCTTCTTCCATCTAATTTTCTTCTACTTCTGTCTAACTTTCTTCTTTCATTATTATTTGTTTTTCATCAAAATCATTTACGTGAAGTCATTTTGACTTAACAATCTCTCACTTTTTGATGATAACAAATAATCATATTAGTAAGAAAGAAATTATTTAAACAGAATCATGTACAACTTATATACACTAGAAACAGAACTTCTTCTTCTCTTCTTCGTGTCTTCTTTTTCGTGTCTTCTTCTTTTATTCTTCCTCCCCATATCTTCTCTAGAATTTTTGTCTTTCTCCTCTCTCCCCCTATTTGTTATTGATCAAAAATAAATTACGACCGTAGATGTTTCATTATTTCTGACATCATTTCCTTCACTTCTGTGCTGAGTGACTTGAGGTCTTGCCGTATTTGAACTATTTCCTCTCTTAAGTCACTTAATGAAGTAGGTCGACTTTCATCCTTCTGCTATTCTTCTTCACAGGCAATAGTGGTGGTATATGCATCTGAAGATAGAACATGTGCTTCACTTATAACAAGGGCAGGAGGTTGAACAGATAGGTTTGGCTTTGGGAGATTTAGATCATCAGGGGTAGGTAGTCACGGGACTTGTCTTCCGAGCAAGTGTAGAACATCGCCAATTGAAGATACAATACATAGTGGCCTAATGCTCATAATCAGATGCACAAGGGTCTCTGTTGAGTAATTGATATCTCCAATCCTAACGGATCTGTACGTCCCTTTTGTAAGTTTTTCAACCACCATACAAGGTTCCTTAGTGGTAGGTCGACTACAACTACGTCCTGGATCTTTTGAGATATGGTGGGAAACAAGAGTTCCCTTCATCTGTACGGTAAAGCATGCTTCATCTATACTTCGCACTTCCTCTTCAATCTGATCATTTGATAACCCCTCAGGGTACAATTTCTTCTTCCCCTTATCATCATTGCGAACAATATAAGGCTTCGGTTGAAAATTAGGTGCAACCTTGATCACAGTTCTCTTTGTGATTGGGAAAACAGTGTACCTTTGCTTTGTCATCTGTGTAGGATATGGTTTACCTCCTTCATCTCTCAAAAAACCATACATACTCTTCTCATCGTTATTCAACAGATGCATTGTACTACTATTCACCAAAATTGGTTGTAATTGTGCCTTGACTGACCTTTTTGGGGATTCTTTGATGATTATTGAAGTGCTACTCCTTACAGGTTGAACTTCTTCAATGACCTTGATTCTCAAATCCTCTTTTCTCAAAGGTTGAGAGGTATTGACCTGTACTGGACTGCGTTCAACTGTCTTCTTCTTCTGAACAGCAGTGGGAGTGCTCTTCCTCTGACTGATTTTCTACTTTTTCCCTTCTTCAATCAGTCTCGGAGTCTGTTGAGATTGTGGTCTCTTCTTCTCAAACTCCAATTTCCTTCTAATCTCAGTCTCTTTAGCTAAATCTTCCTTTAAGATTGAGACTAACGACCTTGTTGCCTGAGATGCTCTTGTCTCAAAGTCTTCACTTTGAATCAGCTCTTTTCTTTTCTTCTCCTCTTGCTAACGCAAGGTTTGAACTCTGGGCGACCTTTTGCTTATTTTGGTAGTTCTGCCAGAAGTGTCTCCCCTTTTCTCTTCAATGATAACTTCTCTATATACCGCACCTGGCTACCTTCTCTATGAGAAATCTTTTTATCTCTCATTGATTCTTCTAATGATTTTTTTTTCTCCAATTATGGGCATTTTCTCACTGGGTTGGGATTTTAAGTTTCTCGTGGGAGTTTCCTTCTTGGCATGCTCCCCCTCAGTTCTTGCTATTTTCTTAGAATCTGTTTCTACTTTCTCTATATTCTTCAAGCCCATTTTACCAATCGTTGTGGAATTGATAATGCTCTTGACATCCAGCTTCATTCTGATTCCTCTATCCAAAAGAACTCCAGAATCTCTGAATATCCTTGTCAGCAACATTCCATATGGGTGATTGTTCAAGTCTTTTTTCTTCTTGACCATATAATGGAAAATAAGAAATGGTAAATCAACAGGTTGGCGATTAAGTAGATGGAATAGGCACTGTTCATCTAAGGTTGTCACCAGATGCCTTGATCCTCTTCTTGGTAGAACACAGTGGGAAAGAATTGAATCTAGAACCCTAGCCTTTGGCACAAGACTTGAGGCCTTCTTCTCCTTTGGATCGTTGTTTCCATACAATTGTTGATTGATTTCATTCTCCTTTACGCTAGCTTGCGTCATCCATCTAGCTTTGCTTATGAGCTTCTCTCCAGCAGATGGACACTCAGTGACCTTCTCGATTGACTTCATTGTCACTATAATGGATAATCTATCTATTGTTGATATAATAGTATTATCTACCATATTCATATTCTTCCAGAAATCATAAACTTTATTCTGATATATAGTCTCTCGAACTTGAAAGAACTTTCTCTACCCTGCTGTAACAATCTTTGGTTCAATGTCCATGTTGTCCTTCCTCAAAGGCTCAAAATCAGCAAGTTTTCCGTAAATCATTACTGGCTCCATTTGCTTCTATGGTTGGTAAAAGACTGAATGCACAGATTTCTTCTACAAAAGGTAAGGTTGGTTGCTGAGGTTGAG
>JAOTAX010000002.1:22409378-22421070 GCA_025629825.1 Erythroxylum guanchezii | reverse complement strand
TCATTACCCGTTTCTATAAATTTACCCGCGAGCCCGTACCCGTGTGACCCCGTACCCGTTAGACCCGTACCCATACCTGGACCACCCGCCCGCTTGCCAGGTCTAACTATGTCTAAGTATATAGAGAAGTAAGAGGAGCCACAGTATAGGAATATAAGAATGGTTATAGCGTGTGTCTATATATGAGGAGAAACAATGAGATCCATAACTTGGACTACAACCTTATCTATGATAGAAAGCCTCATTTAAAAACACATTTTTGGTGAAATTTAAAATTTAAGTGGATTCTAGGACTTGTTAAAATTATGGTTTAGGTTTGGTAATGAACTATTTAAGTATAAATGTACTAGCTAGAGTGTACATTTAATTATAATTACATATATATAGTTAATATGAAGGAATTTGTAATCATCATCTAGTGGAGAGTTTTAGTTAATTAATAAATAATTAGCCACTCTTGACTCTAGAGGAAGTAGGCACATTTAATTGGTTGAATCTCATTAAAAATCTTCTTGTTGGCTCTTGTTTCTTTCTTTCTTTTATACAATTTATTCGTGAATGCATACATCATTATTTCTTAATAAATTAAATTATATACATTAATATGAGTAATGTTTATTACTCCTATACAATTCTAAAAAATAAAATTATAGTATTAAAATGATAAACTCAATATAAAGGTATAATAAAATGGTAATAAAGTACATAAATGTACCTAAGAATATGAAAACTATTTTGGTTTATTAAATTTCACAAGTTATATTAGTAAAAGATGATAGAGTAATAACTATTTTTACAAGATAATTAATTGCATATAAGACTTCACAAAAATAATATGAAATTATCCAAGTTAAATATTGAAATTGCTATGCATTGATTCTAGTTGGCTCAATATGCCCTATCATCGCTAAAATAGTTACATCTTAGTCATCTACAATTAAATGATTAGTTGACTCTAAGCCTTAAAATTTTTACCATATCACCTAATCCCAAAAGATCATCTTACTTATTCTTAAGTTTTTATAAATCTTTATAGGATTCTCATTTAGAAGTTGTTAATATCCAAACAAGACCTAATAGAGCAAAAGTTCTAAATAGTTACTTATGTAAATGTAAATATTTGCATTCTTTAACATCTACATAAACAAAACCTTTCTTTACCATTTTATCATCCGAATATGATTCAAATTATTATAAAGAGTTCATGTATCTATAATGCCAATATATATCTAATAACTAAAAAATATATTAAAATATAACTGATAAAAATATTCTCAAGTTCCAAATCATATAATATAAATTTAAAAAGTTTACATCAAACATTTATTTAAGAGCTTCATGTAAAACATTCACCTAAAACGTGGAAACTATAGAGTAATTTATTATGTAAAAGTTCATAAACCATCAATGGTCTGATACTTCAAAACACAAAATGATAACTAGAGAAACAAAATCCAATCTACCTTCCTTACATTTTGTAGGTCCACAAAATTCTCCCTATAAAGTAAATGATCATACAAGCTTCATTTCTTTACCATGTTGCACTCTCTCGACACCCTAATATGTAAGGATTTCAAACATTCCTTCATTGTATTCACCTCGTAATTACTTAATGATGCTTTCTATTGTCTCGGATAGATGATTTTTTGTCATATTGTTCTCAAGTAAATCAATTTTCCTTTTTTATTGTTCCCTAATTCGATCCAATAAAATTTCTAAAATGCTAGAGTTTGTCCTTGTTCCCTTCTTCAATTTAAGAGATCATTTTTCTTCAAAGGAAAACTTGTGAGTTGATTCTTTCTTCTCATTAAAGAAATAACCTCCATCAACCTCAATTCTATGTTACTCGACTTCATTATTTGATGGAAATTTAGTTGATGAATGCATATATAAACTAATTTTAATAATATCTCAAAAAATGCATATAAGTATGAAAATCCTTGCATCCTTTTTTTTTCTTGAATTACTGGTTTTTTTTTGCACCAACAGTGATGAAAATTGTACATTAAAAATTAAAATGATATATACCAAATATTATGTGTCTATTACTCTATTCCAACTCTATTTTTACCCTCAAAGCGACGTACTTTTATGTAGGGCAAAAATAAGGTTAAAATAGAGTAACGAACACAGAAGATCTGAAATTTTTTTTTATACTTCTTTTTTCTGAATAAGAAGAAATAAATTTAAGAAAAATACGTATTAATTTGAATTCTAATACAAAATTGGGGAAGATTAACATCGAAATAACTTTTGATTTATTTAGCATAAATAAAGTCAAGTCTCATCGTTTATTTGCTCACTTAAGCACGTAAAAACAAGCAAGAAATGCAGCCACGGACAAACACTTCCTATAAATATCAATTCGAGCAGTCAACTTTTTTTTATCCTCCCCAGAAATGTTCCAGACCGAGCTAATTCCCTCCTTATGAGCTTAGTAATGTCAAAGCTCTTTAGCTTATTTAAATCACCTCATCTATTTATAATACAATAACCCACAAATGGAAAATAGTAACTCTCAGAAATTATTTTTGTGATCAGAAGTAGAATAGAAATCAATGCGATTAAAATCAAGTATCTTTATCCTCTTCATGATCCGTTAGCTTCCAAGAACCATCCTCTTGTTGAACCATACCCTTATTCCGCAAAGTCCTCCATGACACTGGAACCAAGTACTCATCCTTTAAACAATCAATGGTTTTGTTAACCAAAGCAATATCCCGCTGAACCTCTAATTTAAACCCGCCTTTCGACCCTTGTGTCCCCGCAACTCCATGAAGGTAAACCTCCAAATTGTGCCAAGTTGATACATTTCCAGGACTTTTCAAGTACTCGGATTTTGTCGTGTCAATTACCAGTTCTTCCCCAACATCTGCATACCCTATCAATGGGTAGTTTGGAATAATATCTAATGCATTACGTATGCGCAAGGCATTAAGATCTTTGTACCTTGAGAAAACTTGCTTGAAACTCAAGTCCCCAACGCGAGGACTTGCGAAGACTATGGCTGTAACAGGACAGGGCTTTTCTCTTTGAGACTTGGGTCTGTTGAATCCGTTAGCAACTATGTCAGCCGCATTCAATGTTGCAAGTGCAGCTCCTAGGCTATGGCCTGTTACAGTTATGCTGATATCTTCGTTCTCATATTGTTCCACCAGTCTTCTAACCTCTTTAAGAACCTACTCAAAATAATCAATAAAAAGTTGAAACTTGGAAAATTTTTCAAAAATTAGGAAGACTCAATTTTCAGACATACACAGCTACCTGATCCCTGGCACTGGCTTGATTATAGGGTGAACGTGGATCATCAGAGGTGTAAATTGAGTACCAACCTTGATGAATCTTGGGATCTCCAGATTTTCCAAGTATTTTTGAAGCTGAGACTAAAAGAAACTGGAAATCATTAATCCACTCCAAGGTCTCAACTGTACCTCTCCAAGCAATAACAATGTCTCTCCTCCCAAGCACAGCAGTCCCTTCGTCAGTAGCCACCGCAACGTACCCCATCCAATTTGATTCCTTGCTCCAAGCTTCTCTTGACAGTGACTTTATGATAATACCATCAGGAAGCTGAATTTGCGATGTTGCATAGAAGAATTTGGTTACCTTATACTTGTAAGGATTGCTCTTCTCCAAACCAACGTGGGAGAAAAGATTAAGCTTTGCATAGAGACTGCTTCCCGCAAACCTCGAGACCTTCTGCGAATTGAACGAGTCATATGTAGCTTGGGCCATCTCTCCGTAATGAACAATGTATCGCCTGAGATCAATGTCTAGGGGATCCAATAGGTCCTTCCATTTATCAACACCACTTAGTTTTCTCCATCTTCTCGCCATGCTACCAACCATCTTCTTCTTCTTCTTCTTGCCTAACCACCCCTGAAAGATTGATGGCATCTGCATGGTTAAATAAAGCCAGCACAAAGCTTCAGAGAGTTTTAAGATTCATTAACATTGTATTTGGGTTGATTGACATTTCTATTTTTCTCCTATGTATCTCAGTTGCCTTATAGACAATGCAATCTTATGGATGATCATTATCAAGATGACCACTTTTGTTGCATGAAAATTGTTGAACCTAGATTAATTTATTAATTGGCATTGAACCGACTTGTTGATTCTGAAACTTTTAAAAACTTAAACATGTGTATACTTCAATCCATTTTCACCAAAAACTTCCAAGAATTTCTTATCCCTTTTCCTTTGTGTTGGTGAAAGAAACAGATAAACAAAAAAAGGAAGCGTTTCAGTTTTAGTAACCCAAAAAAAATCCTATCTGCTCTTTGTTTGACATTATGAATTATACTAATAGAATATTTGAGCCGTCTTATCCTGTTCGTAACCAAATTGTCCATGATGTACAACCACAACAACCAACGGTAGCCTCTAGTTTCTGTCATGGCGGGTGGCTTGTAAAAGTGGGCAAGCTTCCTTTTAGTGAATAGTTCGAACTATGCTTGTACGGATCATCCTATTTTCGGAGAATAATCTTGATTAACTTGAGGAGGTCAGATAGTTCAAGATTGAAGATTTGGTGGATTTTGTGAAAGTTCGAGCATATAGTTAGGATGGCCTTCAAGTCAGGCGAACTCTTTTGCTTCAAAGAGCTCATATTCTTGACTTAGAAGGTGTTGCCACTTCTGGGGCAAGTGAAGGCCGAAAAGGCAAGAATTATGTTCAGATTTCCTATTCAAAACCCTGATTTTTTCCTCTTGAGGGTACACAAAGCTTTTACGCCAAACGAGTTGGGATTGTGACAGAATTGACAGATGATTTTCTTTAAATATCTAAGATTATCAGTGAAGTTCGAGAAAATCTTATAACTTGTGATCCCTATATAGTCACTAAAAAAGCCTTATGTGTGGATATGGAAATTGACCTTTCCCGGACAAGATGTATAAACTGAAGTCGTCTTTCGGCTTCTATCACTTGCGCGTCAAAATGGAGAAAGCTTTGGTTTCAGGTTAAAGTTAGCTACATAACACATCCGGAAGTGCTCGGATATGCTTGCAAATAAGAAGGCAGACATTACAACATAGTTGTATACTTTGTTATGGCTTTTCGGTCTGTTCATGATGTGTTAGTTTGGCAGGTCCAGACAAATGTGTTTATTAGCTCTGATTCTTTACTTTTTATAGAGAAAACCACAACAATAAATCAGGAGTAATATTAAATTATTAATTATGGTTTCAGTGAGCGAGGATGTCAACAAATTCACGTATGATGGTAAAACTCTTTTAAGCTTTCCAGTGTACCGAACAAGGAGGAAATGAAAAAAGGGACAATGTGGTTGATCAACTTTGAGTTATAGTTTCAATATAATATTAATGTCCAAATTTTGAACAAGGTTATAAGGAAATAAACCAGATTATAATTTTCCAAAAAAAAAGAAAATCATAAACTGGATTCTCTTATACCAATTTATTAGGCAGATTTATGGTGTAAGGTTACTCGTTTAGATGCACACATTAGCTTCAACAATAACTTGCTGTTAAGTAATTAAATTATCAAACCATGGCTGATTAAGTTGACTTCTGGCAATAGTATTAATTATGGAATATATTTTCTGTTTAGCAAATAAATAACAATTTAGAAGATCTAACCTCAGGCCTATATTCATATCTTATCTCAATTAGAAGTAATAATGGAAGAATGTATAACAAATTTATTATTGAGATTTACGGATGGCACATTAAATTTCGAAGAGGAAATATAAAAATCTTATTAATTTCATACAAAATTTCTAAGAGGAATAAAAAAAATGTTATTAACTTCATACAATGCTGAATAAGTTAGCATGATGATGATTTTGAATACTAATTTTAGAAAGAAAAGACAAGCAAAAAGGACAAACTCAACGAGAATTGATAAGTGATTAATTATTAATTATTAATTATTTAATGATTAATGATTAATGTTTGTTATGCATTTAATATACTTATTTTGATTTCTATTTTAGTTTACGAACAAGTTCAAAGAAAAAGAAGCAAAACAAGCTAAATTTGGAGTTTTGGGAGTTTTACTACTGTTCAGTTTTATTTGCCTTAAAATTTTTGAGTTATTTTAAAAGGACACATTTATATGACATATTCATGTAAGTCACTTATATAGCCGTGTAAGGAATTGTATAAGTCACTATAAATGTGTACAGTTTTAAAGATGATATTTTGCTCGTGGAAAAATGTAGATGCTTGCGTATCGTGTAAGTCACTATAAATGTGTACAGTTTTAAAGATGATATTTCGCTTGTGGGAAAATGTAGATGCTTGTGTAAGTTAGTTATACTACATTGTCCATGACCTATGTAACTTCTTATAATCTTGTGTTTATGCAATTTTTGAAGAAGATTAATAGGGACATTGATATGCACATGGTTGTATGACTAACCATATCTATTCCAAGAACCCTAATTACGAAGTATAAAAGGCAATTGTGAAGGCTAATTTAAGGGGATATATAGGAAGGACATCCATACATGCCTCTTCTTCTCTTAGGATGTGTGCTTTAAAGAGCTTTAAGTGGTTGATTATCTTACTTCCAATTCAAATGAATTTCAAAGCCTAATATCATGTTTGTGTATTAATCAATTCTAGTAACATTGTTCCTATCTCTCTTTTAAAATTAATTATGTTATTCTGTGTTTAATGTCTATGATCTATCTATGATTGATTTAGATAGGGCATGCAGGATCATTCATGTATAGATTTACTACAAGAATTATAATTGCAATTTGTAATTATTATTAATCTGATTCGTGCTTGACAAATTAATGATCGTGCATCATTAAGGATAACATATCATAAGTTAAATAATATGATATTGTGTGATTATTACTTAGATTAGCCTTCTTTCTTGATGCTTAATGATATTATTACATTAAATTTAGAGAGCATTTTCTAAGTTGTCTGATAGTTAGATCTAAGCAAACAACTTGTTCTAATTAGTGACGATCTAGGAAAAAATTGGGGTTAACAGAGTTTATTGATAATCTACATTTAATAATTTCAATTAAAGGGATAAAAACAATGTTACACTTGATTATACCTGTTTATGCGACGATTGATACTAAATTGAGAAATCGACTTAAATCTGTTAATTACTCTTTGCGAATTTGATTTGTTAAATTTATTTTATTTTTTGTAGTTTAATTTTATTTAAATGCATTTAATTACTCTCTGCGAATTTTATTTATTAAATTTAATTTTTGCAGTTTAATTTTAGTTAATTACATTAATTAAAATCTTTCAAATCCCCCATCCTATTCCACTGATTAATTCAATATAGAAATTAGTCAAGTACTCTTTGTGGAAACGATCCTTTCTCTTCGCTACTACAAATTTAGTGGTATATATTTAGGTTTTAGTTTTTGGCATGTTCAATGTGCATTAAAATTTTTGTGATAACGCATGTCTTTGATTCAACTACAACATTCAAATTCCTTGATTTCAGCAACATAATTTTAGCCTTGAAATCTTCTACTGTATAATTATGTTTCCATGTTTATACTTTCATCACTTGTATAAATAGCTATACAATCCTCTTATAAAGACACACAAAACAATTCTCTTCTTCATCTATCTTTCATGATATCAGAGCCCACAATCTAGCCTTCTTCTACCCACCCTCCCCAAACGCTTTCGACAATTACATAGCTCCTATCTTCACAACCTCAAACTACATCACTTTCAAATATTCTATCCCATATAAACTTTTTTTTCAGGAATCAATAAACCTATTTTCCCACCATCAGACTCCACAGCAACTCCATTAACACATACCTTCTACAACTTCACTTCACAAACCTCCAACATAATTACCACACACCAAAATCCCAACCTATGCCAATGGCCACCCAACAAACAGAACAAGCACTAAACTCAATACCGACCCCAACCTTCGCTTTTTAAAATAATAAAAATTTCATAACTACGACATTAGAACACTCCAATTACCTTATTTGGAGCAATCAAGTCCGAGCAATATTACGTACCTGTAACTTACTGGGGCACATCGATGGCATGCTAGCTCCACTACTACCACCAACCACTACATCGCTAACATCCTCTCAACAATCACTTGACTGGGACAAACACGATGGATTGGTTTATTATGCACTAACCACTACCCTATCCCCAGCGGTATCCTCTCTAATCCTTGGGTGTACTAGGTAGACAACAGCCCAACGCTCTCCTCACTGATTGCACACCACTAGGAAAGGTAACGCCTCCATCTCTGAATATCTCACCGTTCTGTCCTCAATAACGCTGGATCTTGCCGCAATAGGAGCTTCAGTCCAGAATGAAGACCTAGTCGTCCTCACCCTCAATGGTTTACCAACTGACTATGAAGATTTTGTCACTGCCATAGAGAATCGCGAGGTCCAACCTTCCTTCACAGAGCTTTGAGCCAAGCTTCTCCTTTATGAGCAGAGGTTGTTGTTGTATCACTCACTAGCTCCACCAGACCTTAATGTCGCCTTCATAGCCACCGGCACCACACGCAGCGTCCATAGATGAGGAGGACGAAGGAGCCACCAATACTGACCCTCTTACCCTACTCACCTAGCTTTCCCCAAATCAACCCACCACCTGGGCTCTGGGCCATCGACCCATCATCTGCAGCCTACACAAATCACTTAAGCCCTCCAGCCCACACCCCTTATCCTTCCTTTCCAGCCCAATCCAGTAACCCCTTCCTCTATTAAGCCCACCAGCCCCACTTCAACTCCTATCCAGCCTAATCCAAACCATTTCCTTTGGCCCACCATCAATCTTTTCAGCCCAATCATAATACAAAATCAAACTACACCCATACACCTCCCTTTTGTCAAATTTGCTACAAAGTAGGACACACCATCGTTAATTGTTGCTTTAGATATTCCAACTCTAGAAATGCCCAACCATACCCCAACCTAAACATATTTCATAGTGCATTCTTTGCTATGAACATCAATGATCACCAAAATACTTCTAATCTCACCACTAGCATTATCATTGAATGGCTTCCTGACACTGGTGCTTCTGCTCACATGATGCCTGACTTACAGCTCCTAGACAATGTTGAGCCCTACAGTGGAACAAATTAAGTACTTGTTGGTAATGATAAAGCCCTTTCTATCACTTCCACTGGCACATGCACACTCACCCACCATTTGAAATCTCTTTACCTTAATCATGTTCTGCTTGTTCCATAAATAACTACTAATATTCTATCTGTTGGTCAATTTGTCACTGATAATTTATGTTCCATCTAGTTTAACCCTATTGGTTATGTTGTGAAGGATCTCCAAACCCAGACACCCCTTCTCAAAGGTAACATCCATGGCATTCTCTACCCAATGAAGATACCTATCACCTTCCACAATCTAATTGCTCTTACTGCTTAAACGGTGCCTTCTGCAATTTAGCATCAACGACTTGGTCATCCTTGCCATACCACAACCTCTAGTTTGTTTCAATGTCTCTCTAATAAACCTTATGTAATAAAATGTTTTACTTCATGTCTTCAACATAAAAGTACTAGACTTCCTTCTGTCTTTATCATCTCGTATATCAACTGCTTTATTACAACTCATTCACTATGATATCTGGGGACCATCCCTAACTTTATCTCTCTCTGGGTGTCGATACTTTATTATTTTTATTGATAACTATAGTTGTTTCACATGGATATACCCTTTAACCCATAAATCACAAGCCCTTAATCAATTCTGTCGTTTCAAAATTGCTTATGAAAACTTACTATCCGCCATAATCAAAGTATTACAAACTGATGGTGCACCTGAACTCATCAAAGGCCCCTTTGCTCAGCATACATCTTATAATGGCATAACCAGCTGCATTTCCTGTCCTCACACACCCCCAACAAAATGGTGTTGCTGAATGCAAAATTAGGCACATCACAGAAACAGGTCTTACCTTACTCCTCCATACAAAAAACATTCTAGTTTGAAGTCTTTTTAATAGCTGTCTATCTAATCAATCTTCCACCCACACCGGTGCTCCTCAATAAAACACCTCATGAAGTCTTGTTTCGTACCAATCCTAATCTTACACACTTAAGAGTTTTTATATGTGTCTGCTTTCCCTTCCTTGGCTCAACATGGTCTGATAAGCTCACTCTTAAGTCCAAACCATGCATCTTTCTTGGGTATTCTTCCCAACATAAAGGTTATTGGTGTTTTCATCCTACCATAAATTAAATCCATCTTTGTCGACATGTTCGTTTCATTGAAACACAATTTTCATGCAATGACTTTACCACTACATCACCTCAATTACACCCACCTCCTACAATAAACTTACCATTACCACTATAACACAAACCTCATCTACTCACCATCAATCATCACCATACCAACCCTTACCCAACCAATCATCTCAAGAAACCCATTATCCCATAACAACCCACACTCGGACAAATACTAGAAAACCAAGAAATTTTTCAGATTATGTTACCTTTCATACTACCAACTCCTCACCTAATCCTCCTGACCCCACCTGTTATACACAAGCCAAAAAATTCTCCCATCGGTGTCAGGCTATGTCAAATGAACTTCAAGCTCTCCATCGAAATAAAACCTGGACTCTTGTCCCACCGCCAACCAATGCCAATATAGTAGGTTGCAAATGGGTTTTTCGAACTAAAAGAAAACCTGATGGGACAATCGATCATTACAAAGCTCGCATAATAGCCAAAGGTTATTACTAATCACCCAGCATTGTCTATACCGACACCTTTAGTCCTATCATGAAGCCAACAACCATTTGCATAATTGTCTTGCTCTCTCCAATTCTTGGCCCATCCGTTAATTAGACATCAATAATGCCTTCCTTCATGGAAATCTTTAAGATCCAGTTTACATGCTCCAACCCTTAGGATTTGTAGATCCTCAAGATGCTCACTATGTCTATCACCTTCATAAAGCTCTTTATGGTCTAAAGCAAGCTCCTCGTGCCTAGTTTTAATGTCTAAGCCAAAAACTTTTAGACCTCCAGTTCACCCAATCCAAATCTGATACCTCTCTCTTCATTCACACCACTTCCACTTATACCACTTTTATTTTGGTTTATCTGGATGATATCCTGGTTACTGGCTCCTCCCAATCCTTCATTACCACTCTTATAGATAATCTACATAACACCTTCTCCATCAAAGACCTGGGTCCCCTTCACTACTTTTTTGGAATTGAAACCACTACCACATAAAATAGACTTCTCCTTACCTAAACCAAATATACCAAAGACCTCCTTTCTCGTGCAAATCTTGATCAATATAAACCCATACCAACTCCAATGACTCTTACCTTACTTCTCTCCAAAAACAATGGAATCCCACTTTTAGACCAAACTAAATACAGAAGCACCGTTGGTGCCCTCTAATATCTTTTTCTCGCCCGTCCTGATATTCAATTTGCAGTAAATAAAATCTCCCAATTCTTGCATTGTCCTACTGATGTTCACTGGACAGCCGTCAAGCAAATCCTCCGATATCTTCTGTTGGACCTCGAATTTTTAATGGAAATTAAAAATATTAAAATGAAATTGAATGAATGTCTTTGTATATGTATTATGTGATAGATGTATTTGTGCGTTAAGGAAAATTAATGAGAAAAGAATCGATTGGTTTTGATGACTTTGATATTTGAGTAGATTTGTATAGATTATGAGAGTAAAGTGAATGAGTTGATTGA
>JAOTAX010000002.1:22393484-22404367 GCA_025629825.1 Erythroxylum guanchezii | reverse complement strand
TGAAACTAACTCCCTTAACTTTCATCTTTACAATCCAACTATCTCCAAATCTTCTTTTGATTTCTTTTTCCTATTTTTTATATTTTTCTGAAATTTATTCCTAAAATCACCAAAATTCACAAAGACAATATTCTTACTAACCAATAGAATATCCAATATAAATAAATTCAAAATTCTCAAAACTCCTAAAAATCACATCTCAATCTCATTATACCCGAAATTATTCATAAATGCATGTATAATTTTTTTTTTCATGTGCAACAACTTTACTATTTATATGTATGTGTATGACATATTATGCATGAATATGGAAATGCATTTCTAACTCTCATTAATCACTCATATCTACCATTTTAACCTTCTCACAAGTAATGAGATGTTACAATAACTCCTAATTTGGGGAAAATTTTAGTACCTCTCAAACTTTGAATCCCTATTACAGACTGTCATAATGTCCCATAAGTTTCTAGAAAAACTCCCTAATGAATCTGCTCTTATCCTGTTGATCTATCATCACATTCCCACAACTGTCTTGCAATGCAAAAATGGTATTGGTGTTCCTCCTTCCGAGAATAGAAGCATGGAAATATTTGGTGTTAGCATCCCTGTTTCTAAGCCAATTCACTTTAGCTTTATGTCCTAAGGTAGCATTTTGAAACTCCAACCCCTCCTGGTACTCTTTCATCCATTATAGTTCAATGTTTCTAGTCTCAACATTAGAAGGATCTTGATAATATTCAGCTTGTGCTTTCACTCATCATTGTTTGGCAAATTGCTTAAGAGTTACCTCTACTAGCTTTAATTTCTGCATTAATTGAAAAATTTTGTAACCATGTACATCTTGCCTGTAACATTGTCAAACAATCTCTAAAAAACCCTCTGTTTGTGTGACTCCATTGAAAAAATGAAATTTCTCTATTAGCTCCCATATTGTATCTCACACCACCCTCGATTTTATTGGAACTTACTGAATAGTTGAAGCCCCCTATTACTATCTTGCATATCAACTTGTATCCTCTGCACATTAGACCATAATTTCTCCCTCTAAAAAAGCAAAGTTAGATGCATAAATAATTGTGATGTCAAACGGACAAAGATTGTCTCACATCTGACAATGAAGATGAACAAGTTGATCACTCATTCTACTAGTTGTTACCTCTATATAATCAGAGTTATATAAACATATAATATGTCCATTGTAATGAAATGCATGACTTGTAATTGTTTGGCATTGACTACCCAAAAAAGTCAGTACATTCTGGATGAGTGGGGCTTTTATTTTAGTCTCTAACAATCCTACCAACATTGGTTTTCTATCGATCACCAAATACCTTACCACAAATTTTTTAAAAAGGTCATTAAGCCCTCTTGTATTCCATATCAATAGAGTCATCTAAAGGGTGCCTTCCTTCTCCCAATTCGTCTTCTGGAATTTGTGGGACTCACTTTAGGAACTTTTGCACTTCCCTCGAAATTTGTTTGCTCTACTTACATCATGCTTTGATTTCTTGGATCCCTCTATATTGTTTCCTTCACCTTATTGTTCTCTCCTCGTACTTTAGTGTCCTGGCTATCCACGCCCTTTTTTGTTTGCTCCATAGCGTTATCTATCAATTCCATATTTGCCATCTCTACCTTTTTAGTATCTGCCTGTATATTCCTTTCCCCTTTCCTCATGATCTAAGTTGGCTGCATAAAAAGTATTATGGATTTTCATTGCTACTGTTCTTCTTTTCCTACATCTTAATCATCTTGTTGGGACTATCAGTTTGAAGTTTGTGCACTGAATTTTCATCTACTCTAGCCTCTACATATGGTATATCTACCGCAGTATTATTCATCCCACTAGCACTTTCCATCTGGTGCAGTCTTTCCATCTCAATATTTGTCTCCATTAGTTCTGTCTCGTGTATTAAATTCCCCGTAGATGGAATTGCCTCACTCTTGCTCTTCTCCACCTAAACCAACATCCGAGAATTAAAAAGTTCAGGTTGTGCCTCTTACCCCCTTCTTTCATCTTTCTTTGTTTCAACATTCTGTGTAGACATAAGAAATGAATTATCGGGGCCTGCATTTTTCTTAATCTTATCCACCCCAATTGAGTTATTTAATACTGCATTACTCCTGATCTACTCACTGTCCACTTTCAATGCTTCTTTTGTCCTACCATTCTCTACTGTTTTGGCTTCCAACCCTAATATCTCCTCATTCAGTTTTATAGGTTTTTCCTGTGGGTCTCCACTTCTTTACTGTGGTGTGAAGTTTCTAAGGATATGACATTTTTATCTTTTTTTTTTCTAACTCACCTGCTATACCAAGTTGCATAATTGGTATTGAATATGGTAGTTGCACATTCCTCTGTACCTCAATAAAAATCTTAGCATATCCCATTTGCCTTGTGCTCAATGTTTGCACATCTATACCTAATGGCTTGCCTATAGAGCTAGCTAGAAAGCTCAGCCCTTCTACCGTCCACAATTCAAGTGGCAAATTGTGAAATTAAGCCCATATTGGAAATACTTCTACACATTCAATATCCAATGACATACCTAGTTTCCACTTTTGGAGAAACATCAGTTGCCCTTTGATATACCAAGGGCCCAACTCCAAAATCTCATCCACATTACCATCAGATGCAAATTTAAACAAAATTGTGCCATGTTCCATGAATAATGTTTTCTCTACACCCTTTTTACTCCACCAAGCACAAGCCCATGTGTTTATGAGTGGAAAGGCCGGTCTTTTACTCTAAAAGGATCCCACCGAAGCATTCGACGATGCCCTTTCTCTTACCTTCAATAATTTGATCGGAGTAAATTATTCCATCCTTCATCATATCTGTAAAGTGTTTCATCTGCACTCGTTTCTGTTGAAACTGAAGGTTCTTACTCTAGGCACCAACTAGTGGAGATGATTGTGTTGAATTTTGAACCTGCACCTTGCCATCTTTACTCATTGCACTCACAAAATTTCTTAATGTCATAGCCTCATTCGTGAGCTCTGGAAACTCTTCATGAGACTTTACGGAAGGTTCACCTTCCTCCTATGTGGCAGTCCTTACCTGGGTATGGCTCTCTACCAATAGAGAGGACCTCCCCCGTGACCTAGACACACTCCGCCCACTTCCAAGACTACTTGGCAGCACATCCTCCCTTGGTATCACGAAACATTCTTCGTAAGTTGTTAGGTAGGATCCTCCTTTCGCCCCTAGGATTTTTGACTTTGGCAAAGCTCTCCATAGATGGAGAGGACTGATATGTGTTTAATTGTTGATATATTTAATCATTTACATTTAGCAATTATTGACATGAAAATGCCTAAGATACCCATTTTAAATCATATATGATTTTAGGTACAATTTGGAAGCAAATAAATTAAAGTGAGTCGGAAGCATTGCATTTAGGCCATTTTCTAAAGATCAATTTTTACTTGTGCTCAAAATGCAGGCAACGCCTACGCATAACGCAAACGTTGTGCATTAAACACACAATGCATCTGCGTTCCAAGGTAGAGTCTTAGGCGTTTTGATAAAAACGTAGAGAAGAGAACAGCGGGTGCGTGGAGGGTGTGAACAGTAGGCTGGCACATATAAACCCCAACCTTATTTTTCCCATCATGCTATAGTAGAGGGTAGGCATAGTGAGAGGCATGACCCAGCGCAGAGGACTTCGTCACGCCCCAAGAGTTGCGTGCGTGATAGGTCTGCATTTAACGCAGACGAAGGAGCTTCGATAGGGTCAGTTTTGGGCTGAAGCATTTTCTAGGAAGAGATTCATAAAGGGCTAGACATCCCAACACCGATTCGGAGGTGACATCGATGCTGACGTCCCAAGTTCAATATTTTTGATTGTTTTGTTGTTTCTTTCTCTCATTAGATATTGATTGTGTTATCCCATATTAAGTGATTTGTGTATTGTGTATGGATAACCGGATTTTTGTTATTGTTCAGTTATTTGTGTATGAATCCATTGGGTATTGTGAAAAGATGATTTCAATGTGTTCATTAAATCGTTTAATTGCAAACCAATTGCTAGAATTTTGATATAATCTGTAATTGTTATGTTGAAATTCATGTGTAGCAACTGATGATTTGTAATCATTAGGGATAACATGACCTAGGTTAAATGATGCACCGTATGTGGTTGTTGCCTTGATTAATTGGTTTTCCTAATTTGTAATGCTACTGCCTAATTAAATCTAGAGATCATATCCTAGGTTAGTCGGTAGTTAAGTTTAATTAACGAATGTATCTTGATTAAACAAAACTTAAGGAAAAACTCCTGTTAATTATTAACTCATGATTAATAGTTGCTAGGAGAGGTTTGAGAACAAAAAATTAATGAAATATTCTTAATTAAGGTGTAGGCCGAGATTGAACCAAAGAATCAGGTCCCTACCGAATTCCCCACTTTTATCATTTTTTACCTGTTTTCTTTAATTTGTTTGCATTAGGTTAGTTGGTTTCATTTTATTTTCTTCTTTCAAAAATCCAAAATCCCTCGTTAAGTCTAAACACCAGTTAATTTCATTTCATAACTAGACTCACCACTGCTATAGTAGTAGGTCTAGTTATTTTATTTTGACTAGCGTAACGACGCACGGTCAATTTTGGCACCATTGTTAGGAAGTGAGGTGTTTTAGTTTTTGTTTGCAATTTAATTGGTGTTTTGTATATATTTATTCGTAATTGATTTCTTTTCAGTTATTTCGTGATCTTTTCATTTTTTGTTTTGTGTTGAAAAAAAAATCGATATGGACAAAGTAATTTCTTTTATGACTCATATTCTCAATCCTATAATAATGTTTGGACTGATCAACCTAACTTTTGTTACGAATGGGATAATCACTAGAATTGCTTCCATGATAGTTTGCAGACACACAATAATTCTTATACAGATCAAAAGCTTCCTATCATGACTCCGATCCATCTTTGGAAGACTTGATTAATATTGTGAAAGCTAATACTTTGCAATTGTAGCAAAATACTCTACAATTCCAGAAGGATGGAGGGCAATTTCCAAGAAACACATAGTCTAGTGCCTAAGATTTAAAGAGCCAACACGATTCAGGTGCATATTTAGAAGAACTTGTTAAGAATCTTGCTACTAACAATTTGCAATTTCAACAGGATATAGAGCAATTACAACAAAATATGTAGCAGTAGTTGCAAGAATTTCAACAAGAGACAAAAGCAAGCCAACAGAGCATGGAACACCAAATGGGTTAGATGGCAATAAGGCTTAATCACCTAGAATTGCCAAGCGAAGAGGAGTAGTCGTATTAATCCGAGGTATACCCAATGGACGTTTGTGCGGAAACTTTACAAAGTGATGAGGAGCTTGAGAATTTTGAGGTCAACCCTCAACGAATTGTTTGTGTCGAAGAAGTGGAGAAGGAGCTCGAAGCCGAAAAGAACACATATTTTAGCTCAGAGGCAAGTACTAAGTCCATGATTATTTTCTAAACTAACTTTTTACCTTTACATAACAGAGTGGAGGAATTAAATGGTGAAGAAAAAGATGAAGAGACGTTCGAAATATTTTCAAAGTGTATGGACTCAGTTGAGATTGAGAATCTAGGGATAGGAAAGAGGCTACATGAGGATGATGATCAACCAAAGCCCTATCCGGAACTACCTCACGTAGAAGTGACGCCAAATGTAATACTTGAAGATCACAATTTCGTCACGTAAGGAGGAGAAAGAGTCGAGCTAGCGACTATAAACAAAGGCGCTTCTTGGGAGGCAACCCAAGGGAAGTAAATTTCTTTTCCTTTACATTTCCACATTACTTTTTATATGCATGTGTGTTTTTAAATTTTTTTGTTTTACTTGTTTTTAAGTTTTCAATTAAAATGAGAGAAAGAATAAAACAAATGAAAAAAAAACATTTTCTCGTTTTCTATTGCTTATGGGATTATACAGTCATGATTAGAGTGTGGATTGACTAGAGAATTTCATAGCAATTATAACATGTATTTTTACTCTTGTGATTGGTCGATGCATTATCTTTAGAAGAGTAGTAATTAATGGTAGACAAAGCTGGTGAGATTTTGAGCCTTATTTGACTGACACATCCATATCAGTCTCATTGCTTTTTGATAATGTGTGACCTTTATGACATGTACATCCCAATTTTGCGTTGAATTTCTATTTGAGATCATATTTTTATCACATGCATTAACATGGATAAGATTAGGCATTCTTTGTTTTCTCGAACTACATTACCCAAATAGCCTACCCATTATATGGTTTTCCTTTGTGATAAGCCCCTTTGAGTTTTATACCTTTCTTTTTGTATAAATCACATTTTATGCTTTTATACTTAACCAAGTGTCCCACCCAAGCCATAAAGCTAGTGGAACATTTGTGATTGATGAGTTTGTGGATGTACAAAAGTGTAAGTGTGGGGGTGTACATATGTGTGGGTTGGTTAATGTTGGGATGTTTTGTTATGTCTTATCATTGAAATTCCCATATTGATGTAGTTTATTTTAATTTTTAAAAGGAAAAGAAAGAAAGAAAAGAGAAAAGCAAAAAAGAAAGAAAGAAAGAAAAGAGAAAAGCAAAAAAAAGAAAGAAAATAAAATAAAATAAAAAAAGAAAGAAAGAAGAAAAAGAAAAAATGTTTAAAATGTTTAAAATAAATGTGTCAAGGAGGAATTGCATATGTGTTGAAAAGTTGTTTATGGTTTATGCATCTTCCTAGAGCTGTAATGAATGTGTTATTTGAGTATGTTGAATATGAGGAAGATGTTGGCTTGGAAAGTTCACTCTTATGATTTCAATGTATTGTTGGTAAAAATTGTATAAGTGATTCCTTCGGATTGGTATATGCTTCATGTGGTTTGTGTATGAGAGATGAATGAGGTTGTGAAATATAAATGTTGCATTCATCATAGCTGACGGTACCAAGTTTTTGATGAGTGTTGCTTTGTTTTACTAGCTTTGTTGACTTTCATGCTACTTGACCCAAATACATCTCACCTTACCTTTGCCCACATTACAACCCTAAAAATTCCTTTGATTCGTGATTTTGCATGTGAACATTAGTGGTGGAGAAATGAAATGATATGCAAATTTGTGGATTGTCATGATCATGAATAGTGTTGAGTGTACCCGTGGATATATTTTAGTTAAACACATTTTCCAAGTCTACCATTAGATGCTCAATTTTTAAAGATGATGAATGTTGATTGATCACGAGTAAAAGCTTGGAATGTTGACATCTTGCTATGATTTTTGAAAGTCACGCATCTTTGCTTGTGATTATATATTCTTGGAAAATATGATAATTGAGTAAATATTTCGGGTCTTTGAGCTTAATTTGGATGTTTTGCTCGAGGACGGAAAAAGCTAAGTGTGGGGGAAATTGATATGTGTTTAATTGTTGATATATTTAATCATTTACATTTAGCAATTATTGACATAAAAATGCTTAAGATGCTTACTTTAATTCATATATGATTTTAAGTACAATTTGAAAGCAAATAAATTAAAGTGAGTCAGAAGCACTACATTTAGGCCATTTTTTGAAGATCAATTTTTACTTGTCTTTATAGAGCAAGAAGAAGAAAATTAAAAGACAAAAAAAATGAAACACAAAGAAGAAGAAAAATTTAAAAGCAAGCAGCTGAAAAAAAAAGAGACAAAATGACAGTGTAAATGAAGAAAACGCAAAAGCAAGGAGCAGGCAAAACGTAGGCAACGCCTGCGCACAATGCAAACGTTCTGCGTTAAACGTACAACACGTCTACGCTCCAAGGCAACGTGTTAGGCGTTTTGATAAAAACATAGGGAAGAGAACAGCGGGTGCGTGGAGGGTGTGAACAGTAAGCTGGGACATATAAACCCCAACCTTATTTGTCCCATCATGCTACTGTAGAGGGCAGGCACAGTGAGACGCGTGACCCATCAGAAGAAAATTGGTGACTCAGTACAGAGGAGTTCGTCACATTGCAAGAGTTGCGTGCGTGGTAGGTCTGTGTTTAACGCAGACGAGGGAGCTTCAGTAGGGTCAGTTTTAGGCTAAAGCATTTTCTAGGAAGAGATTCATGAAGGGTTAGATGTCTCGATGCCGGTTCGGAGGCGACATCGATGCCGACGACCTAGGTTAAGTATTTTTTTATTATTTTGTTGTTTCTTTCTCTCATTAGAAATTGATTGTGTTATCCTATATTAAGTGATTTGGGTATTATATATGAATCCATTGGGTATTGTGAAAAGATGATTTTAATGTGTTCATTGAATAGTTTAATTGCAAACCCATTGCTAGAATTTCGATATAATCCGTAATTGTTATGTTGAAATTCATGTGTAGCGACTAATGATTCGTAATCATTAGGGATAACATGACCAAAGTTAAATGTCGCATCGTATGTGGTTGTTGCCTTGGTTAATCGGTTTTCTTAATTTGTAATGCTACTAGCTAATTAAATCTAATGATCATATCCTAGGTTATTCGGTAGTTAGGTTTAATTAACGATCGTATCTTGATCCTAAGGGAAAACTCAGGTTAGTTATTAACTCACGATTAATAGCTTCTAGGAGAGGTTTGAGAACAACAAATTAATGAAATATGCTTAATTAGGGTATAGGCCGAGATTGAACCAAAGAATTGGGTCCCTACCGAATTCTCCACTTTTATCATTTTTTGCATGTTTTCTTTAATTTGTTTTCATTAGGTTAGTTGGTTTCATTTCATTTTCTTCTTTCAAAAATCCAAAAGCCCCCATTAAGTATAAACACCGATTAATTTCATTTCATAAACTTTATACACACTCTCTGTGGGATCGACCTAGACTCACCACTGCTATAGTAGTTGGTCTAGTTATTTTATTTTGACTAGCGTAATGATGCACGGTCAAAGACCTCCACTGCAAGCCTTCCAGACGTCCAGCTACTAGAGAAAGGCCGGAAAATAACTTTCCAAAAATGGAAAAAGCAAAGGCAAAAAGGTCCTATTAGTAGAGAGAAGGTAAGAAGGGAAATTTTACTATGACTCTCCTAACACACTCTATTTGCATATATCTCAAGAAGACTTCATTAAATATAAAAAGAGAATGTAACTTATAAATTCTTTTATTTATATTTATCTTCTAAATATTTAATGATGGAATTATTTTCTATATTTAGGAATTAAATTGTTTAGTTCCTAGGTGTGATGAACCCTTAGGGGAAATTAATAGTAGGATACAATCTTTTATTTAATGCCAATTTATTAACTGATTAATTACTATTCAATTATGTGTTTATATTCTTGAACTAATATATCTACAATATTAGTCCAATGTTTGATTTCATATGATTAAGACAGAGAAATCCTTTCTTATGAACAGATATAACATAGTTGGAAGGAGTTGCATGAAAACCTAGAGATAGGTTGATATAAATCCTCTAGATTAAGTTCAAACTTAATAGTGAAATTCACGAATCAAGTAATGCAATCTTAGGATTACTAGAAAGAGATTTCAGGTAATGAACTGAAGGTTGTTAATAGTCTTAAGAAAGATATTAACATAGTATAGGAACTTCCACAGTCCAATAATCAATAATTTAATTGCATAATAAAAGGTTAGTGTTTAAGATATCTTTAGGGGATTCATCACCTAGATACTACTTATTTGATATCATCTAATCATAGTATTTTCTTTATCCTAGTCCATTATTGTGTTAACTTTAGTTTAGTTTGTTTAATTTAATTTTCAATTAAGTTCACAACCTGATTCGACAATTAGATAATATAAAAAAGAACAATATTAATACTTACGTTCCTCGCGAGATCAACCTGTACTTACCAGTTCTAGCTACTCCTATACTGTGTAATTGCAGTTAAAATTTACAATTCTTATAAGCACTTAGACAAATCAATTAAGTTTTTGGCATCATTGCCAAGGACTATAATATTAGGAAAGCCTAGCTTTTATTAGTTTAGCCATTATTAATTTATTTTCTTTTATTTTCTTTCTTGTTTATAATTTATTTATTTATCTTATTGACTCTTTGGTTTTATTGTCTTTCATAGATCTTGAGGTCAGTTTATGACCTAAGCTAATCCATCTAGCGTAGTAGACAAAGATTCAGATATTAAGAGAATAGCCCGTAGAAATCTCTACAGAGCACAACTTAAAGAGTTCAAGCTAGATCAAAAAATAATAGACTTGGAAGGTTAGATCGATACCTAAGAATCAGGAACTATGGCGGACCAACTAAGAACGATTTCTGCTTACATTAGACCAGATTTGACAGGAGTGGAGTCCAGCATTGTCAGACAAACTATTAATGCCAATAATCTTAAGATTAAGCCAAGTATCATTCAGATGGTGCAATAGTCTATTTAGTTTAATATGCTATGAGATGAGAACCCTAATACACATTTCCCAAACTTTCTGGATATTTGTGATACCTTTAATGTCAATGGTGCCAATGACAAGACAATAAGATTGAGATTATTCCTATTTTAGTTAAGGGGCTAAGTGAAGCAGTAGTTGAATTCTTTGTGTAAATCATCGCTTAATACATTTGAAGTACTTGTACTTCCGGCCAAAAAAGACTGCCAAACTAAGGAATGACATCTGCTCTTATTCTCAGGCTGATTCAGGCACATTATATGACACATAGGTGAGGTTCAAGAAGATTTTAAGGAAATTCCCACATCATGGTCTACCATTATGGATACGAATTTAGACCTTTTACAATGGCCAAAATCAGACTACAAGGTAGATGATAGATGTAGTGGTTGTGGTTGGGGGTAATTTGAATAATAAGACACCAAAAGTAGCCTACGATCCCATTAAAGACATGGCTATGTGAAGTGAATCACAAGTTATTACAAGACTTAATAACAATATGCAGATGCACAAGAAGGGGGGGTTGAATTGTGACT
>JAOTAX010000002.1:22379250-22393384 GCA_025629825.1 Erythroxylum guanchezii | reverse complement strand
CGCGAGGGTGGCGTACTACATCAGTCAGTAAAACTCGGTATACATTTTTCTTTTTTTATGTAGCGACCGAACTCTGGTTGATCCGCTATGCTCAATGGTGAGAGGCGTGTTCTGAAAGAACAACAAAACCTTGAGGTCTTGCCTTCGAGTGGTAACTCATCCAAGTACCAAAGAGGACAATACCGAGGGGAAATCCACCCCGGTAGCAGATCGGCCAGAGTTCGGTCGCTACATTCTTCACTACCTGTATGGCACTCTGATTATCAGTGAAGCGAACCTTGTCATGCTGCTTCTTACCCAACTCTTCCAAGTAATCAGTTAACCATATCATCTCCTTATCGGCTTCAGTTATTGCAACATGTTCAGCCTCTATAAATGACATAGAGACACGCTTCTGAAGTTTAAACATCCAGCTCACTGCTGTCCCATCTATAGTGTAGACATACCCGGATGTAGTCTTGCTTGAATCCACATCTCCACTAAGATCAGCATCAACAAAACCCTCTAGCACTACCTTGCCATTCCCATAACAAAGCGAGGTGATAACTGTTCCTTTCAAGTATCTCAGAAGCCACTTCACAGCTTCCCAATGCTCTTTCCCTGGATCTGACATGTATCTGCTCACAGCTCCCACTGCATGTGTTATATCAGGCCTAGTGCAGACCATAGCATACATCAAACTCCCAACTGCAGAAACATAAGACACTTTTACCATGTGCTCACGTTCCTCAGTTGTCTTGGGTGATTGCTCCTTTGACAATTTGAGATGGTTAGCCAAAGGCGTGCTCCTGGGCTTAGCATCATCAACTCCGAACCTGGATAACACCTTTTCAATGTATTGCTCTTGAGATAGATTTAGAATTTCAGCAGACCGGTCTTGGGAAATCCTCATCCCTAGAATATGCTTTGCTGCACCCAAATCTATCATCTCAAACTTTAATGACAGTCTCCCTTTAAGATTATTTATCTCCTCCATACTTGATCCTGCAATCAACATATCATCTACATACAAGAGTAAAATAACAAAAGAGTCAGTAAACTTCTTGATGTAATAACAATGATCCTTTTCACTCTTGTGAAAATCATTTCTGAACATGAATGAATCAAACTTCTTGTACCACTGCCTTGGAGCTTGCTTCAATCCATACAAACTCCTCTTGAGCTTACACACCATGTGTTCCTTACCAGAGACCTCATATCCCTCAGGCTGCTGCATGTAGATTTCTTCCTCCAGATTTCCATGTAAAAATGTTGTTTTTACATCCATCTGCTCAAGGTGCAAATCCTCTGCTGTAACAATACTCAGCAAAATTCTGAGTGTAGTTAGCTTCACAACAGGAGATAATATTTCAGTGTAGTCAATACCTTTCCTTTGTGAATATCCTTTAAACACCAATCGAGCCTTGAACCTAACTGTACCATTAGTTTCATTCTTGATCCTGTAGACCCACTTGTTCAACAAAGCTTTCTTCCCAACAAGCAACTCAGTTAACTCCCAAGTATCATTCTTCTAAAGTGACCATATCTCATCATCCATAGCTTGCTCCCACTTGATTGAATCCATCACCTGTAAAGCCTCATCAAAGGATTTTGGTTCGCCTCCATCAATCAACAACAAATAATACAAGGATGGTGAATACCTTTCTGGTGACCTGATAACTCTGGTAGATCTCCTCAACACTAGCTCAGATGTAACTGGATGTTGTTCTGGTTCTACAGCGGTATTTTCTAGAATTTCCTGCAACTCAACCTTAGCTCCCACTTCTTCTACATCTTCAAATCGTACCCCAAGCTTGTCCTTATACAGGACATTTCATCAACTGTCACGTCATAATGTCTTAAGATCTCCCTATTCTTGTCATCCCAAAATTTGTATCCAAACTGATCCAAACCATACCTAATGAAATAACACTTAAAAGCCTTTGCATCAAGCTTGTCTCTCTTCTCTGGATCAATATGAACATAGGCAGCACACCCAAAAGTCTGCAGGTGAGTAAACTTGACCTCCTTACCCAACCAAACCTCTTCTAGCATCTTGAAACCCAAGGGAACTGAAGGTCCTCTATTGATTAAGTATGTTGCTGTACTCACAACATCTGTCCAAAAAGTTTTTGGCAGCCCAACATGTAGTCTCATGCTCCTTGCTCGCTCATTCAACGTTCTGTTCATCCTTTCAGCAATCCCATTCCGTCTTGCCTTGCCAGGAACTGTCCTGGCGCATCTGATTCCCTCATCAACACAAAACTTCTTAAATTCTGTAGAATCATACTCTCCACCATTATCAGACCTTAGGCATTTGATCTTCAACCCAGTCTGATTTTCAATTTCAGCCTTTCACCTCTTAAAGGTAACAAACACATCTAACTTATGTTTTAGAAAGTAAACCCATACCATCTTGCTAAAATCATCAATGAAGGTAACGTAGTATCTCAAACCACCAAGAGAGGAGACTGGAGATGGCCCCCACACGTCTGTGTGTACTAGTTCTAACTTTTCTACCTTTGGTTCTCTACTAGCCTTTGTGAAAGTGACCCGTTTCTGCTTTCCCAGAACACAACTCTCACTAAAACCCATATCAACATAATTCAAACCTTATAGACACCCCTTTGAAGCTAGCATCTTCATCCCCTTCTAACTCATGTGTCCTAGTCTATTATGCCACAGACTCGAGCTCGATGTACTATTGACTATAGCAACCATGTTCGAACACCCTGCGGTATTGTATAAAGTTCCAGATTTTGTGCCCCGTGCTATCACCATAACTCCCTTCACAATTTTCCAGGAACTCTCCCCGAACGTTGTCCTATAACCTGTGTTGTCCAACTGACCAATAGAAATCAGATTCTTCTTCAAATCAGGAATATATCTAACATCCTGCAGTTTTCATTTACCCCCACCTGAGGTATGGATACACACACCCTCTTTCCTGCAATCTCCAAGGCTTTATTATCAGCAAGATGCACCTTCTCAAAATTTCCAGACTTGAAATTATGGAATAACTCTCTACTCAGAGAAGAGTGGAATGATGCATCGGAATCAAGTATCTAAGAGTCAACCGGACTGTCCACGATAAGCATTAAGATGTCACCAATGTCTTCCGCAGAATATATAGAATCATCATCTTCATGGGACTTTTTTTTGGGCCTTTCTTCTTCTTAGGTTTAGGGTTGTCCTTCTTGAAATGTCTTCTTTCACCACGGTCCCAACAAGAGACCTCGTTTTTGCCTTTAGATTTTCTCCGCCCTTTTGATTTCGATCGACCATATTTACTATAGCCTCCTTTCAACTTTCTCCTGCCCCTTCGTTCGACACTGAGTGTGTTACCAGACGAATCCCTGATTTCCCTTTTGCAAATGCTCTCACTCAAGACAACATCTCGGGCTTCACCAAACCTTAGCTTCTCAGACCCACGCGAACTGCTAATTGTGAAAACAACGGTATCCCACAACTCGAGTAGAGACGACATCAAAATTAGGGCTCTAATGTCATCATCAAAATTAATATCCACAGAGCTTAATTAACTGATGATCATATTAAATTCGTTACTATGATCTATGACAGATCCACTTTTAGACATCTCCAGATTGAACAAACGACGTATCAGATATACCTTTTTAATAGCCGACGGTTTTTCGTACATGTTTGCCAGAGCCTTCAGTATTCCCGCATTCGTTGTCTCCTTAAAGATGTTGAAGGCAACGTTTCTTGCCAACGACAAACGAATCAAACCTAGCACTTGCCGATCCTTCAGATCCCAAACCTCCTGTCTCATGGTTTCAGGTTTCATCCCTGACAAGGGTTCGTGGAGGTTTCTCTATAATCTTCCATTTGCATCTTCCAGAAACCAAAATCGTTTCCATCAAATTTCTCAATTTGAATCTTCGCGCTTTCCATCTTTTCAGATTGTTGTGATACGAACCAAGCTCTGATACCACTTGTTACGAACGATTAATTATAATAATCAAAGAATAAGTGCGAAAATAGCAAACACACACAGATTTACGTGATTCACCAAGATATAGCTACGTCCATGGGCAACTAGTATTTTATTTCACTATGAATTGTTTTCGATTTCGGAGTTGGATCCGCGATCGTGGGCCTGGTGTAAAGTCCAGAATTGATTATCAGACTCCATATCTCAAAAGTGTAACTTGTGACCGTCATGATTCCATCATCTTAATTCAATTACGGATAACTTGGTCAATTCCATGTATTGTGTACACTTAAACTTTTATTGTTGAATTACCAAATCGAGTCAAGTGGGAGATTATTAGATTATTTAGTGGCCCATATTAAATTGAAAAACATTTATGGATCAATCTATTAAGCCGTACCTAAATCCATGATAGTGATAGTGTTTATAAAGATTGATTCCTTTTCTGCTTTATCTTCTTTAATTAGTTTCCACGATGGTTCATAAACCTCTCATGATAATTTTCTAAAACATACTAACAACCAATCAACATGTATGTTGTTATATTTTATTTTAAAGGAGAGAAGAAAAGGGTCATACACCTGTTTGGGGCGAACTCCTTAATGCCCGATAATCATTATGTTAGTATCTTTTCATTCGACTCAAATCATGACTGATATAGGCCACTAAATAATCTAACACGAAACTCATCAAACTGATTCCTTTCTGTGTCTCACCAGTCCACGACTCTTCCGGCTATGGAAGCAACGCAGTCGGTTGGGAGCTCCAATGAATCTATGAAGCTCTTGTTTGTTGAGATGGGTGTTGGCTATGATCAACATGGGTCTGTATAATCTGGCCTTCTTCAGATCTCTTGCTTGTGTCGAGTCTAGTCCATGCTATTGTTATAAATGCCCATTTTACATTTCCTTGTGTTGGGTCCTGAAATCTTTGGAAGAAAGTTGATTGTCTGATGGGTGTGAACTTGTATGTGTTAGGCAAGATATTAATGCTGCTTCCATGGTTGCTTGCAGGGACCCTATATCTTCTAATTCTATTCCTGCATTTCGTAGAGGTATGTACTTATATGTTGTCAAGTTTCAGATTCTCCCCTCAATTAAAATGTCGCATATGCGTGCAGTTGCTTCTTATTTTAATGCCTGTTGCAGGCTATCGCAAAGACTTCTTTTGTGCTACAAATGATTATGCCTTTTATTTACTTGCAATGATAAATGAAATTCTTTTCATTGGTTTGCAGTTGTAAAATTATGTAATTAGTCATCAAATGACAACACTTGGGTTTTCACTGAGGATCTTCTATTAATGCACATAAGAAGGATTTTATGCTTTTCCACTGAGCTGATGTTCTGGAGCTGTTATGGATTAGAAATAATGATGGAGGTTTTATTCTCAACTTAAAGTTTGTTATGAACTTGTTTGTTTATAGTTGTCTCTAATAATGTAGCTATTTCATTAAAAACTTTGATTTGGATAATTCCTTGAAATTCCTTGGAAATGTTGCCATCATCTCCGGCACCATCATAAATCAAATCATTCATACAATTTGAATATTTCATGATATTATACAAATCGTTTGATTGAAGGTCTTCTGAATTTATAACTTAAAAAAAAAAAGAATATGCATATATGTACTGATATGAATGGACTCGTATGTGACTAGCCCAAGCAATTGTTATCACGCTCCACATATGAATAAACTTTTATATGCACTTTGATTATGATCTGGGCTATAAGTTTTCACTAAAATGTACAACCTTGTGAAGATCAATTTATTGAATGGATGTTCATGCAAAATGGATTTTAACATTCAAACATAGAAGGTTGACTTTGTTTTTAATGGTACTCTTCTTGCGATACTGAGTATTGTGGTTGTACCAGTTGCCTTGTAAATTATTATTTATTTAGAAGCTATTATGCTTGCAGTTCATTCATATACTGTACCTTGATGTTTGCTTTTTCTTGCTATATTAAGTTGATGCAGGATCCATCCCTGGGGTGACATTTGAACAAATGAAGTTACATATCAAGCTTGGAGTCCCACAGTCTCTCTAGCAATCCTTAGATATTGAGAGGGTAAAATCTGTCTTTCCTTAGTAAGTATTAATATCAAATAGACTTGGATTCTATCACTTACTGAACACCTTGCATGTTGCATTGTTCTATCTTTGAGAGTGGTTCATTCTTTTTCTGGTTAATGCAGATTCTTTTAGAAAATTGTCAGATGGCTTTACAACATTTTGACTGCAATTTAATCCATCATTTTTCTAGTGAGTTGTGGTGTTATGCTCCTTAACAATGTAATCACTTGAACATTTTTGAAATCTGAAAAAATTAAGTCCATGCTATAGCTTATAGTTGATTATCACAAAATGCAAGAAGAATGAAGATATTAGTTCTCATATTTCACAATTACAGAAGGTTATTCTGTTGTATAAGGGATGTTTTAATGTCTATTGCCTGGAATTGCAATGTTATGGTATGAATGATGTACAATGGATGAGAAGAGTTATACAATACAGCTCAGTATTGATCATAGTGATTACCATAGTTTCTTTTCTGAAAAAAGCAGGCAAGAAAACACACCTGCCTGCACTTAAGTGTGTAAACATTAAAAATTATTGTTCTGCTCAACAACGTAATAGCAAAATACCCTACATAACATTGACAAACACCTTCTAACCTCTTTCTGTTCTGTCTACTGCAGTGGCAAGATTCTGAATGTTGAAGTTGTTGATGGCAGATTGATATGCTCAAGTGGTGTACATGTTGAAGAGTTGGGGGATAAGAATGAAGACTGTTACATAATTAATGCTGCTGTATATGTTGGCTACTAGGTTTTGTTATCTATGTTCCTTCTTAATATTCAGATGTCAATTTTTGTTAATATCCATCATGATGTAAATCTCCATTATTACCCATAATGATGCAAATTATGCAGTGGTTAATTTTTCCTTCATATCCTTAGTGAATTTGGTCCGACTCATGTCAGCATTCATACATATTGCAGTTTAGTGGCTGCTTTTGTCATATTCCATAAACTGTTGATTCTTGTAATTGATCAACTTGTGTCACTTTGAAGTAGCCACTGGTTCTTTTGTGGTTCTTTTCTCAGATATTTGTATTGTGAATGTTACATGGAACGTTCTAATATAGTTGTTATTCTGTGGAGTAATTGTGAATACGAACCTTAGATGTCAATCGTTTGGTGCACAGCATGCCAGAGTCAATTGCATTTGTATTTTCTTTCAGATTTGAGAACTTCTTTGAGGCTACTTTTTACTAATTTATGAACATGTTGATCATGGGTGAACATGCCAACTCTTTTTATTCTAATTTACAAATATTTGGATTAGCATGCAGGGACGGAGCCACAGTGGCTGACTCCAAAAAATTTTACATGAAAAAATTATTATTTTAAATTTTTAACTTATAAAAAATTATAAAAAAAATTAAAATTTTGCCCCTATTAAAAATTTTGCCTCCACTAAAATTTTTTTTTACGTCCGGTAAAATTTTGCCTCCGCTCAAAAAAATTTTTGGATCCATCCCTTCATGCAGGTAACACTACGGATAGAACCCACAAGCAAGCAGGAACACTATACCTATTTTTGCAGTGAAAGGTTCCGGAATGCTTTATGTATAATTTTCTTCCTCAAGTCTTTTACGTCATTATGAAGTGATGGAGAACCCCTCAAGACCGTGTATTTTACAAATGAAAATATCAAGCTTTTACCTAAGCATGAAATTGGGAGGGCTTCGACTTGTGAAAGGAAATTTTGCAGCTATTCATAATCGAGATGGATTAATTGAAACATCTATAAAGTTCAATGAAACAGTTGTAGAACAAGAGTATAGTTGGGCAAACCTTTGTATACAGCCCCCAAGACTATCACTTCCCTTGAATAGTGATCAGATACCAATGTATAATCAATCACTTTACAATTGCTTTTTCCTCTCTTAATGTGGTCTACCAGCAGTTAAGTATCAAATTTTCTGCAACTAGGTAAGAAAATACTTTTTTCCCCCATGTTGGAGTTTCACATCATGAGAGTTGCATGTAGGAGTTGGTTCCAAGTATCAGGTAGTCCAGGAAGGCACCAGTGGCTGCAATCTGAACCTGAGCCATCACTACCGTAAACAGAGGGATGAGCATCTTTTCTTAATTGTGAAAGTGTAGTAATGTCCAGTAAATAAACTGGTTTGTTGATTTTACTTAACACTTGTCTAACCACTGCAACGGGTGGAGGTGCACCAGCAGGATATTTAGACCCTGAAAATGGCTCTGCTGGTCCATAACAGTTCTTTCTTGGTTGATTCCATTCTCTTCCCCTGTTTTTATGTAGAACAACATTAGTCTTGTTGAACTAAATATTGATGTTTTTACCAATCATTACATTTTTAGTAGGCTTTTGAAATTTGGTGGTAATTTTTATTTCTACCATTTTTTTACAACACTTAATATATGGAGCTGCTATGGTTACTTACTCATAGTGAGTAGGAGAAATTCCTTGGAAGAAGACTTTGGTTTTTGAAGGATCAACATTGGAATCAACCCATTCGGCCCATGTTGTCAAAGCTTTATAAAATGCGTCCAAGCGGTTCATATCACGGTGCAAACTATGCCCATCCCTGATATAGTCCCATCTGAATTTCACAATCAAACAGGATCCACATGATGCCAAACTGCATTTGCTTGTCCATTATTCTTCATATAAGCAACATGAGATAATCACTTACGGCTGAGATTTTCCGGTGTGAGTCCACCAGTGCCAGCTATTGAAGATGAGCACATCCATTCCTTTCCACGCATCACCCCCATGTATGGAGTTTAGGTTGAGTACCGTGCCTACACTTTCTCGAACCATGTCCACCAAGTACGGTGTACGATACATGTACAAAGTTAATCTATAGTCCTGCATTCAGTAGAGTTTTTTTTTTAAAAAAAACCTCTGCCAATTGCTTATCATGAAATTCTTAAAACATGCGTTAGGGAAATCTTAAGCAGTAAAGATCATAAACTGTAGATTTCTTCAGACGTATAAGACTTGTCTCTAGTCGTAAAGATCAAGCAGACAACTTTACCAACAACAATAATAATAGTAATCTAACGTCACAATTTCTCTACTAATCCGTACAAGTAAGGATCTGAATTTATATTCCTCCAAGCCAACTTATAAGATTATTAGATAATTTCGTAAACATAAAAAAAAAATTAAACCTAATTCCATGCATTATGAGAGGCAAATTACAAAATATTTGAAAATAGAAAGAAATTCCATTGGCCCAATTGGTCCTATAATTTATTCTAGAAAATTTGAAAGTATTCCGTCTTAATGCTTCTCATCATGAATTCTATTATTAGGGTCAGGGAAACACATCATAACCAAGAAGCCAACAGAGAATCTCCTGGACCTATGGGAAGGCTCAACTACTTTACGGTAACCAGTTAATTACTTGACCATGCAACTTGTCCTGACAACTTCTGGCATGTTCAATTTAATAACTTGAACATGTAATGAAATAAAAGCGGCTGACCTTAGGAAAAAGACAAAAATTAATTGTGCATGCCTCATGTAATGGCACAGGTTGGCATGCTCCTTATGACAACTGTGAGAAGTACTGATGGGATTGCCCACATCAATCTTGCATATCTCAATCTTTCTATGCGAGTTTGGTTGCGTGGATAAGAATCTACTAGCCTCTAAACGACTTGTGTGACTAGCTTTCTAATGTGAAGTCCCATGGAAACGAAAAGATTTTTCAGAAAAGGAAACAAGATGGGCACAGAGGAAGGAGGAGTTAAGCTTGAATTTTAGAGTTCCAGGAAACTACCAACTCCAATAAAACGAGTTTTGTTCTCTGATTATCTGCTTGTGTTGTTGATGTTTTCGATCAAGTTGACATTTTGTTTGAAGTTTAAGAAGGGCACTTAAAACAAGAAAAGGACACAACATTGAATTTTGAAATTCCCTGCTTCATTTTTGATCTAACAGAGAAGTACTACTCCATAAACTACCAAAAGATCGTGGTTTTATTGTCCAAGAGAAGCTCAAGCTCTGCTTGCCCTGCCACTACCTCTGTCTCTCGTGCTTTTTCTACACTTCATCTAAAATTGCCTTAACTATAACAATCCATGGTTTTCTGCTGTAGAAGGAGCACATCCATAACTAAGTTGGGTTGCATAACTGCACATCGTATGTGATATGTATCTAAATGGATTACTTTGAGCAGAAAATTGCCTGGAAATAGCAGAAGAAAGTTTGGAATAGCCTTTTAATCAAAAGAAGGAAAAAAACAGGAATAGAGACAATGGAACGGAGACAAGCGGTCATGTGTACGCATAAAGTCAGACACGTACCGACCCGAATTGGAGTTTTGTTGGTGAAATTGTGTGAAAAAAGAAAAAGGTAAAGAAATAAACTCACCACAAAGTTTACAGAAGATAACGAGCCTGTTCTAACAATCTTAGTCTTGGCATCCGGCACCGACGCGTGAATCAAGCAACCCAATGATTCCCACATGTTTAGACTCAGCGAGTGCCCCACAAACATTATTTTCTTCCCGCTCCATCTTCCAAAAAAATCCGTGCCACTAAACCTGCACCGAAAGAGCAATGGTAACAATTTCGTAATCATTTTAAATTATAATATGCTTCTGAAGCAACTCAACAATCAGCTATATCTCTAAATGTCATAATCAGTATGAATGAATCAAGTTTTAACTTTGAAGAAAATGTTTATTTCACTCTGCTTACAGAAAGCTTTTCGAGTCATAATAAAGAAAACATGAAGCAGACAAGAGCACCTGGGTAAATTACAAGAGTTGGGTTGCCAAGAGTACTTGAGATACTGCTTATCAGGTCTGCCATTCTTTAGACAATCAAACTCAGGGTCTATGAAAGGACAAGATTCATAAATAGGATAAGATTCATCAACTACCCATTTCCCCTGAAACAAATTGCAACCCATCACTTTCTTTGTTCCTCTCAATCTGGTAACATTGTAGTAATGCTGTTGCGCAACTGCTTCAAGTAGAAACAAGACCATAACTTGGAAGAGTAGAGAAACCAAAACTTGGGACTTTACACCCATCTGGGACTTCTTTCTGAATCTCTAGGATATGAATACGCAGACTTCTGTGACTGGAGTTTATGTACGAAAGGTGATGCAAGGGCAAAGGGACAGACTGGGTGGGCTCACTTGGGTATGTGAAACAAGTTGCACTGGGTTTCTACGTCGGACATGAGCTGGGTGTTATTGAGTGGGTGGCTGCTTCAGAAGTTCATGTACTTTCTATTCACCTGCATGTCACGGGGCATTTAAATTTAATCGCGTTCCATGAAGTTACACATCCTGATACCATTTGCGAAGACATTAGGTCGGATCAGCTTATGTTAATTGTTGAATGTAAACAGTTAAGTCCCTCAAGCTTCCTAGAGTGATTTTGTTATTTTATGGCTGTATATCGGAGTCTAGCCACCGACCTTTGCTGAGTTGACAATGTTCATAACTTTTATGGGCAATAACATAGGATTTGAGTTGCGCTTGTCGTGTTAACTTTCATTCCCAAAAGCTACCATGAATACGATGATGATTACTGGTTGAAGCATTTTCTTGCATTCCTAAAACTTCTAGTGTCAATTCGCCAATACCCAAATGTGGTTCATGAAATGGAAATGCCGGCATTCTCATTTCTGCTAAACCTTCCAATTAGGTGAAAAACTATAATTAGATCTCGTTAAAAAGAATGGAAAAGTTGACGTAGCAAGCTACATAAAACTTTCTTTAATAGAAATGCCTTCAAAACAAATATGAAATTTGGACGATAATAACTACACGCCTATGTATGTTCTCCTAATAACAAAGAATTTTGCACAACACTTTAATGAATATGCTTCTCTATTTTAATTTTATGAATCTATATTTTCATATAATTAGTTTTATGAGGTATATTAGTTCAAATATATGAAACTTATTGTTAAAAATAAGGATCTAATTACATAATCAATTATTAGTGGTTGTTAGTAAATATATAAAACCAATTAAGTTGGCCTCACACAACAGTTTAAGCTATTGTGGTGAAACGATCACTTAACTGTAGTCATCTATGATCAATCTTATTAAATAGGAAAATTTTTATTTTATACTTTTTATATTAAAACTAATCGCAATGGCCATCAATGATTAATCAAATATATTTTTTAAAAATAAAAAATTCTTTGATAGTTATGAAATTATGATTGATCAGATATATTATCATATCATCCAAAATTTATGTTGGATAAGTTTTTGAATCAGCAGAATTTTATAATTAATTTTTTAATCTAATGAAAATCTAATCTTTTAAACCAGTTATATGCTCAGCATTTACATCAACTATTTAAGATTCTGATTGATGCTTAACTGATGATAATTTCTCCAAAATCTAGAAGTCGTTACATCTCTTAAGTAGCCCCACTATTCCTTCCCTACCTGAAATTGAAAGAGTAAAAGCAACGAAAATGGTAATTTTGAGTAAAAGCAATTCTCGAATCAATGCTCAACAACCCAGCAATATACAGGCTAGTGTCCACTGCTGAAAGGGCAGCGAACCACCCATCAAGACACTGTTCGTGGGGTTCGTACTGAAAGAGAATTAAAGAAAAGAAAGGAACAAATGATTAGGAAGTGAAAATATTTAGCTACTCCCATGTGTCTTTGTTTCTCACGTTATAACAACTCTTATAGTTGTAGTAGCTCCATGTCATATTTATATATATTGAATTACTCCGATGTGTCTTTGTTTCTCACGTTATAACAACTCTTATAGTTATAGCTACATGTCATATTTATGTACGTGTCCTTGTCCTTCTAATAATTATTAACCCTCTTAGAAGTATATGGACTAATATAATCGCAACATTAATTTCATATTCACAACCAATAATTAAATTGTCTAATGTATGTTTAATAGCTATAATAAGATAGTTAATAATTTACTAATTACTTTTGAGGCACATGATAGTACCCTAATAACTATAGGTTAGCTCATTAAATTATAGTTCATCACAATTATGAAATGAAACAATTAGTCTCATTCTACCCCTTAGGGTAGAACATGTTATAACTATAATATGTAGATGATAATGTGTTTGTGGTGTATGTGTGTGGTGATACTTGAAAAGGGTTTTCTACCATAAGCTCTCTCTTGCACGTGCTTCTTGGGAATTGAAAGGTTTGTGACCTCTTGGATTGGAGAAGATGAATTAAGATGTTAAGCCCAACCTTGGTGGTATGTACATTTATTGTCTAGTTATTACTCTAAATAGAATGTGAATCTTGGTTAAAAGATTGAACATTTCCTTAATGGATTCAGTTCTATATATTGTGGTTATTGCTCACTGCATTTATGAATAACAATTGGTATCATAGCCAGGGGCATATTCAGAAATGTTTTTGAGTGGGAGCAAAATTTTAATAGAAGTAAAATTTTATTTTTAATAGGGGCAAAAATTTTAATGGGAACAAGTTTTTATTTTTTTTATGGGGGCAAAATTTAAAATAATACTTTTTTTATATGGAATTTGTTGGAATACAATGACTAAAGCATTTTGCTTTATAAGAATTTTCGGCAGACCTAGAACCTATATTTAATATTCGTTTGAAGTTTCAAAAAAAAAAAAATATTCGTTTGAGCCATAACTGCTTCCTCTAGCATCTTGTTTATAATGTTTAACTTATAGCGGTCGCTCTAAAGCACTTCAAGGTTGCGCTCCAATTCTATCACCTCTTTCTTTTTCTCCTCATGCAATGAGTTAGGGACCTACGTAACTTGTTTTCTATTGCAAATTGGACTTGCGTCTAGGAAGACTATTCCAATTGCATCGCTGCCGTCTCTAGGCATATGGATAGCTACTTTGAAGGCATAAGAAAACACGATGTCAAAAGGAAGTAATATTAAACTATAAGCAACTAGTGCATACTTAGCCTCTCTATTTTACGTTTTGCAAGAACATGGATAATATCTCATATGCCCTTATTGAGATACTTATGGTCCTTGAGAAGAACTATGTTGTGACCGTTTTCTTTTGAAGTATTGTCGATTACACAGATATTAGGGTAAAAGACATCTTCTACCTTCTCTTTGTTGGGCGCAGCGGGTGTATTTCGTGAAAAGGCAAAATAAAATGAGCAAAATAGACACAGAATATTTAACGTGGTT
>JAOTAX010000002.1:22342712-22359087 GCA_025629825.1 Erythroxylum guanchezii | reverse complement strand
CTAGCCTTAATAAACAGTAAACATGATCTAGACCAAGCCAAATAAGTACCACAGCCATCCAGTTTAATAGGGCTAATTTGAATATAGAGACTGTCACTAAAGGCGTGAGGTTTATCTACTTCAGTTCGTTGCTTAACGTCTGACATGATGATAGAATGACTGAAGAATAGGCAAAGATCAATAAGAAATCCAGAACCTGTTCAGAAGAACCCAAAAATACACGTCGTCGGAAGTGACCAGAGATTGGCTGATCGGAGTCGCAGAAGGCCGGAGATCGGATCTGAGCGAAAAATCGAGTCGGACGGTGGCCGGAGATGGTGACACGCGCCCCACGCCCCGGCGGGTGAACAGTGTCACCAGATCTTCAAGCGGCGCGTGACACCACGCGCGGCGTCGGATGGCGGCGAAACTCTGGTGGTTGGCCGAACTTGACCCTAGCGATCTTCTGGTGTGGGCGGTGTCGAGAGAGGAGCAGAAAACTCAACCCCTTAGTTGGACAGAAACGAAAAACCGTAGATGCAGGAGAGAGAAAAACTCCGGAATAGGCATCTTGCTCTGATACCATGAAGAATTTTTCCATTCTCTAATAATAATTTACAAGGCATATACACATGAATATATAGGAAAAGCTATCCTAATTAAGGAAGAACTAATTAAGGAAGAATAATAACGGAAGAATCCTAATTATACACATTCCAAATATGTCAACATTTACCAACATAGCATTTTATGGATTTTGAAGACATGAGTTAGGAACAATTGTGTTACTTGTTCAACTGCATAAGGATGATATAAGGCAATAAAATGGGGATATTTACTCAGCTTGTCAACAACCACTAGGATTGCATCATGCCCTTAGGATTTAGGAGGTCCTTTATGGAGTCCAAGTTGACTTTTGTCCAACTGGCAGTGGCTGAAGAGTCCAAGAGAGATCTTACACTAGTTTATGTAGCAAGCTTAACACCCCTTAATAAATTTTCTCAAATCCTTTTGCAACCCTTTCTAATGGAGCATAGATTGCACCCTCTAGCTGTTGGTAAAATTCTAGAATAGCCTCCACCAAAACCACTGTGCAACAATGTTATGATTTTATTTCTGAAGAGAGGATCAAACCCCACCACAATCCTATCCTTCCACTTCAAAATGCCCTCCAGCAATTGGTAAGAAGTTGACTGCATCCTACCCTATTGAAGCTTCACCATCAAATCTTGAACACCAAGATCCTTGCTCTAGCTTCCTTTAATTTCTTCCAACAAGTCATTCTGCAATTGGGATAGTGCAATGGAAAACAACTCAACACTGGAGGTCCTAGATTAGGCATCTACAACTGAATTCTCCCTACCCTTTTAATACACAATCGCAAAATCATACATTAAAAGCTTAGGGAGCCAAGCATGTTGGAATGGGGTGCTAATCGTTTGCTCTAACATGTACTTAAGGCTCTTATGATCAGTTTTAATAGCAAACCTCTTTTTGTTGAGGAAGTAATGTCAGTACTTCATTTCCATGACCGCAGCAAAAAACCCTTCTTATTAGAGGACAAGGAACTCCTTCATAATGCCCCTCATGAGCCCAAAGGACATAACCAAGAACTCATAATGCCCCTCATGAGTTCTAAAAGCTATCTTAGGAACATCTTGGGGGCACATTCAGATATGGTGGTAACCAGATTACAGATCAAGCTTTGAGAACCAACCAGCCCCTTGCAACTCATCCAAAAGACCCTCAATTGGTGGAATAAGAAATTTATCTTTGTTGATTTTCCTATTGAGCTCTCAATGATCAATGCAAAACCCCCAAGTGTTGTCCCTTTTGAATAGCACCACTGGTGAAGAAAAAGGACTGTTTCTATGTTGGATCATCCCTTGAGTAACTCCTTAACTAGCCACTCAATTACATCATTTTGGATTCTTGAGTACTTGTAAAGTCTCATATTAACAGCTTCAGCACCCTACTTCAAGTTGATCTTATTATTATGAATTCTATGGGGAGGCCGGTTATTTGTGTGCTTCCATTGTCTATCAAGATTGGAGTCGTTTTCACCCAAAAATCCAACTACTCTCATTTGTTTATACTTTCTATCTTGCATCCTAGAGATAGCTTGCAAGGATGTTAGTGGGGGTTCAATTCAATTTACCTAAGAAGTATTGGCTGCTTCCTCACCTCACTTGGCTATCTCCTCTTCCTCATCATCTTCCACTACAAAAAGGTTCCGCTGTTTCTTCTTGTATTTGCGGCCTGGTATATATCTCTCATTACACCAAAAACAAACAACTTTTACCTGTTTATCCTGAGATTGAGTACTGCTCATTTTCCTCAGATTCCTCTTCAAGATCTTCCCTCCATGAGCCCTAGACGACAAAGCTGCTTGTTATGGCGATGGCAACAAACCAAAGTGTGCAGTAGTTTTAGGAAGTATCTGTGCTTGATTGGAAGTAAAAGCTGGTACAATAGCCAATCCCCCAGAGCCCATAGCTTGGTATGGTCTAGCATAAGAGGTCTTAGTGGGTTAGCAAATAGCTAAAATAGCCTCCTGTTTCTTAGCTAACACCAAATCTTGATGGGGAGTTTTGAGATTAAACATCTTAACCAGCAGCTCCGTTTCAAATTTTAATCCCTTAACAAATAACCTATCAAATAGGATTCTACTATGGACAATTAATTGGAATACCTTTCAAATGTTGCACAGTATCACCTTACTGAACCAATTTGTTGAAGTCAATTAAATTCTCCCATAGAATTTTCAAATGCCTCCTCCCCAAATCTTTGAATCAAGGCAATGATGTATTCTTCATACTTCAGATCTTCTTAGGTCATGCAATTTCTGGAGGACAACTGATGGCACTCTAGTTCAACTCCCAATTCAAAGAGAATGTGTTTGTGAGGGAATAGATACCCATCTCCATCCTCTGGAAAAGAATACAAGATAAGCTGAGTACCCAAAACTATCAGCAACTAAAGAGGGAGTAGATGACCCTCCTTAATTTTGCTTATGCAACTATATGAATTGCTGCAACATCATCCTATGTTAACTCTCAGTCTCTCTGAGAGACCCTTCCTGAATCCATTCACATGATTGTCCCTTGATTGATTCTTCCATGCATTTCATCTCCTGACCATATGTGCCTTCTGCTATAGCTTAATCAAATACAAGAAAGATCTCTGATACCACTTGATACATAAATAAATTAAGGAAAGGTAATTGATATCAGGAAGAAGAGGAAGAAAGGAGAATAAGACAAGGAAAGATAAAACAATCTAGAAAAGATAGAAAAGGAAGTAAAAAAGAATTTTGATAACAAATTGTAATTCTCAAAAGCATAAAATCATACCCGCATCCTCTATAATTACAAAAGTAACTAGGCATATAGATAATTGGGCTTGCATATTGGGTTACACACCAGAGACTCTTCTCTCGTTATATTGACCTTGGGGATTCCTGTTTATAATACTAACTAAACTATACCAACATGTGAAATCGCATTGAACCTGCTGATGTTCTTTGTCCTTCATTAACGGGAGACAGATCCAAACATGCATAGGACCATCCTAAAATTTCAACTCAGGCATAAATTCTGATTCCGATGCATGATTAACTTCATGGCTTGGCTTCAAGGGTATATAAAATCATTATCTCTTGAACTAACAATTATCATATGTTCGTCATACAAAGAATAAATGATTATCAAGATTATATATCTGATTATTTTTCCCAGGGATGAGTTTCCAACTATTAGGGAATAACATGCATGACTCCTGTTCACCTATATCTTACAATAGTTTAACTCCGTCAACCTGTTCCCTAACATATGGAACCTATTGCAAAGAAGAATTATCCAGTTTGCAAAAAAAACAGCTTAATTAAGTGCCACGTACAATTGGACATCCATCATTTATTTACAAACTTTCATCTTATCTAACCAAATGTTCATACCCAATGACCAATTTGATAATCACAAATATTCCGAGTCTAATCAGAAAGGGACATGAAGTCAAGCATGTTAATAAAGAGTCGAGAGTGTTACCAGTGAAGGGCAGATGGAAGTGAATAAGGACCCCATAGCATAAACAATGCAGTCCACACTTCTCAATTGGTCAAGGACAGATTCATTCACTATGGGGAAGACCTAGTCAATAAAACATATTAAATCAATACAACTTAAGAAGGAGAAACTCAAGTGTACTGACTCTTAATATATGTAAAAGTTAATCTTTTTTTCTTTTTCTCATAGGGAGAAATAGAGATATCCCTGGTGTACGGGAAATGCTTGCGGGTGGGATGTATACTATGTCGTTCAATGAAAGTTCTACTTATACACCAATCTTTATGCCAACAATTTCCATAATAGTTCACAAAATATCTTCGCATGAGTAACATCAACAGTCTATCATTATTTTGATGGACAGGTTTGGTATTTTCCCGACCCCCTCATATTCATAATAACGAGAAGTTCTACATAAATTACATTACATTAAAGGGAAACAAATAAAACAAGTTACAACAAAGAATAGGGAGACAAGAACTATGTAAAACTAATTATAGAAAAACAAATGGATTAAGGTTTCATTCACCTCATGCAGGGAACTTCCACCCTCACTTGACATGTAGAACACCCTCTTTACTCTTGAAGGAAGTGGTGGAACTGAAGAGCATCCCTGATCAATAGCATGAATAAGATTTCTTCATTATATGAAAGATTAAATGTTGCAACATGCTAAAAAGAATACTAACAAAGTAATTTATAGACTAATAAACATCTAATCCTTTAAGTTGAGTCCTCGCACCCCTAACAGCCCTTTCACCATATACCGAAGGGAATTCACTTAATCATATAGAGATCAATTTTCAATATAATTTCTCATTTAATTTTCTGAAACTGTTAAAAAGTGTAATTTTCTTTCTTACAAAAAGATCGACATCACATGAGCTTGATAAAATGGATGAAAACATGCAAAATGCCAGAATTTCTCATGGTTTATTGCAAGTCACAAATAAGACCCCAAATTCCTCAGAAGTTTCTTCACAGATTGACCAGTCATTATTCAAATATCCAGAGTAAATTACATGAACAGTCCATAAAATAATGCATAACAGTAGGAAACCAATTGGCTATATAGGCTTCTAAGGGTCGTAAGCATAGAGGAATACCTTATCAATAGGTTGCATATATCCATTGGTTGGGTGAGAAATCTCATTCTGACCTCTTATTATCATGCCATCCTGTATTCTCACCATTAAATAGAAGTCAATGTTAGGAAAATGCTGCATGTCAGATAATTTTGACATTACTCTTGAAAGAATCCACATATTTAATAGTGAACCGATAAGACTAAAAACATAATTATATGAACTTGCAATTATGCAACACATTGTGCAAGTCTAAGGATCAAATACGAATCATAAAAAAATGACTCATCAACTAGCAGGAATCAATAAAAATATGTGAATTATAATTGTAAACAATAAGTATCAACAAAATTATATCAAAATGAGACAATTATCTATATAACACATGTAATACACATGAAAATAGGGAAGTTTGATGATGCATGAACATCTGAAAGTATGTGTAGTAGTACCCATAATTCACACCCTAATGTGAGCCTGTCATTTGTCGAGATTACAGGTAAGACCAAACTCTCTGATGGAATTTGTGAAACGCGTGAAAACAAAAATATTGCAGCATCTAAAGACTGAAAGAATATGCGTGCTCCTGCAAAAAAAAAGTTTCCAATGCTGCAAAAGGGGGATGGAGTTAATTATATGAAATAATACCAAAACTTTTTTGCACATAAAAGCGAAGTGGAGAAACCAATCTGAAATAAACTTGACCATAAAAAGAAGCCCTTCGTAAGATCATTCTCTTATATGGAGGCTAATTTGGAAAAAGGAAAAAAGGAAGTTCTAACATTCAAATCAAGAGATCAAGACAAACGAAATACAATCATTCAAAATTCAACATGCAAGGAATGTTACCAACAAATAACCGGGCACCATTACGATCACAGTAAAATTCTAAGATCCCACAAAAATTACAAGGCCAATAGTGACATAAAGCCCAGTGTACCTTTAAAAAATGGCAATTATAACACACAAACTACAAAGGTACCCATCTAAAAGTGCAACCAAAAGAGAATTCTAGTGTTAATCAAAATGCCAAAAGGTACCTGCCATTACTGAAGCAAAATGATTCATTTGGTCGACGGAGGATCTGTTTTCATAGAACATATTTCTGATATAAGCACATCAACTAGTTTTATCTAACAGTTTGATAGATGACTGAAATCTAAAATAAGAGCAAATAGAGAAAAAAAATCCTGAAAGGAATGGTGCAGATATAAACACATAATAAGCATTCAAGAAGAAGAAAAAAGAACAGTAGTGAAACCTACAAGCTGGTACCTTCCAATCCAAAGACAAAAGATATAGAAGTAAAAAGAAGTCAGATTATGAATTGTTTCTTTATTCGCAACATTGAATTAAGGTACAAACAGTGACATAACAAGAAAAGTAAATTTTCCTCTGGATACTGGTCAAAAAGACTAAGAGAACAAGCATACAAGGCCATAAATCTTTTCACAAAATTAGGAGCCAGCAGAAATATGTCAAAAGAAAAAACTAAGATGAATTGTAAATAAAATTGGTAGTATTTTCTACAGGAGTAGCCTACCTCATTCTGGAAATAAATTAGAAAGGCTCGAATTGTTTCTCTGTAAGGTCTTGATACACCTTTCCATAGAGAGTGTTCACCTTCCACAATGTTATACCTGCCAAAGCTCAACTAAGGACAGTATTATTTAATTCCCCACCATAGTTATACTTAGCAAGTAAGTAAGAAAAATTCAGGATGCAACCGGAATAAGGTACAGAAAGAAAAATCAGATCTTGCAGTAAGGTTGACTGTATTACCATTCTGATTTAGCTTGTTGTGCATCGAGAGGAAGACGATGGCCAACCAATCTTCGGATTGCAAGAGCCTCAGCAGTACTTTCATCAGACAATCTCAAACATCTTGATCTAATGTCTCCAACCGCAGGACCACCTATGATATATCAATCTTTAACTTCTGCCCAAAAGAACATAACAGTTTATCCTAAAAAGAGAAGTCCCAATATTTGAGTCTGGTTGATGAAAACGTTCTTCAATGATTAAGCATTGCCCCTCAGAAGCAATTGAGATCTCCTAACAGTATGCAGAAGAATACAACTCTCTGAAAAAGCACTAACTGATGTATGCCAGCGGTTCAAATTTAACCTCTTTTCATCAACTATGGCGAGTCTTCTTTGAAGTAGAATTTTTTACCAATCTAAATTCGAACTTCTAAAGAAGAACGAAGACATAACTAGTATATATTCTTGCTCCATCACCAACTTCAATATTTCTGGCTGTATGTTAATTCTTGAACAACACAAACCAAGACCAAAATTGCGATCCTAGCAAGCACTCATGAAATCTACGGGGGAAAAGATCTTGAATTTGAGACTTTCTATACCAAAATTAACCTCACAGAAATTACCAAGGACACGAACTATCTCAGCGGTACTGCCACCATCATCAGAAACGGGGAGAACATGAGCAACACGAGTTGTCAGTCTTTTGAGCTCTTCCACGACACCGTTGAACGCAGTCCCACCTGCAAGGAAAAATGAAAACAACCTTTATGTACACACATGCCCACTTCAGAATTTGGATCAAAGTTGCTATCTTTGAAGAGAAAAATAAAGAGCATAGAGATAGACCTGAGAATACGAGAAGCGAGGGCTGATTGGCGCTTGAAGAGGAAGAGCAGTGGCATTGAAGCGAAGCTGACGTAGAAGCCATAGGCAATAAAAGAGAAGATTTTGAGTTGTTGGGCTGTGAGTGTAATGAAAAGTTGGAGGAGGTGAAGGGAAGGTAGGGAATGAGAAAAGGAGAGTGTCGGAGAAGAGGAGGACTACCGTTGCTTGTGGTGGGACCCAGCAAACTCTCCGCCATGTTCCCGCTCTTTCTTCCCGGACCTCCACCACTCATCCGTTCTTTATTAATATCATTTTTGTTTCTCTATTCCTTTTTTTCTTTTCTTGGTGAAAATTAAGTTTTAGCTGTTTCTCCCTTACCTTAATCACTTCTTTTGTATTTACATGAAGGTCTCAAATATTATACAGATGTGACATTCATTTCTTTAAGGTGATTGTCAATGTATCTCCCCATCACCTCAGATGGCAGCAATTCTTTGAATTCATGAGGTGCATAATACCGTGGAAATATGTTATCAAACGAGACATTTGACATTAAGTTAGAATGCCTTGTCTAATATTGTCTCTTTTCCTTTGTATTAGTATTTGTTTTCTTCTTGATACCAATTGGAAACTTCCTTGTTTTCATAAATTTTGATATGAACTAATTAATATGATGAATTAAACAAATTGAGAGAAGAAAACAATTATAATACATAAGCTAAGTTGGTTAGGACTCTGATGAAGCTGGGTTGCGTATAAATTAAAACTGATCAAGGTAATAGACTCCAAACATAAGAAAAATACAAAATAACTCGAACCAAATCAATGTTAGAGCCGCAACTTTACATTACAATGACTAATCAAACCGATATTAGATGCGATGTATTTCCTCAACCCTGAAGGTGCCTTGTTTCTCCTCTAGCTAATATCCAACAATATCTGATGAAAGTAAGATATTGTCTTATTTTGTATAAATGGCATGACAAAATAGCCACAGTTGTCTAGACTTTTTTACTGTATATGATTTCCCAGTCAAGTTCAAAGCCTTCTCTCAGTGACTTAATGGTGGATGAGGATTGTTATGGCGATGATCCTGCTTTGTTGTTGCCCTTCTTTTTCTAAAGAAAGCCTAGGGAAAAAGGGGATATCATCTCTAGAATCATATTAGTTCAGTCTAATGACGAGATAAATTTAATAGTATTAGTAGGTGCTTCGACAATTTTCACGATTTGCTGCAATATCTAGGCAATCTACAACGTCTAGCAAAGGCTGAGAGAGTGGTACCTTTAAACGCTGGCCTCCTTGTGTCTTAGAAATGGCTAGAAAAATGTTAAGATACAACTTTCATTAAGCTTACCTATGTTAGATGATTCTGCACCAGTCCATTCATTGAGAAGGTTTTCGGGCTTTTCTTCAAGATTATTAGAAAGACAAAATTTATAGGATGATTGCAATTTTCTTTAGTCATTAAAAAGACAGAGAAGACAATACAATGGTTAGCACACAGGAGACTAAGCGCTTATTCTCCTGTAGGAGAACCATTATGAAGGAAAAAGAAAAAATCGTTCCTACCATATGTTGCCAAAGATACAGAAATAAATTACAGCGTATAAACGACATTCTATGAAGAGAAACGAGCCTTGGGAATACACTAATAATCATCGCTAAAAGTCACGCACACAAGGTTCAGTACAGTATGTAGCCCAAAGGACAAACTTTCAGTGCAACTGAGGCACAAATCATAAAGAGGAAGAAACATAGGAAAGAAGCAGTAAGAGGACAAGAATTATTGTTAACGTATTGGATTAAACGCTGCATACGTTAGTTGGTTTTTTAAACATACAGTTATATATTTGTCAATTATGTATGCCAGTTATGTTAACAGTTCACTACAGTTGTGTTTTATTTGTTGTTGGATATGTTGTACGTATGTGTATGCTGCTAAAGATTTGATGAATAGAAAAGCTTGCTCCCTTTCTGCAGTGTCGTAAAAGGAAAACAATAGTTTCTTTTCTGCTGTGTTTACAAAATAAACATGAGTGCTCCCTGCGGCAGTGTTTTTACAACAATAGTGTAGTGTTACGAAAACCAAAACAACAACGTTCCTTTCTGGTGTGACAAAATTAAACAACAGTGGTATCAGAGCATTATAGATCTTAAAGGGATCTGTGAAAGTATTATCAGAGGCTTATCTACATTCAACAGAAAAGAAAAATGCAGGCAATTGGTAGTAATTTTTCACCCATCACACCACCTGTGTTTGATGGTGAGAATTATCAAGCGTGGGCTGTAAAAATGACAGCCTACATGGAAGGTTGTGACATGTGGGAAGCAGTAGAGTCAGATTATGTAGTGGATCCTCTTCCCGAAAATCCAACCTTGAATCAATTGAAGTTTCAGAAAGAGAAGATCACGAGAAAGGCAAAGGCAAAGTCATGTCTTTATGCAGCGGTCTCTCCTACAATTTTCACTAGAATCATGAGACTTGGTTCTGCCTTTGAAATCTGGAATTTTTTAAAGGGAGAATATGAAGGAGATGAGAGAGTCCGAGGTATGAAAGTGTTAAATTTGATGAGAGAATTTGAAAGGCAGCAGATGAAAGACAATGAGTCTGTGAAGGAGTATTCAAATAGACTCATTGATTTGGCAAACAAGATTCAAATTCTTGGGTCAGAGATGAAGGATGAGAGACTGGTACAAAAGTTGCTAGTTTCACTACCAGAAAAATTTGAAGCCACAATTGCATCTCTTGAGAATGCAAATGATCTTTCAGAGATTATGTTGGCTGAATTATTGAGTGCACTACAGGCACAGGAGCAAAGAAGGCTAATGAGAAGAGATGAGCCTGTTGAAAGTGCTCTACAAGCCAAATCAAAAATGTATAAAGAAGGACAAAAGAAGAAGCAATTTAATCAAGGCAAACAATAAAAATCAAAGGGTGAATCATCAGGAGGAAAAGAAGGAAATTATGATGCAACCAATTATAACAGGAGGGGAAAACAAGGTTCTTGGGAACCGTGCCAGCATTGTGGTAGGAATAATCATCCTCACTACAAGTGTTGGAGGAAACCTGATATGAAGTGTAGGTTTTGTCACAAAATGGGACATGCAGAGATCATCTGCAGAGAGAAGAAGTCACAACAACAACAAGCAAATACATCACAAACGGCACAAACTGAGGTAGAACAATTATTTGCTATTTCCTGTTTTAACTCAAAAGTTGATAGTGGTAGTTGGTTAGTCGATAGTGGCTGCACACATCATATGACTAGTGATTTGAGTTTGTTTTGTGACTTGGATGAAAGTTTCGTATCTAGAATGAAAATTGGAAATGGAGAATATATTACTGTGAAAGGGAGAGGTAATGTGATCATTAAGGGTCCTAATGTATCTAAGTTGATTTCAGATGTGTTGTGTGTGCCTGAGGTAGACCAAAATTTACTTAGTGTTGATCAGTTGGTGCAAAGAGGATATAAGGCGATTTTTGAAAATGAAGAATGTTTGATTATTGATTCTACAGATGAAGTGCTATTTAATATACCTATGAAATTCAAGTGTTTCACATTTGATCCAAAAGAAGGAAGTGAGAGGGCTTTAAAAGTGCAGTATGATGAATCTGAAGTTTGGCATAGGAGGTTGGGGCACTGTCATAGTAAAAGGCTTGAATACATGCAAAAATTTGAGTTAGTTTCTGGACTGCCATTGATGCAGCAGCAAAACTCAAATTGCAAAACTTGTTTTTTGGGTAAGCAAACTAGACTCCCATTTATAGGTTCTTCATGGAGAGCATCTGAACAACTTCAACTTGTGTACACTGATGTCTGTGGTCCCATGTCAGAACATTCATTGAATGGGAGCAGATATTTTATTTTATTTATTGACGATTATAGTAGGATGTGTTGGGTGTATTTTTTGAAAACAAAGTCTGAAGTTGCAGGAGTGTTTTCAAATTTTAAAAGGATGGTTGAGACTGAATGTGGAAAAAAATTGAGAGCAATAAGATCAAATAATGGAACAGAGTATACCTCTGGAAGTTTCAAATCTATAAATGAAGAATCAAGTTTCCACCATCAATTTACTGTTCCATATTCTCCTCAACAGAATGAAGTGAGTAAAAGGAAGAACAGAAGTGTAATGGAAATGACTAGATGTTTGTTGCAAGAAAAAAATATGCCAAAAAAATTTTGAGCAGAGGTAGTGAATACAGCAGTGTTCTTATCAAATAGCTTATCTACCAAAGCAGTGGATAAGAAAACTCCATATGAAGCTTGGTATGGTTTTAAACCATCAGTGAAGGGCTTGAGAGTTTTTGGTTGTGTGTGTTATATACATGTACCACAAGTGAAGCGAGATAAGTTGGATCAAAAGTCTGAACCTGGTGTGTTTATTAGTTACAGTTTACGCTCTAAGGGATATAGGGTATATCAACTACATTCTACTAAAGTGATAATTAGTAGAGATGTGAAATTTTTGGAAGATGAAGCATGGAATTGGACATCTGATGACAAAAGGGAACAGGTGAAGAATGTACCAGTTCAAACTCAGGAGGAGGAAAAAGAGCTTACTGATATTATTGATGATATCCCAGTGAGGGGTACGCAATCACTTACTGACATATATCAAAGATGTCATGTTGCTGTGTTTGAGCCTACAAATTATCAAGAAGCAAAAAAGCGATGAGAGATGGCAAAACGCTATGATTGAGGAGTTGAATATGATCAAGAAAAATGGCACTTGGGAGTTAGTTGATAAACCGGATGACAAAAAGATTATTGGTGTAAAGTGGATATTCAAAGTTAAATTAAATGCAGATGGATCGATCAACAAGTATAAAGCTCGATTGATGGTGAAGGGTTATGCTCAGGTGTGGGGAGTAGATTATTTTTATACTTTTGCACCTGTAGCAAGGCTAGACACCATTCGATTACTGCTTGCAATCGCAGCTGAGCAAGGTTGGATTGTTTTTCAATTAGACTTAAAATCTGCATTCTTGAATGGGGTGCTTGAAAAGGAAATATACGTAGAGCAGCCTGAAGGATTTAGTGTTGTAGGGAATGAAGATAAAGTTTATCGGCTAAAAAAAGCGTTGTATGGCTTGAAGCAAGCTCCCAGGGCATGGTATAGCAAAATGGATAGCTATTTACAAGATTTGGGTTTTGAGAGAAGTTTGAGTGAGTATACTTTGTATACCAAGAAAGTTGCAGGAAGTATTGTGGTTATTTCTCTGTATGTGGATGATATTTTGGTGACAGGGAATGACTGTAAGCAAATCAATCAATTAAAGCATGATCTGATGCAGATATTTGAGATGACAGATTTGGGTGTGATGGCTTATTTTCTTGGAATGGAGATCAAGCAAAGTCCAGGTGAGATTTTCATATGTCAAAAGAAATATTTAAAGGAGATTCTAAGGAGGTTTCGAATGGAAGAATGCAAGAGTGTAGGAACTCCTATGAATCAGAAAGAGAAGCTACAAAAAGAAGATGGAGCAAAACCTACAGACAATGCAACTTATAGAAGTTTGGTGGGTTGTTTGATGTATTTGACAGCCACTAGACCAGATATTCAATATACTGTCAGTGTATTGTCAAGATTTTTGCATTGTGCAAGTGAATTACATATGAAAGCTGCTAAAAGAGTACTCAAGTATTTGAAGGGAACTTCTTCTTATGGGATTAAATTCACCAAAAGTGAGAGGTTCAAGTTGTATGGTTATTCAGACAGTGACTAGGCTGGTTCTGTTGAAGATATGAAGAGCACAACCGGTTACTGTTTTGCTATGGGATCAGCATGTTTCTCTTGGTGTTCGAAAAAACAAGACATTGTGGCTCTGTCTATTGCTGAAGCAAAATTCATTGCAACAACTGTAGCTGCAAATCATGCAATTTGGTTGAGAAAGTTGTTAACAGATCTTGGTTTTAATGTTAGAGAAACTGAATTGAATGTGGATAATCAAGCTGCTCTAGCAATATCTCAAAATCCTGTGTTTCATGGCAAGACTAAGCATTTTAAGGTAAAGTTTTATTATATGCGAGAAGTGCAGAAATTTGGGGAGATAAAGCTGGTGTATTGCAGCACAGAAAATCAATTCGCTGATATTTTCACCAAACCATTTCAAGTTGACTAGTTTGAGTGGTTGAGGAAGCAGATTGGAGTATGTAGCAGCATTCAATCCAAGGAGGAGTGTTAACGTATTGGATTAAACGATGTATACGTTAGTTGGTTTTTTAAACAAACAGTTATATATTTGTTAGTTATGTATGTCAGTTATGTTAACAGTTCACTACAGTTATGTTTTATTTGTTGTTGGATATGTTGTACGTATGTGTATGCTGCTGAAGATTTGATGAATAGAAAAGTTTGCTCCCTTTCTGCAGTGTCGTAAAAGGAAACAATAGTTTCTTTCTGCTGTGTTTACAAAATAAACAAGAGTGCTCCTTGCGGCAATGTTTTTACAACAACAGTGCAGTGTTACAAAAACCAAAACAACAACGTTCCTTTTTGGTGTGACAAAATTAAACAACAATTATGAAACACACATTGACAGCTTCAACTGAGAAATGACTCCAAGCTTACTAAAAAATTGCAAACCTCGACTTGATGGCAGTGAGCCACGTTAGCAGAATTTGTACAAGGCCTATCTAAAATTACGGAAGAGCTACTACAAAGTAGATCATCGGAGGTCGATGTTTTGCTCGTGTGGGGTCAAGTTGCATGACTTATCATTGCAGGAAGACTGCCATATTCACCCTACTTTTCATGTTTCTGGGTTACAATGTTACCTCTTGGATCAGTCCCAAGTTAGTTTGCAGTTTCCTTAATCTCCCGACGATTTCATTAGCATCCCTATTGCTACACTTTATAGGCGATTAGTCAAGCGTCATCATCGTCCGACTGTACAGCTTTTGTTTCAACCCATCAATTGTTACTTGGGGGATGTCTTTATGAGAGCTACAACAACGCTATCCGATCTCTTAACCTTATGGACAAGGTTGATGGATGAGAGGGAAATATTACAACAACTATATATGATAAAAGATAAGGGTACCATGTTGTTATCTGGAATTAGAAGATGAGATCTGCAGAAGTGGAAAGGACATAAATGCAATTACATTAGTGGAGCATTTAATTAAACTTGATTCATTATTTATTTAATGTATTTTGAGGTTCATTGTATTTTTCTTATGCATGTATCTTGTATTTACTACCTTATGTTTTACAAGAGTTATATTGTTTCAAACAGGCGCCTTATATATCTATAAATATTATGTACTAGTTCATTTCCAAAATAGGACAAGAAATCCTAATCAAGTAAGTTATTTAGATTGTTTGAGTGTTCTCCTTTATCTTTCTATCTCCCTTATTTACTACAAAGTGGATCAATGTCATATTATTTTGAAGATGTTTAATTCAGTTATTTCAATCCCCAAACTTTCAAAAGAAAATCATGATAAGTGGTACATGAATATGAAGGCAATTCTTGGCTCTCAAGATGCATGGGAGATAGTAGAACAATGATATGATGAACCGGAAAATGAAGGAGCTTTGAATCAACAACAAAGGAATACGTTACAAAAGAATCGTAGATTGGATTAACATGCTCTTAGCATCATTCATGTGGCATTGGATGATGAAATATTGGAAAAAGTGTCAAACGCAACAAAATCAAAGGAAGCCTGAGTGATTCTTCAAAAGGCCCCATGGAGGAGTTGACAAGTTGAAGAAGGTGCACCTTCAAACATTGAGAGGAGAATTTGAATCCTTACACATGAAAGAGACCGAATCCATCCATGACTATTTCATAAGAGTCTTGGCAACTACCAATCAAATGATTTCATACATAGAGATTGAGAAATCCTATGTTTGAATAGATCTATCGTAATTGGAAGGATTTGATTGTAACCCTAGAGATAGGATGATATAAATCTTTTGGATTAAGGTCAAACTTAATAAAGGGACTCATAAATCGATGACCCAATCCTATAAACTTTAACCAGAGCAATTCAGTTAGAAACCTTAGGATTAGTTGTTAGTAGACTCAATGTTAGCTATTAACTTATCATAGGAGTCTTCGTGGTCCAATACATCAATACAATTATTGTATGATAAAAGATTAGTCTGTTAAGGGTTTATGGAGAAATTCGAATCTAGATATTAATTTTTGATAATGATAGTTTTCTAAATGAATTTCACTATCTCTGTGTTCATTATTGTTTCCTATTTTAGTTTACTTAGTTATATTTCCTTTAATTAAAAATCTAAAATCAATTCTTAAGCTAGATAATAGGAGAAGGGTAAGTATTAGTATTCATCATCTTCATGGGGTCGACCCTTACTTTTCGGTACCAGTTATAAATATGCGTACACTTGTGGTTATTACAATATTAACCAACTCACAAACTAGGTCAATCTTTAAAGAGCCTGGATTAAACATTGAATTAGGGAGACGAAACCTGTGAAGTTAAAGCATTCTGGAGAGAAGAGGAAGATTGATGACACTACAACAAAAATGACTTATGGTAACAGGTGATAAGTGTTATTAAATATAAATGATAACACTAATAAGTATGCTATGACAGCCCATGTTACTAAAGATATGATGCTTTAGTAACAGTTTTGACATATTATTGTCGAGTTTAATATGACATTTATTGAT
>JAOTAX010000002.1:22330291-22342612 GCA_025629825.1 Erythroxylum guanchezii | reverse complement strand
TAAGTTTTGCACTCTCGAATGTCAGCTTTTGTTTCATTGTTTCGAAACGTTAGTTTCGATTTGTTTCCGTTTCTGTTCGGTCCTCTGTGACTTTCGATTCTGTTTCCTTCGTTTTAATGAATCATGTATAAGTATGAGGTTTCGGGTTAAGTAGTTGGGTTCCGGAAACGGGATCCAACATTAAAAATCATAACATTTTAAGATATAATATTACCATAGATAGGTATTTTATAACATATTGTCAAAAGTGTTACTATCTAGTATTACTGTATGTCATGTTTGTTGTAGTGTGAGGAAGGGAAGTATGCCAACAAAAATAGAGTTAAAGAGTATAACATTGGAGCCTAACTAAGGATAGGAAGGGTGTTAGAGAAATGGAAGAAGCAAGAGGACTGCTAGCTATCTCCATACCAAAGAAGGAATGGAGACAGCTTTTGTAAAGAGCAAGAAACAAAAAGAGGAAAGATACTTAGCAAAATTATAAGTTTGAATATAGGGGAAAAGTCAACAACAGGAGGAGGCTTGCCTCTCTAGCTCAATTATTAGGATAGTCCTATTATAGGTAAAATATTTTAAAGGTTCTGTTAGTATACCTATTTTAATAAAAAAAGTTTCTATGATGAATATTTGTATAAGGTTCAGTTGAAGACCTCAAAGAAATCTTTCTAGATGCTAAACATATAATATACGTAGAATATACTATATCAAGAAACAATAAAATCTTTCCAATAAGACTTTTTAAATAAGTTAGTAAGAAGTAAAACTCAATTTCATATGATAAATTAATGCACCAATTAAAGAATTTGTCTAAAAGATCATATGAAACTTTGATAAGAGGGATCCATCAACTTTCTATAAAAATGAGATAATACATAATAATATTGTAAAGACATCTAATGGGTATATGTGAAATATAAAGAAAAATTGAATCAATGTACCACATTACATTCAAATCGTACGAATAACCTAAATTTACGATAAAAAAGATGATGGCATTTGTCTAAGGTGAAAGAGAAATCAAAGGTGATTAAATTAAATTCACAAAATTGCCTCATAAAAATTCTTAGGAATTTTAAATTTAATGTCTTACATTTGAAGACAAGTTCATTATTGATTATTCGCTACTGAATATTAATGTAGGTTGTTAAATTTTAAAAGAAATTTTACAAATTGATTATTAATTATTAAAGAGAGGATGTTAATGATTATATAAACCATTCATATAATAAAATTATTATTTAAGGAATTATTAATATCCAATAAAGCCTATTAATAACCAATAGCTTGAAAAAAAATTGATAACTTTTAACCTATATTGTCATCTTTAATAAAGAAAATGTTAAAAAGGCTTAATAGAGTTAAAAGGGACATAAATACAAGGAGTGAAAGAATTATTATAGACAAAACAAGAAAGAAGTTACAAAGATCTACTATGAATATGAACCTATCTATATAAAAAGGATATAAGAATAAATACCAATCTTAATGAAAATTATCAATATAAAAAGTTAGAGACTTAATCTCTAAATTTAACATTACTATTATAACTCTTAAATTCATTGATATATATGTTGGCTTATTATAAATATGAAGGAAAATATAGAAGCCAACTATAAGGAAATTTCATTATGTAGTAAGGTTTTGAATATATGAATTTGCTCTAAACAATAAAGAAAAAGAAAGAAATGATAAAAAATTGGATTCTTAAATTAAAACAAGATATTAATTATTTTGAGGGAAGATAAAAGAATTGTGAGTGTATCTTTATAAAAAGTAATATTAGATAAGGCCAGAGAAATAATAGTTAAGTTTTAGGTTATTATCAAAGCCTTTAAGTTCATTAATTTCATGTCTATAAAATGGCTCTCCTTATCTTCCTCCTCTTTATACCCTTGTATTCTCCAAATGGTTAATCCTCCTTTAATTCTATGTTAACCTTGCTTCCCCTATACTTTTCTTTGCGTCTATTTCTGCCTCAACTAACTAGCTTCCTCTTCTTTGAAGCTTAAGGCAACTTTTTAGTTAGATTGGGTTTTTATTGCTAATTGTAGTAAACTTGTTTTAGTTGGCTTGGGATTTTATTGCTAGTTGGGTTTTTTATGTACATGGTGTATGCTATAAATGAGAAGAATGAAAAGTTGTCGTAAATACATTCAAGAATTTTGTTTATTTCTCTTTTCAAAAAATTAGTAAAAGTTGAAAGTGTATATTCTCAATTTTATCGAGAGAAAACATTGTACTCAATGGTATAACAATATTAGTAATTTATAATGCTATTATATGGGGTATATTGATTGTATTTAATTTATATGGTTACCGAGATCCCAAATTTTTATATCAATTTGCCTTTATTGTAATGACAAAATGAATATACAAATATCAGATGTAGAGCCTAATATTGATTATAACATTTTTTATCAATGCAATAATACAAAAGTGAGTATTTCAATTATGATTTTAACAAGGGCATTATTATACAACTTATTAAGGAACATACAAATTGTAGGTGTCTAATACGTATTTAGTCTTGGTAAGTGACTTAAAGATCTATAACTACTAAAATATTTTGCTAGATATCTGTTATTCATTAGGGTAAGAATCTTGTCCACAAGATCCATTGTTGATCGCAAGAAGTATATTAACTAGTAAAAAATCAAATTTTGTAGTAAATCAAATTTTGAGTTTTTCATATTTATATTATTGGTTCCATATGACTACTTATCTTGGATGTCTAATAAACTCTATGATGTATCTAGTCTTGGAGTTAATACAATTTCAAATGTTGTATAAGGAATTTACCACTTAAATTTTAAGAATTTAATTATATATTTGCACCTATAAATGTATTGTTGAATTGTTTGTTCAATACGAATATTATGTTCTCCTATTTTGGACTTTTTTTATATATAATTGAAATATCAATCGATATGCTTTCAAACCTCAAAACTGATACAAAAAAGGTGAATTCATTGTAAATAGACCCAAAGACTACCTTCAAGAAATGTATAATGAAGAAGTAACTAGTTACACGCTTGACAAAACTTAAGATGTGAAAAAGAGAAATTGATTACAGAAATAAGATGTCATGACAGTTGTATAGGGCCATTTTAATGTTTAAATGTGTAATAGAAGCTTGTCTCTTTTAATCTTCAAGATGTCACGTAGCTAATTAGAGCATAATCTATTTGATTAAAGAACTTTTATTAAGAATCTAAATTGCTAAAGTCCTATGGGAAGCAAAATAAACTTCTTATTTTGGTGATCATGGGAAATATAATTTCAATAACACTAATCGTTAGCTAAAAAGTCAATAAAATTATCAAGATAATTAACTAAAAATACATATTTAACATAAAAGCAAATATATTATTACATATTATTTAGATCATATTATACAAAAAATACAAAATTGTCATCAAGTTTACAAACCACCTAACTTAAGGAGACATAAGTTTAAAGATGGAAAATAATATATGACTACCAATACATGTATGCAATGATCACCCAATTCAAAATCTTTCAACGTAACATAATGAAATAAAGGTTCAAAATTTCAACCAAATTACAACAACCATAAAGTTTAGCATAAGACATAGTTTAAAGTATCAACCAAATTAAAACAACTACAAGGTTCAACATAATATAGTCATTAGGATTTAACATAATAACAACTTTTTGGCTTTAACTTGTGGTTCAATACATAGTAGAGTTTCCAAATGCATCTTGTTATTTATTGGCGTTGATCTTTTTTTGCTTAACTTGATCCTCCTTATGTTTTGAGTTTGTTTATTCATTTGTATTCACAATTGTATTTTGAGAAGCTTGAATTATATTTGCATTGTTCCTTAGAGGTTCAAACACATGAAATTGAGTTCCACCTATTTATAATACATTATAAACATAAAATACAATGTTAGCACTAAGTATTTAATTACACATAACTAACATATAAACATATTTGAAAAACAAACTTTAAAATAAGTGTTCTCACTATCTTCTTCAAATTTTATTTCGAATCTTTGAGTTGCATATAGAACTTAAATAGTTATAATGTTAAAAAATATATTCTACTTAGAAAACAAAGGTAAATATTCATTAACCACTCTCTGCCCTTTTTAAGATAGACAATGGGTTTTTGATTGTATATATTTTCATTGTTTAGGTGATCTATTTAGATACTAACTGTTAATATTGGATGTAGATACTTGAATTTTTAACACCTTCTTTGTTTTTACTGCACTATTCACATACTTTTTCATGAAAATTTTGACATTTTAAACAACAATTGAAATAAGTGCAAATAAAAAAGGTATATAATCAAATTAATAATTTCAAGTCGTCTCGAAGGTTGATCTTTATATTTGCATCCTCTTTTATTATGACTAGCTTCATAATATGTTGGCACCTTATAACTGCTCATAACTTGCTCAATCTATTTGGGTTCCATGATGCTTCACTTTTATCTTTTCTTATTGCTTTTTTTCATATCTTTTGGATACTTTCTTTATCAAAGGGTATGGGCTATAGTTTTCATTTTTTTAATCTAAATTTTGGACAACTAATGAGTTCCATATCATACTAATAACTCTTCAAACAACACTTACACTCATATAATCATCAATATTTTCCCTTTAATATGATATGTAAGTCATTGCTTGTTTATATGGGATTGTTGTTAAATCCCAAAAGTCTACGTTAGTAAGTTCTTACTTATAAATCAATAATGAATTTGTTTGTAAAATATATGACTTTAAACTTTAAATTCTTATTAGTTTTGGTGATACAATGTTGTGTATCTCATTTGTATAACCTTTATCTACTTCCTCATCCTTAAATCATCATTGCAATTAATCATCATATCGCTTTTTTCATAAATTCAAGTCTTTAAGGCAACTCGAATATCCTCTAGCTTATTTATCAAGCTTTTTGTAGTGCTTTACAAATAAATCCATTAAACCTCTCTAATATGTTATTATGAACAATCTCCCTTTGTTTTTATATTCCCAAGTGCCTTCATAATAATCACTGTTTCCTTTACTTTAAATTCATCATATGCCTTTTTTGATAAAATTTTCAATTGCTCCATTGTGTCATCAAGTTTTACTTTTATTGTGCAACTTACTACTTTCCAAAATAAACTCCTATATGTTTGACTTTTATGTAATTTATACCAATTTGCATAAACATGTCAAACACATTTTCTATGCTCAACTTTTAGGAAGGATTCTGTTATACATCCACCAAACCTTAACTTAAAAAAATGCAAAATAATGTAATGTAAGTATAGTAATTGAATGTACATATATAAATAAGCATAAGTAGTACAAATAATTAAAAATCACCTTTTGTTTATTGCTTACAAAAGTCCATGCATACCTACTTATGTTTATATCTTCACCAAAAAAGATTCAAAAACCAATGCCCAAATTGGGAATTCTCTCTCTTAACCATAGCCTAGCTATAGAAAACATCTTATTGTTTACATCTTGATTAACTGTAGCTAATAAAGCACCTCTACAGAATATATTTTTAAAAAATCCATCTATATTTTAAAAAATCCATCTAACTCACTTATTTTTCTACAACCAATATTGAAACCACTAATAACATTAAATCTAAGGATCTATTGAAAACCATTACAATTGTCAATAGCTTCTTTTAAGAACAAATCACTAATTTTCACACACAAATCTAACTATAAGTAGACATTATTAAAGGTAAAACATTCAAATTCTAGAGAAAATAGCACAAAAACTGATATCTTCCCTCAATAGTACTAGATTATGAAGAGATAAAGCAATAGATGACCTAACCTCAAAAGCAAATTGATGGTGGTGCTCGCCTTGAGTTACATAAAAGAAGAGGCGGTGGTGCAAGAATTGGGTTATAGAAAAAAGGAGACACGATGCTCGCTTAGGCTGTGTGTGGTTAGGAGTTTATTAATAGAATGATATGTAATGTAATATTATTCCATCATTTAGAAAGAGGGTTTATAATTGGATGAAAGAGAAGGGTTTCATATTGCATCTCATTTTATCCTAAACAGTAAAAATGAGAGATCTCTAATTTGGGGGTCGGGTTTAAGATGTAATGTAAAATGATAAACAACTTTTCACTATCTTACATTATAAACCCTTCTTCTAAATAACATTTTACTATATTATATTATGAACCCTTTCATCTCATTCAAACAACAATTTTCTAATGTTACATTCATCTTCATTCCATTTCAGTAAAAACCTTACGTTCAACCAAACATAGCCTTAAGATTACAAACAAAACATTGCGTAGGGTTTTCGCAAAAACAAAATAATTAAGTTCCTTTTATATTTTAGATTAATTAGTTGACATGCCAATTTCTTGTCACGTGGATGCTATTATGTCAAATCTTTCACTAACATAGAACGTCACCTCAATACCATTAACTACCATTAACTATAGGGATAATAGCGTACTAATTTTATTATAAATAAAAATATGAGTATTTTATTTCTATTTTAATTATTTCTGACCAATATTATAAAATTAGGCAAAGTTCAAAATTTTTATTGTAGTTTACCCTTAATTTTATTTTATAAGAGTTGTTGTCCTTCCCTTATAAGTATTTTTATAATAAATAAATGCATTAATAAATGGTGAAAGATAAATAGAAATCTTTATTTAGTATTCAAGAAATTGAATGTGAGGAGCAAATTCACTAACTACAAGATTAATCTTTCGAATTATCATAAGCAGCCTCTTCATGTAATTGAAAATTTTAAGACTGGAATTTGGTTAAGAGTTTGAAGACTTAATTCTAGTTGACATGAAGCATGGTTGTTAAATGAATCAAGTGAAAAGGTGCTCACGCTTGTATGGAAACTTGAAGATGGAACCCATATATATACTCAGGGAGTTCATGAAATTCCATTTGGCAAATTTCTCACTTTGCGCTGTTGACCATGTACAAATCTCTCGACCTATCTACTGCACAAGGTATGCAAGCAAGCTTCTTTGTTTCTTTTGTTCCCTTCAAATTATCGTATTGCAGTTGTGTTTCAGCCAATTTACAGAGAGAATAGCCACATGCTTATTTCCCTACTCCGACAGTCTCCCGTCCTATATTATCTGGAAACGCCATATATGCACGAGCCATTGCCAAATAATTGCATTCTTAGAAAAATCCTCAAAATTTAGTGAAGGCAATGAGTGGAAATCCTTAGTAAGGCAAGCTCTTGGAGCTTGTGCTTACAACCAAGGTCTTGAGTTTAGAACACTCTTCACCAGCATTTGCTCTTCTTGTGATCATCTCCAAGTTCTTATTCAAACTTTGCTTCACCAGACTCCTCATCATCTTTTTTCCTTCTTGAGCCTCCCTATGATTTACAGGTGACCCCATTGCCATCCTTCTCGTTTGAGGCCCAGAATGTGGTCCCATCTTTGTTTGCCTTTCATCTTGGAACCATTGGAGTAGTTTCAGAGCTCTTTTCTGAGCTAGGGGACTCCCCAGTAATGCTACTTCGAGAAGCAGAGGAACGATGCCGGATTTTGACATTTTCTCTCTTTGAGCTGAGCTTTGATGGGCTAAAATCATTAAAATGTAAGCTGACAACTCCTGGCACTTGGGCTTATCCTCCCATGCTAGTATCTCTACCAAGCTCTCTGGCACAACTGAACTGTTTTCCACTGCTTTCTTCCCATTTAAAGTCACCACTAAATGACCTAGAGTTGCAAGCGCTTTCTCTGAGAGTTGTTTTACTGATATAAGCCTCAAGAGAGTTTCAACTACACCATTGGAGACTAAGATCCATGTATTATCTAACACTGCTGAAAGGTTGTATAAAGTGGCTAGACAAAACTCTTTGGTTTCCAAAGTTGAACTAGAGTCAAGAATTCCTACTACAAATGGCAGAACTTCTGATGAGCTAAGAGGGAATTCAGTATTCGCCAATGAGGATAATGATAAGATCAACTCTGAAAATTCTTGCCTTGTTGACTCCTCTGAATTGCCAATGTTCTTTGGTAATTTTGACAGCACTCCTGCTTCCACCATGACAGCCTTGTTCCTGAAGGAAGAATTTCATGTCAATATCCCACATTATTGAAATTAAAATTATCAACATGATGGATACCAAACTAGTTAGCTAACTATAGATAAACATGTCAGAGAAAGTCAACAAGATTCTGAGAGTTAGATCCGCGTTCAAAGGTGGGGGTCGTGAAATCGATTTGTTTGTCTTTAAAAGATCATAGGGAATCTGATCACGCACAGTAAATCCCATGACTTGACTTCCTATTTCTCTAAAAGACACCGATGTAGGTTTTAAGGACATTCTGCTACACTTCATAACTTGGGGGACAGTAAGCAATTAGTTCTCCATCTTTTCTTCTGCCTATCAAATTTGTTTTTTTACTTTTTTCGTACTGATAAAATGGTTACTCTTAGATCTTATTTGTTAAGTAGTAATACAGAGGTGAGAATGACAATATATCATTTATTTCTAACTTCTAGTTATTTAGTTATTAGTAATAGATAAAATAAGAAATGCCAAAAAGGAATGAATTCTATGGAATCCTTAAATTTTATTTGTAGAGTGGAGGAGGGTATAAGTTGGAATTAAATATTGAAAAAAAAAGATAAGAGATATTATTAAAATATTATCGAGATATTTTGAAGATATTGATTCTTAGATTATTGTTAATTATTTTATTTTGTTTTATTAATACTTTTATTCTTATCATAAAAGTCATTTATAATTATTTAAAAATTAAAAATTTTATAAAGCATTAAAATTTTTATTAATGATTTATAAAATATAAAATATTTTTATTAATTATTTACAAAATAAATCAAATAATAACTAAAAATGCAAAAAAATTCTTATTACTATTTTTAATATTTAATATCGTAATTTCGTTTATGTTCTAATTCTCAATTTCTCTTGTGATTCCTTTTCTTTTTTTATTCCGGATTCTTTTGATTACCAAACAACGAGACCATCATGTAAGTGACACTAAAAGCATCTACGGAAGACCAAGATAAATTATACGGCCCACCTACATAATAAATACCTTACTGCAGTGTTTTATAATTCAGACTGGACATTAAATTGGAGGCTTTATGGGTCATCGGTTCGACCGATTCGACCGGTTCAACCACTGGTCGAACCTGTGTGACGTCATAATTATGCAATAATTATATTTAATTATATATAATATTAATAATATTAAAAAAATACAAAATATAAAAAAAATAAAAATACAAAATTTTATTAAACCAGTGGTCGAACCGGTTTGATCGGTCAATTGACCGGTTTTGACCGATTCTCACTAGTTTAATTAAGAATCGATTTTTAAGAGTGAACTGGACTAGATAGCTGATCGGTCATCGGTCAAACCGACCAATCCGATCTAGTTTTTAAAATATGACCTTACAGTTTTAGATAGATTAAGTAGTTGAGAATTCTTTGATGGCCTGGAAGGGGAAGGTTATCGGAGACTTAAGTTATACATACACCCTATACCTACAAATATAGAAGCAAAATGAACCTAAATAACTAGCCCGCATCTACACTGGCTAAGGGTAATCGCACCAGTAACTCCTCAAATACCACACAACCAAGACTTATATGCCCTTCTATAGCAACAAGTTACTGATCATGCCATGTGTTTCGTCGTAGGTTTCATGAAAAAGTAAAACAGCTTAACATCTCTAAAAAAGAAAGAAAAAGCCAGTTCCAAACTGGGGAAGGACCAACTACCTTGTGACCAGTCTTTTTTAAATTCATATTCTGCCTTGACACAAAAATGTTCCACTCATAAAAACTCCTAGTCAAACAGATTAAAAAAAACAATTGAAAACTATAATCTGAAAAAGCATCCCTTTACTGTTTACAAGTGTCTACAGACCTTTCACCAACAACCTGGTTATTGATAGAATTGAAATGAGTCCCCACTATAGTTTTCATTCACACTCGATAACCAGATAGATAGAACAATCCCAAAAGGCCAAACTCTTAACAGTTTCCAACTCCGTTGACAATCATCCAAACCCACCAGCGCCTTTGAAACCAAAATATTCCCGGGTCACAAGGCATAGAATTTTGTGCTTACTAGCAAGTAGTGCATGTGCCAGCGTCTAATAGAAATGGAATGGAATTTGTTTTCGCGGAACCAAAAGAAGGAAACTAAAAATATTGGTAAAGAAATTAATAAGAACAAAACTTACGTGTATGATCCATTTGCAAGCTCTTTCAAAGCTTTGATGGCCACTCGGCAGCGGCTAGACACCTGATCAGAAGCCACCATGGCAACCAAGACAGGGATGACACCCAGCTCTGCCATCAACTTTCTTGTTCTCACGTCTTCTTTGGCTAGCTTCCCAATCTCCATAGCCCCTACCTCCTTGTCTTCCCAACTTCCGAAGTGAAGTCTTTTCACTGATCTCTGCAACAGCGCAGAGACATCTTCATTTTTTCTGTCATCAGTAATCGCTGCTTCCACCTCCTTATCACTTGTCATAACTCTGGCTCTTGTTTTTTTATTCCTTTCGGTTGCTTTTGATTGCAGTATCCGCCTGATACGAGAAAAGAACTGGAGTTTCATATAAGAAAACAGCCAAATAGAAGAAGAAGGTCCATGCCTGGACATGTTTGGTATTTGTGTTTCAGACAAATATGTAAGAAAATCAGATTGGTTTTAGTTTTATGTAAAAGCTTCAAACTTTAAGAGAGCAGAAGAAAGAGATAGTATGAATATATGTGTAGGGAAGAGATAAGAAGGAAGGAGACTCTGTGAGCGTCAAAGGTGGCACAGGGCACATGCTTAGGCAACAGTGTTGTCTCTTTCTATACAAACCTATGTCAGACATTTAGAATCATGTAGATGTATTTTGCGCATAGACTGCACCGTGACATTACTATATTTGTAAATATATACAATATGTAATATGTATGGATATAATATATAGTTTACAATGTAAAATTGTAGGCAGTCCGGGACCCCGTAAAATACAACAGATTAAAAATAACTTTTAAGGTCAGAAAAGTGTTGACGTTTTTCGTGTCCCTTAACCTCATATCGATATTTCTAAACTTACTTGATTTAAAAGGAAGGCATATGATGTTCTAGTTTGTTTTGGCTTTAACGCTGTTCTAATTTATTTTATCTACATATTTATATAAGTTTTATATAAATGTGCGAATGAGATAAATTAAAATAGCATTAAAATAGTGTTGAAATAGCAAAAATAGAATAAGTCCACGTAAATGTGTGAATGAGATAAGTTAGAATAATATTGAAATAGTAAAAGTAAAATAGGTGTTCTGATCCCTCATTTAAAAACTTAATTGGTACACAAACGTGAATGCATCAGACCGGCCTCTTCTGGTGCTTAGATTTCATAAGCACATGGATTAGTGGAGGCACGTGAGTATAATTAGGGCTAAAGAATGAGGGGTGTTACTGGAGTTAGCGAGGTTCTGTCACCTAACCCACGTTGAGGAAGTTTCATGGAGGCAAACTCAATTACACGGCTCTATAATATCGTAAAGATAAACTGAGCAGGACTATGATACTAACTGAAATTTGAAGCTTTAATTACCGCTCGAAACTATATCTTTAAAATACACCAAAAAGAATTAAATGTTCACAAATGAGCTTCGGCGTTACATTTGCTACATTATGGCGTGGCTTTGAGGCAGCGTAATCGAGGTGTCTTCCACGGGGGATTGCGTTGAGTCACTTACATCTCAATCATTTTCAACATTACAAGATTACTCAACAGAAAAGTACCCGCATGGATTAAAGATACGAATACCCTATCGAATTTAGAATCAGATTAAATTTTGGAACAGACTTGTATTAGTATTGGTCAGTACCGGTTATCATTTTGAATAATTTTTTAAATTTATAAAATAATTCTTAAAATTTTTAAAATTTACAAAATAGTCCATTAATATATTATACTATTGTACTGTTTACTAGTTTACTGTTTATATCAACCGTGTTTTCAAAAATTTTAATAATAAATAATAATGACAATTAAACTTTATATGTATCTTTATTATATTCTAATTATTTCTATATATAATACATATCTATATATAATAATTATCTAAATATAATAATTTATTTTAAAATAATGAAAATAATTCAATTTATGTATTTTATCAAAATTTTGAATTATTTTTTAAAATTATTGTTTTTTCTTGTTCCATTTCATTTTACATTTAATTAGACATAATTACAATTTTAATTTAATATCTAAAATTAATTTAATAATTATTAATAAATATAATTAAATTTAAAATATATTTTTAAAATATATAAATTTCAAATAAA
>JAOTAX010000002.1:22312151-22330191 GCA_025629825.1 Erythroxylum guanchezii | reverse complement strand
GGCGGGGGGGAGGGAAAGAGATTTTAAAATTTTTTGAAAATTTTGCAAAAAAGTTCCTCAATTTTTTAAAATTTTCGATACCGGTCGGTACAGCCGAAACGGACTGGTACCGACCGGTATTCAAACCCGATACCAAACTTAAAATATCAGTATCAGATTTAAGCTGGTACGGTACATTCTAACCGGTACCGGCCGGAACGGAACGGTATCCACATCACTGGCTTAGATGGAAGATTGATTTTTCCCATAAGGGCAAACAGAAATTCAGTTTGCATATCAACCGATCAAATATCATAATTATTTGGTATTTAATAAGTCTCAGGCAGAGAAAAGAAAAAAGAGAGGAGTATAGAACTTCTCTTTTTCCAATATTGTACTGAACATTTTTCACATCTGTTTTATGTTGCCTCATGGATTTAAGTTTTTTGTGATTTTATTGATCCAGCATACCCTGTTCTATTAAACCAATACACGTCAGTTTCTGTTCCCCCTCATTTTGCTTAAGATCATATGTATCGCCACAAGGATAACAAGGGCTTCTAATGTTGTCAGTTAAGTCAAGACCTCATGGAATGGTTACCAAATAAAAACACAGAGTTAAGAAAGAGACATTTTCCGGCCAAAGAGGTACGTGCATGCATCCAGATGCTTGCTGCTTTGCATTGGCCTCACAATTGGAAATACAAATATTCTGACTGTTCTTTTTAAAATGGTAACCTTACGATTATGAGCATTCTTCCTCTTTTGGTTTGATTTGTAGCTTTTAGATTATGTTTCTCATTCATCCGCCATGTGTATCCTCCTATAAATAATAAAAAGAAATAACAGTTTGTTGGTTTTGTGGTTCATTAAATTTGCTATGCAAGAACAACTTAACCAGTTTAGGCAGGTGGGCCACAAAATTATCATCAAAGGGTCTTCAAGCATTTAGAAGAATCAAAGAGTAGATAGAGTTGGCAAGTTATGATGGCTTTGGCAGCTTAATTACTTCTAAGAATAACAAAGAAAGGAAACAAAATAAAATGAAATTCTAGATCGTTAGTCAACAATCTACTCCTCAAAAACGTTCATGATCCCACATATTAATCGCCAAAATTGACCCTTCCTTCTATTAGAAAAATTTTGGTGGATTGGCATTATTGATTGCACCCCTAATTTTTCTTATAAATGCGCACACGTCAGATTCCACTCCATTTTGGGATTTTATTTCACGGGTGAAACAGACGCCAGACGCTTATACTGGTTTCAGGGTTTGCGTTTGTGGTTGGCAACATAAGCAAGAGTCTTGAGTTTGATTCCAAAAAGCTACAAGGAAATGGGTGCATGTATGAGTTGTCCCATGATACATCATGTTTTTGGCCTCCCAACTTGCTATTTTGCGCCAGTTCTGACCTCACCTCTCTTTCTATTTATCGAGGCTTCAAGGAACTCTGGTAGACTAACCCAAGGATATATGTGCGAGAGTGTGGGACGTGGTAAGTATTTATAAAGAGTTTCCGGCAGATTGTGGGATTCTTTCTTAACACATGTTTTTTTAGGATAACATTATGCCGGAAATCGGTATGGTATCTAATAAATATAAAACTTTTTTATATTTTGAATTCTCAAAAGTTAAGATTATTTTAATTCTAGAAAATAATATAACATATAAATCATAATAAAGTGTAAATCTTAATTCATTTCTTATTTCAAAGTTTTACCATATTCTTATCATATTCTTTAGATCGTTTTTAAAATTAATCCATCTCAATTACTATAATCGCACAAGTGTCTAACATCTAACGATATCTACAAAATAAATTAAGAGAATTTTGTAACTCTTACATAAAGGGTTAAGCTCTAATGTTAGTTCCATTAGAGCATAAGCCTATTTATAATAAGTTTTGAACATCTTAGTAATTTAATTGAAATTAAGCTCTAATCTTAATTAGAATTTAATTAGAATTACAAATAATTTTAATTAAATACCAATTATGCTCAAATAAGATCTGATATCTCATATTTATTCTTATTTATTAAATATTTTATATTTAATCATAAAGTTCCTCAAACTTGACTATCAATTCCAATTTAATAAAATATCTTTGTTCTCTTCAACTTATTCTTTATGCGAGACTCATTAGGTTCTCGAATATGATGACAATGAATATAAATTATAATTATAATTCATAATTAGATGAATTAAAACTCGTTTTAATTTATCTTTAATTATCTAATTAAAAATTTTATAATCATAGATAAAGATTGATTTCTATTAACACATCATGACTACCCAAATATTTAGGAATGTCAAACTGGTTTTGACTAACTTTTTCGTACATAATTTTTTACTATAATTCAATCATTTCGTCATACAATGTTTCAATTAGACATAGAATATAGAATTAATTTCTACTATATTTTGAATCCAATCATATTAGTTCTCCACCATTAGCCATTGATTTATTTAATAACATTGGTAAACTATTTACAAAATATCAGTTCACTTTGACCAAGAATTTTTCGAATCAATACTAATCGAAAAAAAAACATTCTCCCTAATTACTTTAAGGTGATAAATCTTATATTGATTACTCAATTACCTCTATATAGTTCATGCTATATCTAATCACTACTAACTGAACAACCTATAATTAGAATAAGTCATAAGTAGTATCAAAATATAGCAATCTCTATACAAGATAACTTTACAAACCTCAAGTCAAAGGATCATTCATACAATTACCATAATGAGAGTTTCCATAGACATACAAGTAATTTTTCAAATGAATTTCTCATATCGAACCAGTTCAATAAACTTATTCTCTAACAAGCACCCATACATTTGCTTAAGTATTTTTATACTTTAATCTATAAGATCGACTACTTCCTTCATAAGGAAAAATATAATGTGTGCTAGTATTTTTACGTTCTATTAATATCCAGTCTTAATAGAACAATGACTAGGAACATTTAAAGATAATATATAAATGCGATATGAATCTCATTATAATTTCATTTGCAATATATAATTATTCCATGGACTTTATCATATATATCTAAATATGTACAAGATAAAGAATGCCTTTAAATTATTTTGTCACTAAACTACAACCAATTGATTGGTTGTAGGGAATAAACTAAAAATATCCTAGTTACACTAAGTCAATCGTTTAAGTGTCTTATACCAAATCACCATATGACAATTATATTATTGTTGGGACAATGGCTTAATGAGAGAATTCTATAAGATTCTCTATAGTGAGGACTTGTTTAAATCTTACAACTTTCATCTTAATTACTATCATAATTAAGAAAAATACCTAAATACATCTTTAGATCTTTGATGAGATCTTAGCTCCTTTTACATGCTTTATGGCTCTAATGTTTTACAATACATTACTGTCTTGAACAATGTTAAGAATTATATCAAGTTTATTAAAGAACTTATTGATCCAACTAATTATATCCACTAAATGAAAATGTATTATGGCTTAATTAGCAATCATTGGTACATTGGAACCTTTCTCATCTGGAATGATATTGTTCTAAGTAAAATAAACCTTAATTAGGATTTAATTCTAAAGTAAATATCCTTATCTCCTTAAACAACACAAATATCAACTCATATATAAAATAATAGATATCTTTAATACTTCACAAGTACTTGATATCTCAAATACTAAACATCTTTAGTACATTATTTATGTACTTTGACTTAGAATAAGTGAACAACTTCCAATATATTTTTATAGATCTAATTCCCAAAATTAAGCTGTTACTTTTCATATCCAACAAGAGTTGTTCTTGAACAATTATATTTTTAACAATTGAAAATTGAATTGTTGTTCTCTACGAGCAATATGTCTCTACATACTCCTATAAAGAGGAAAACTTATACTCCTACTAACTTTCTTATAGACACGATAAATTTACAATCATCTGAAAAATAAACTATTTGAATTCATCAAGAAAGTGAATATTTCAATATCTTGTAGCCTCTCAATTATACATCAAATGTATCAACAAAGGTAGTAGTTCCAGTTGGATGTATTGTCATGAGATTTGTATTTTTCAAATTTCATCTTACTCCTACTACTTATATTGAGAAATATTCTCCTATAAGTATACATTGAAACAAACAATTTCTTCAATAGGTCTATAAGATTATATCTAACCTTTTGGATATCTCATAACCTTTTATTACCCAATTTAGTTATAAACTTAATGGATAATGTGTCCTTCAACCAAGCATCACATCCCTAAATTATAATTTTGACTCTTTCAAAGACTTAGCATTTCATATCTGATATAAAATCGATATATCCGTCATATGTAGCCTTGCTCACATTAGTTTCTATGTTTTGTTACACTGTTGCTGCCCCTTTCTTTTGCTTGTCGTGGTCACCTGTTTCCAGAACACCATGAGTTGGTCTCTATTGCCACCACCATGCTTTGGGCGAGATAAAACCGCTCCTCGCTTTCCCAGTGGCGACACCAATGGTTTGATGCCATCACCACCGACGGTTCGCCAATAGATCTCACTTGCGGCGTTTTGCCACTAGTGGTGTTCTAGTACTCATAAAAATTAAAAGGTTGGGCATGCATTCCGAAACAAACACAAGGGCAACAAAAGTAAACTGAATTTTCCAATGCAAAACGAAAAGGAAACTTGCATTATACTTTTCTTCAAGGTAATTAATTTTCAGAACTAAAGAGACAAAGGAAGAATGCAAGACTTAACAATTAATTTCTAGAAGATTAAAACTATTGATAGCTTAAACCTTAATTTTATCATATCAATAACAATAAAGCCAATTTAACCAAATTATAGAATTAAATTTTGGCTCTGATACCATTGTTGAGAAACTAAGATGGGATCCAATCCCGATCATGATGGAATAATTATGAAAATTTTTCATATCATGATTTTTCAAAAACTAAGATTACTTTACTTTAGTTTTTTTAAATGATTAACATATAAACCATAATAAAGCATGAATCTTAATTCGTACCTTATTTCAAAGCTTGATTATATTCTTGTCTTATCTTCGAACCAATATTTCTAAAATCGATCCATCTCAATCATTTTAGCCGTACAAGTATCCGATCTCTAACTATATCCAAAAAATAGGTTGAGAGAATTATGTAACTCTTACAGAGAGGGTTAAGTAAGAAGTGCTAGCTCTTAGAACTTAAGTCTATTTATAATATGTTTTAGATATTTTAGTAATTTAATTGAAATTAAATTTTAATTTCAATTAGAATTTAATTAGAATTACAAATGATTCTAATTAAATATCAATTATTCTCAATTAAGATCTGATATCTTATATTGATCCTTATTTACTAAATATCTCATATTTAATCATAAAGTTTTTAAACTATACAATTAAGTCTAACTTGATTAAAATATCTTTGCTCTCTTCAATTTGTTCTTTATGTAAGACCCATTAGGCTCCGAATAGGTAGTTAATGGTTATAAATTATAATTATAATTCATAATTAGAATTCTATAATAATTTATCTTTAATTTTTGAATTAAATAATTTATAATCGTAAATCAAAATTGGCGTCTAGCAACACATCACGATCATCCAAATATTTAGGAATGTCAAATTAGTTTTGACTGACTTTTCTGTGCATGATTTTTTTTGTATAATTCAAACTTTTCATCATACAATGTTCCAATTAGATATAGAGTATGTAATTAATGTCTACTATATTTTGAGTCCAATCATATTAATCCTCTACAATTAACTATTGATTCAATTCGTGACATTTGTAAACTATTTACAAAATGTCATTCTGCCTTGCCAAGAATTTGTTGAATCAATACTAATCAAGAATAACAAAGCATTATCCCTATTTATTTTAGGGTGATATATCTTATCTTGATTATTCAACTATCTCTATATAGTTTATGTTAAATCAAATGACTACTGACTAAATGACCTATGATTAGAATAAGTCATAAGTAGTATGAAAACATAGCAATCCCTATTCAACATTACTTTGAAGATTTCAAGTCAAAGGATCACCTATACAATCATCACAACATGAATTTCCATAGACATACAAGTAATATTCCAAATGGATTTCTCATATAAGGTCAGTTCAGTGAACTTGTTATCTAACTAACACCTACACTTCTGTTTAAGTATTGATTAGTGTAGATTATAGTATGTTTTTCTAGGTACTTAAGCGTGTTTTAAATGTTTCTTAGATGATTATCATGTGTATATGCTTAGAATTGTGTTATTGTTAGTGTTTGTATACGTTCTAAGTGTTTAAGTAGTTAGAGCATGAATTTGATCTTAATTTTATGTGTCAAGAGATGTTTGATGTGTTTGTAAGTGAATGGAAATAAAAAATTGAAGAATGAAGAAGATTATGGATGCATGTAGGAAAGCACAATTGTTTATGGTGAAGACTAGCAACATTGCATGGATTTTTGTCACGATTGTGACACCATGCATGATCATAACAAAGAGGAACCAACCACGTTGGGCACGAACATGCTAAGAGGTGTTTGTAAGAGCAAATTTTTTTTCTAGTTTTTAGCCGAATTAAGTAGAAAACCCCTAGACACAACCCTAGAACCCTTAACCACTATAAAAGAACATGGAAAACACCAAAAAGAGGTAGCAACCATTAGATCAAAAGTAGATCAAGAGGAGCTTCAAAGAGAACTTCAAAGAATTTCCAAATTTCTAGATCAAGACTCTGACTAGTTTTATTTTTCTTTTCCCTTTATTTCTTTCATTTTCTTGGATGTTTATTTGGATTGTTATAATGTTTACCATGATTATGAGTTTTTAAATCCATATTAGGGATTGTTCTTGAATTGTTTTGTTGAAATTTATTCTTGTTGAATTCAATACATCTATCAATGTTTTGTGATAATTGTTATGCTTATACTTGGAAATAAGTCGAGAAAGGAATCAAGTTACATGTGTCAAAGTGCGCAACGAGAGTTGGTAACTTAATAGACCTGCAATTATCGGATTAATGAACAGCTGAAGAGAGATCTTAATTGTAAAGCAATTATCCTTAGGATTGCTTCAATCTAATTGAATAGTTAAGAGTAGTTTGGTGAATCGAAAGATTATAATTTTATGATTATCGAATTTCGTTAGGGTTACCTGATTAGATCTCAAGAGAGGGTAATCAAAACTTTAGGATATCTAGGGTTGAGCATAAATTGAATCAATAAGATCAAAGGAAAACAAATCAAGGACAGAATAATTCCTAAGCCTCCAACTTGATCAACCTTATTTCATTGGCAGCTCAATAATTTACTTGTTTAGTTTTATTAGTTATTTCATTTTCAATTATTTATTTTAATTCAAATCAATCTTTAGTACCTTATACAAAGTTTTATTCAAGTTATTAGGTGTCTAATTAGTCCTCGTAGGAACAATACCTTTTGTACTACAAGTTAATTTGTATATTTGCAGTATTGAAAGTTTTTATTATAAAACTTATCAACAAGTATTTCTATACTTTAGTTTATGAGGTCAACTACTTCCTTCATAAGAAAACATAACATGTGCTAATCTTTTTACGTTTTATTAATATCTAGTCTTAATAGAACAATGATCAGGAACATTTAGGAATAATACATAAATGCAATACGAATCTCATTATAATTTTATTTGCAATATATAATTATCCTATGGCATTTATCATATATATCTAAGTATATACAAGATAAAGAATGCTTTTAAATTATTTTATCACTAAATTACAACCAATCGATTGGCTGTAAGAGTTAACTATAAGAGATAAACTAACATATTCATCTTTATCTTGCTGGCAATAGCAACCACTATTAATATGACAAACTTAAATTTATCTAAGGAGTTTTATTGAAAAACAAAACACGCAGATAATAACCTTCACAAAACTTTATAAATGTTGAAGGTTGTAATCTTTAAGTTGAATTAGGCGCATGCATAATTTTTTCAAGAATAAGATTAGAGATACTTTATTTTTATTAATTAGTTTATCATGACATAATCGATGGTCGCAAGACCTCCTATTATTAAAAAAAAAAGGGAAACTCATTAATAGAAAATGATTTTAGTTTTAAACTCATCCTATTAATAAAAATTTAATTAAAGAGTCTAGGATAAACCATTACTTTTTGTACATCTTTTATTTATATAATTACTTAGAATAATTAAAAAAAAAAGAAGAAATTCCGTGTGCTGACACATGTTTCGATCGTCCACTAAGGCCAAAGCTTAACACGTAATAAAATGGACTGGAGCTAACGGTGGAGAATCCCACTAATGCGCAAGGAAAGAACGGAAGTAGTCAGCAAAGGGTTGACTTCCCCATTTAACAACCAAATTGCCAAAACAGTAGTGAGATTGTATAAACTATCATCCGCAACAACTCTATCGCATAAATAATGGAATGGTCTTTTTGGTACTAATGGAACGCCAAACAAAGTGTAAAACCGACCAAATTAAAAGTCTCAGAACTAGTCTCCAGGAGTTTAAAGAATATTGCAGTCAACTGTCGCTTTTCTGCATTAGGAAACCATAATTCCCTTGTTTTTGACTCTCTTTACTTTCCAAGGAACGTGAATGTGATAAGAGCAAAAGATCATATTTGACTTGGTGGTTTTCAGGATTTTGAAGTCGTTGAACAATAAAAGATTACGATGGTTCAACACTACTATTGCTTGCCAACCTATGCCTAACAACAATCTTTTCTCCTCCTGATAATGTTATCAATTCACTTGTGCCATCTTCACTGACATCATATTGGGGAAAAACAAAAGAAAAAAGGGTATGCTCTGTCCGTTTCGAAGAAAATTAGGAGCATTCGTTGAAAATAAGCAAAATGATAACTGAAACTACAAGCTGGATTTTTTTAAACATGAAACTTTGATCTGTGTCTATCAAACCCACTAAGTAGGAGGGATTGCGACTTCCATACTCGATTGGAGATTTTCACGTCTGAACTCCATTCCAAGGGAAAGGAGAAGGGAAAGTGTGGTCTCTATGGATAGTTGTCAATCAGTGTTCTGAAATTTAGACTGGTCATTGAGCTGGAGGCTTTATTGATCACCGGTTTAACCGGTTCGACCAGTTCAACCACTGGTCAAACCGGTGTGATGTCATAATTATGCAATAATTATATATAATATTAAAAATATTTAAAAAAACCAAAAAATACTAAAAAATAAAATAAAATAAAAAAATAAAAAATTGTCGAACCAGACCAGTCCGACCGATCAATTGACCTTTTTTTACCGGTTCGAACTGGCCCAATTCAAGACCGATTTTTTAAGATTAACCGGACCGGATAGCGGACCGATCGATCCGGTCCGAATTTGATAACATGGGTTGTCATGATTAGATATAGAAACTTTTTGTTAAGTCAATGATGAGTGGAATAGGTGACAAAGGACAGGAATGCATATTTTTGAAATTGGATTGCGGCAATGGAACCCGGTCTGTACCGTGACAGGGCTTCTACCACTAGACCACTTGCTGTGCTCATGAAGTTGGATTGCGGCAATGGAACCCGGGTCTGTACCGTGACAGGGATTCTACCACTAGACCACTTGCTGTGCTCATGAAGACTAACTGCTTAATTTTCTAAACTAATTCTTGAACTTGTGGAACATCCTGCGGATTACAAGATTACGACTCCCTATAGAAATTTAAAGAAATAGTTCGTTTGAATGGCTAATTTATCAAATAATTTTTTCTCATAAATTAAATGAATACTAAAAACTGAGTATTTTAGAGCATTCTTACGTCAAATTTGGGAAGGCTCTTGCTTCTCTAGCCTCCAAACCTGTGTAAGGTTTTGTTATCCAGCTCGCCACCAAATATGGGACACATAATGATCTTCAGGATTCTCATATGTTTTTAAGTCTGACACAGAAAAGTTTAATTCTACTTCAGATGCAGCTACTATGCCTAAGCCCGCAAAACATAAAAGTAGCCCTTCTTCAGAGCTCATATCATTTCAAACATGGACGCATAATTTCCATCATGAAGCTACTCCTGCCAGTATGGCCTAAAAATGCTTCTAATGCATGCATATGTGTACAGATGAGCAGTAAAGGCTGAAATTGTTGATGCATTTGACAATTTCTGTACATATTGGCTAACAATGTCAAAGAAGATGAATTTGCTATCTCCTTTGCACTACTTCTCTTTTGTACAATTAACAATATGTTTATGGAAATAACAAAAGGAAGTTAGTAACAAACTTATGATTCAACACAGTCTTCATCATCATCATCATTATCCCAGTCAAGTTTATATGAGTTAGCAGACTTCATCAGCTCTGTCAGTCCAGTGAGATCCTCCAGATATGTAGGATGGTTGATAGCTTGAAGCAGGAACTCCATTCCTCTTCTCCTATACTCCTCCACCACCTGTACATTTCATTTGTTCAGAATTGAAGTTGCATAATAAGATATAGAAAGACTCCTAAAGAAAATAGTGTATTGTTTGATTGATAATCAGTTCTAATTCCCCAATCTGATCAGACATCAGATAAACAAAGGGAAGATAAATGCTAGTGTGAAATGCCAAATAGTTGTATAACCAAAATACATAGAGTTTAATCCACTTCTAAGTACAATAAGAGAAGGGGTTTTGTCTAAGGAAAAGGGGGCAACAAGCTTCAAAAAATTAGGAAGAATTATGATATTATAAAACTAATTGAAATTACGGAATGCCCCCTATCAGGTGGAGATAAGAATTAAATTAGCCTATCTCTTTCCATGGTCATCAGCATCTTTAACGGTGTCTTTAGAGCATTTGACACATTAAACAATTTCCTGAATCTAAATCACAAATGTTTCTCGAAACATCATTCTAGGATATCCAAGCATGAAATGTAAAAGCGTCTAGCTTGCAGGAAATTAATAGTTTGAGTTTTCAAAAGTTAGGAATTGACATCAAGACACTGATTGAAAACAAAACAAATAAGCAGAAAAACATAGTTCAAAAGATAAACACTTCACTTACAATGCTGCAACAAGCAGTGCAACTATCAGAAGAGTGACCTACTAGTGTCATTTGAGAAAATTGAGAGAGAGAACCCCGTATCTGATGAGGTAAAATACCAAGTGGCTGCTCATCATTTCCACCGTAATTGTTGGAGGTTGCAATTGCACCCTTGGTGAATATCCTGAATATATGCATATATATATATATATAAAACTAGCTTGTAACATGGAATTAAATAAAGTTTCCAACCATCAGTTATCAAACAAGACTGGAATAAAAGATTTAAGCAGAGGTTGATCCTTCTTAGTCTAAAAAACTCAGTTAAAGAAGGTTCCAGATTTACCCATTAGGATGGTGCAAGATGTTAACCAAAAGTTCAACTGCTAGAGATGAAGCAATAGGAGCAAGTCCAGGACGAGTAACAGTGCACTGCTGATCCAAAGTCCGATTTGCAGTTGACTGCACAAGTGACAAAGTTCATACTGCTACGTAATGTGGTTAAGACAGAAAATAAGTCACTTGCAATCAGTAAACTCACATCAGTTGGTGCAACCACATCATTGCAGAAGTAACAGCCCAATCTCTGTCCTTCTCTCTCAGTCAAAGCAAGTTCATCCATCTCAGCTGATAGCGTACTTGCATCTTCATCTTTATGGCCAAGGTTAGATCCAAAAGGACCAGGTCCATGCCGCATCACTAAAAAGCTATCAAACCCAAGTGCAGCAGTTATGGCAATCTGCAAAAGCATCATTAAAATGAAAAAATCAGTTAGGTACATTAATAATGCCAACAATTCAAATTCAATGTGCCCTAAGCTCAACAAAAGAATATAGGGTTTCATAACATTGTGTAAAGCACATGAACTAGAACAAGAAATGTGACCTTATTAGCATTTGCACAAAGAAGAGTAGGGAGCCATCGGCTCTCTCTTGTATCAGTCAATAAGAAAACTGCATCATGAGAATCAACCAAATCATGCAAACGCCTACAATCTTCAACCACACCCTCCTCTTCTTGGCTAGTTATTGGATGCCCAGGCATAGGTATAGCCATAACAAAACATTCTGCTTCCTAAAGAATCATATGGCAAATGAATGATGATGAAACTGTTGGTAGCTAACACTAGTTTATATAAAGATACAAATGAATTACCACTGCTGGAAATATTCGCTTGAGGCTTTTAACTGCTGCCATTGCTTTAAAATCACCTCCATTAAGGCAGTCATCCAATGTATATAACGATTGCCTCAATGGATTAGACATAGCAACCCTGCCATTGTCAAGTAATGTAATTTTCCGAACACCCCAAGACTGCAATATAAATGATGTTTTAGAGTTGAAGGCAAAATCAAAATTTAACAGCATAATGTCTAGACACTCACCATAAGCACTCGAGCAACTTGGCATCCAAGTGTGCCTGCTCCTAAAAGAAGACACTTTAAAGAAGATAACTTATCTAGGTCAAGAGAAGGTAAAGCACGCCATCTCATTAATTTTAGATTCAAATCTGCAGCAGATATGGCCAGTCTGTAAAAAGAAACTCTAAATATTAAGAGAAAGAAGAAGAAATTAAATTGGCCTAAGAAGTCCAGCAGATAACGTACCTAGTGGGATCCATGGATTTAGCAAGATCAACATTCCGGGATATAGATCTCCCTCTGTTCCGTTCCCATCCCACTGCATTGGGTACATACTGACAATCTCTCCATCCTAAATGTATACAAGTTGAGAATAGGCAAACAAGGACAAACTCAAGCTGTACGAGATAAAAACTTAAATCATAAGAGTTGTTACCCAATATCTGCCATCCTACCTTGAGGGACAGTAATGAAGGCTTCACCGACAAGAGACAGCGCAAGATCTGCAAATCCACGATTCTCTCTATAGCAAAAAAAGTGAAATTTCTGAAGATTCCATCTCAAACAAATGAGTGCTAGGAAGTTGCGAAGAGGCCAACCAGGATTATTTGGAAGATGACATGGGTCATAGAAACCAAATAGCACCTGTTAAAGCAAGCATAATATCATTAAGAAAGAGGAAACTATGGTCAGTACTGTAAAATAATTGTGCTATATATGAGCACAGCCTACTCAAATTCCAAGGTACCTTTTGGCCATCCTCTTGGCATGCTTCCCAATCCTTTAGATGCCTAACAGTGGCATGAGCATCCGATGTAATTATAACCAAAAAGAATGGCACGTCTGCATCAGATTATCTGATAAGCAGTTTAGACACCCACAAAAGAAATAATGAATAGAAAACTAAAAAAAGGGAACAAGGAACATAGATTACAAGCAGACTAAAAAAATTGAGAAACATTAACCTGATGTCAAACTTGAGTTACGCCACTCATTGCAAGCTGCTGACACAGATTCCGCCTACAAACACAAAAACTTGTTAAATGTATTGATATAAAATTATCCAACTTATAAAGCCAACTTTCTAGGTGTTTATTAAACTTCTGGCCCTTATCATTGACGGCAATCAACCATTAAAAACACTATAAGTTGAAATTTCTCACATTATTTTCTTTCTATTCACCTCTTCTAATGTGAACCATTGTGCAGCAGGCTTCAACTCAACCAACTTTGCAGGTGGATCAAGCACCAACGCTGGGAAAGCAAACCAGTAATGAAAGCTCCACTTTTTCAAGTCAGCAAATGAGATTAGAAGGAACCTTGATAGCACTGAACTATCCTCCAAAGCTTTTCCCGAGTGAATGTCGTCCCATATCTAGTTGTAAAAAAAGCATACCCCTTATATATTACTGTTTCACTTGATATACAAAAGATTCACAACTTTTAAGTACAAAATTACAATTCAACTCATATTGCTACCTCAAGAACAGAAGTAAACCCATTTAAGTAAAGTGATACATATAAAGGCATAATATGTGTGCAAATGTTATTGGTCATGAGAGGGATATAAAATATGTATTCTAAAACATGAAAAGTAATCAATCAACAAGAAGCCTATTCCATTTCCCTATTTTCTCTGTTTTCTTCTTTCTATTTGGCATTTCTTATTTTCTAAACTTTACTTTCTTCTATTCTTCTTCTTCTCTCAATTCTTGAGACAATAATCTCAAAATCTATCTGATCATAACATTTGGCATCAGAGCTAATGATCCTTTCAAAAGATTTACTACGTCAATGTTTCTTCTATATTAGAATTGATCTTTTTGTTCTTTATTCATCTCAAGCTTTGGTTCTTGATTCTTTTCTCTTTGTTTCATCTTAATCATTAATTTCTTGACTCTTATTCTCTGTTACGAATATTTTCATTAAAGAGGAAATAAAGATCAGAAGGGATAAGATGAGATAAGAATTTAGAAGAAAGAAGAGAGAAGGTGTAGAAACACAAAGAGGAGAGAGAAAACAAATACTCAAATCATTTTTCTGGTATGGAAACAGTTATAAAGGTATTCTTATACTCCACTAGAATTGCAATTATAGCTATATATTGCAGTAACTTTTACACGTAACAATTCCCCCTACTTTAGAAAACCTTGTCCATAAGTTTGAACAAAGAAATTATTAAGGAAGTTTACAAAATGGATAAAAAGGAAACAACCATGTCTTCTTTTTGATGAAAATGAACTTCTTTCCATCACCCTTTTGCAATTGCCCATTAACATTCATATTCTCCTTCAAATATTTAAGTTGGTGATCATGAAGGTGTAGAGTGATTTTAATTTCCCTACCATCAAATATTTAAGTTGTCCTATTGTCAGCATCAATGGTGAATGAGTCACCAACGTGAGATTTCCATACATGTTCCTCATTGTTCTGTTCTATAGTCACCACAATATTCATGTTAAAATTCAAGTTGTTTCTCTTCTTAAAAGTCACTATCCATTTTTCTGCCATTAACGCAATCATAAAACCTTTGATTTGTCTATCAGCTATTACCATATCAAGAGCAAGCTTGGTATTTTCTGAAATAGCCATTCCTTATGATTGCATAAATTGATTGAACATTGCCTTCAGGTTGTCTATCTCATATTGATGATGATCGGATTGTAACTGAACTTTCTACATCCATCTCTTACTTCGAATATGAGATTCCTTGAGTTTTTGGATGCTTTCTTCAAGCTTTACAAACTCTTGGTCCCAATCATTTTCTGTAATATTTATGGTATTTTCTCGCCGAGAATCGTAAAGCTCTTATACCATTTGTTATGAATATTTTTGTTAAAGAGGAAATAAAGAACAGAGGAGATAAGATGAGTGAAGAGTCCAAAAGAAAGAAGAGAAAGGGTGTAGAAACACAAAGAAGAGAGAGAAAACAAATACTCAAATCGTTTTTCTTCCCCTATGGAAATGGTTATAGGGGCCTTTTTTTTATACTCCCCCATAATTGCAATTACAACTGTATAATTACTGTAACTTTTATACATAACATTCTTTTTGTTTCATTTTAATCTTTGATTCTCGATTCTTATTTTCTTTGTTTCATCTTAATTTTTTATTTTTATTGTTATTTTCTTTTTTTTTGCATATTGATCTTTTTAATTGTCAAAATTTGTTTTGCAATCCTATTTAAAATCTTAACTAACACTATTCAGATGACAAATACCTAGAATATTTTCTTTTTGATACTGTGTATCCTGGTTAGTATTTTGACAAATTGGCTCAAAAATGGTATCTATTAGAGAACTACGTACCAATTGAAACATCAATAAAATTCGAAGTTCAATTCAATCATGAAAAAGACAGAGTAGAATATACATGGGAAAAACAATTTGAAGAATCAATGCTATTTAAACTTAGGAAATTTAGCAAAAGATGGAAAAGGTACAACAGAACTAAAAATGCTATTCAAACAATGTTTTTGTCACAATTTGGACTTGGCTACACCTTTTTCTCTTCCATCATTGTCACCATTGTCAACATCATTATCAACCAATGAATTGACTTGTTCTAAGCAAGTTAATGCAAGTAGTCATGATGATGACGTCGAGGAAGAAGTATTTGAAGAGGAAGAAATGTCTCAAGAACATGAAACAAAAACAAGAGACGAGAATTACAAAGAAAATGAGGAATTGTTTGAGGAGTTTTGTGCAATCACTAGCAAGATGAACAAGAATGAGAGATTTGTTAGGAAACACACAAGGTTTGTGTAAAATAGTAATGATGATGAGATTTTTGAAAAAATAGAGGATGTTGTCTCACCTAACCTCAATGGCTTTAAAGGTGTACCAACACCAAAAGGAAAACACCTATAAACATCATCTTAGTTTTTGATTCTGGAGGTGGCAATTTATTACAACTTTCATTTCCAAACTTGTGGACAGCATTGATAAAGGAGGAGGCATTGATACATATAAAAATGATATACAATAAGCATAACATGATCAATCATGCAAGTGATATAAAAGATGTATTCTAATACTTGAAAAGTAATCAATCAACAAGAAGCCTATTTCCATTTCTTTGTTATCTCTCTTTGCTTCTTTCTCTAGCATTTCTTATTTTCTAAACTCTACTTTCTTCTATTCTTCTTCTTCTTCTTCTCTCAGTTCTTGATACAATAATCTCTAAACCCATTTGATCATAATATAAAGTACCTTTTTTGCTTCTTCCTTTAACAAGCTCTTTTTATCCAAAGCATGGTAAGCCTCCAATGTATTAGTGTTGTAAATTATGCCCGGGACAGAACATCTATTTCTGTTGCCACGACCCAATGCTGGAGTCACAGATTGCTCATTGTCATCAGCAGGTAGAGAGTCGGTGAGGAGAGTCAAGTGATTGGACACCTGCGAGTGTGAGCAAGGAGCATAGAAACCTGCAGCAACAGTTCACAACTTAGGCTAAATAACTGCTCGATTATAGGACTAACTTTTCATCATGTCCGCAAAATTAAAACTCAATTCAAGTTTCTATCAGCATAATTGAACAGCCACAGAAAAATCCTACACTGAGATGTCTACAAGCTCATGGCAACTCCTAGATTAAAAGAATCCAACACAAGAAATTCCAAAACTAACTCAATTAAATCAACGATGAAATTTGGACAAACACCCATCAAGAAATAAAGGGTAAGAATACAAGGTCAGGTCAAAGCCCAAAATCCAATATTTGTCCTTAGTAAAGAGCGGAAGGAACTGTTATCGTAATAGAAGGGACAGGCACTTAACCAGTGATGGGTAAGGGAGAATCGTCTACGCCAAGCTTGTTGAGCTTCAAAGAAGACAGTCTATGCCAGAAGCCCTCATCGACAGCACTTTGAAAGGGGGCGAATTGGAGAAGAGATCCTTTCTCTTCCTCTATTCTCGCCATCGTTTCTTGTTCACTTCTTACCCTCGCTTCGATTGCGTTGATCAATATCGGATTTGCACTTTCTGCACGTCAAATTCTATCCTCCATTTCATGCCTTTGATAAAATCTTTTATAGGCTTATTTAAAATCCAGTTCATGTAAGCAAGCAAAGCAACTTCTCTTACGCAAAGGGGAAATGTGATGTTACGAACGTCAGTATTGTAATTTTTAAATTTATAAAATAGTTATTAAATTTTTAAAAAAATCTCAAAATAATCCTTATTGTATAATTTAAACCTTTTTTTTCAAAAAATTATAATAATATAAATTTAAAATATCAATAATTAATTAATTAATTAATTTTATTTTTACATATTTTATATATAAATAATAATCATAATTAATATAAAAAATTATTTTGTTATTATAAAAATATAAAATTTAAAAATAATATAAAAATATTTAAAAATATTACAGCAACGGTGGACCTCTTGATACTTACTTCATCGGTGTTAAAGTAGGCTATAGAACTCTTGAACAACAGAGTCGTCTTCTAAAAAAAAGGTGAAAACTTTCCGGCTTTTTAATCACTTCTCTCTCTGGAAGAAACTTCATCTTATTTCCAAACGTAAAATCGATGAATGGTTTATTTTTTTGTGCTCGTGAGCTGATGTTTTGTTTTCGAGATTACATTTTGTTTACAACTTTATAGTGTATCGTTTGTTCCTATTCTCTATGATACTTGTGGTTTTCACGACGAGAGTTTCTTGGTTTGGAGTTTGTGGATTCCTTTTCCCGAATAGTTTAAAAGTT
>JAOTAX010000002.1:22299363-22312051 GCA_025629825.1 Erythroxylum guanchezii | reverse complement strand
TGCTTGGTTAGGATATGGCATATCCCTTGGGATAGTTTTGATGTCAAATACTCTAGTGGCTATGCTTTGGTTGAAACTTTAATGTTGGAAGGGGACAAGGTCAAAACAACTAAAATGTGTCACCAACATGCGGTGGACTGGCTTTGTGTGAAGTTGCAACTTATTGGAGAGATGGCTTACAAGTTCAACTTACCGGATTCGACTTGGACTCATCCGAGGTTTCTTGTTCTTACACACTCTAAACAGCAGCACATTACTCTTTTAAACTTTGTTGATTCCGAAGCTTTTTTCATGCTACAACCGATGTCGATACTTATGAAACTTATGTTGCAACATGCTGATTTTGTGATTAGACAGTGGTTGATTCCATGGGACTGGTGTCGTGCTCCCGACCTCAACCTTGAGGACAAGGTTGTTTTGATGGGGACGGTATTGTTATGTACCAAGTAGGGCGGAGCGTGAATTACAACAAGAGCCCAATAGTAAAGATGAGCAAGTTGGCTCTAATCACTTGGTGGATGGTCGCTTATATGGAGAAATCGGTTAAGGGAATGGTTAAGCTAATTGTTATGAAAAATGTATTTCTTCCTCTCATCCCCATCTCTCTGTATTCTCTTCTCATCTCCTCTCTGTTGAAGCAATCTTGTTTCCCTTTGAATTAGTGAATCCAATTTCCAGAATTTCCTCATCTATTTCTTAGTTTGAATCTTGTATTTCTCTTTTAATCAATACAAATATCTCCAATTTCTATCAATTTCCAGTTAACTCTCCTTGTTGTTATTTACAGTTCACAACACTCTCTCCCCCACATTTCCGCCATAGTCATTTCATTTCCCTCCCCTCTCGACGGAAGTGCTGCAGGTAAACTTTAAATTACATGTTTTGTTTGTTTTTGCTAAATGTGTGTGCATGTAAGGTTTCGGTGCTTGTAAGGTTTAGGTTTTATTAAATGTAAGGAGTACGTTACTGTCCATCTACTGCCTTGGTCCTCTTCATTTTCTCAGGTATAAGGAGCCTTCCTCATGGTCCGCTGTAAGCTGGGCGGGGTTCTCCTCTACTAATATGTTCTTAGGGGGTAATGGAGGAAGCTGAACGCAGCTACGGCTGCAGGTTGGGAAGTATGGATAGGAATGGGGAGGTAGATTTTTTATAGATGTAGACTCTGGCAATTGATTAGTCAGCTGCCTCGAGCTTCCTGACAGGGCGGCTGTTGCAGGGCAGCTGGTCCTTTCTCTTTGTCCGATCGTTGGACTCCACTGACGTTTTACTACCTTCTCCTTCAGTACTTCTCCGTTATATTTATAGCCTTCCCTGTTAAAATCTCCTCTTACCGTTTTCACTGTTTTTCTACCTACTAGTTACTTCTCTCTACCCAACAGTGGTTCCAAAGGTCATAGCGCGTAGTTTCTTTGTTTTTCAAGCATCTAGTTCACGTCCAACACACCAAATTATTATTTTTTTAGGTCCGTCTGCATCATTACGTTATTGTTTCGTTACTTGCTAATAAATCGACCTCTCGTTTTGTGCGTGATTTTTACGTTGACTGTTCGAGTTGTTTATTGAGGCCGGTTAGAGTTTCTTTATATATATATATATATATATGTATATACAGTAATCTTATTAATATTGAGTTTATTTTTAGTTTTAGTTTGTTGTATTCTTGGTTTTATTTTTATTACTATTTACATTTATATTATTTATTATTATTTATTATTACTATTATATCTATGTTTTTTAATATCTATTTCCCCCTTTTTCTTCTTAGTATCGGTATTCGTATTAGTAGTTGTATTAGTACTATTTATCCTAAGTATATTTTTTTTTGGATAAATCAGATGATTTTATACAGAAATAAAAATAATGTATAAAACTTTAAAGTCCCAAACAAGAGCCTCTTGGAACTTCGGAAACGCAGGGAACATGCCTTGATAGCTCACCATTGGACAAATAAACTTACCAGAAAACACAGAAGCTGCCTTTCAAGCCTAAACAAATCAAGCTGCTTAGAAAGGAGCATCGCCACAAAGTTTAATCAGTTTGGTATCTACACACAAAGCTTTGCATATTCTGTTATTCACTGGTAGGGGCTCATCTCATCAGTTTACTGAATGTGGTAAGTTCAGTTCACTACCTGATGCCACCTTTTTGAACCGTGATCTTCAAGGTGTGCAAATGCTGTCAAAATTGCTGAATGGCTGCTGTGAAAACTGTTCAAACAAGTAGATGGCACACCAATGTGCTTTCCTGGCTTATTTACCTGCAAAAAAAGTTAGAGAAAGAAACAGAGACCTCACCAATTACCTTCTCACTGGGATGGAGTGGAGACTTTCCATAGCTTGGAAGATTGTGCTGGAGATCACACTCCCAACATCCCTGGCTTCATCCCTAAAGGTTCTATTGTTCCGTTCCGTCCAAATGTTGTAAACGGTTGTTGAAAGAAGAATGGGGAAAGAGGGAATAGTTGTGGGGCTGGTAGTGGGGGAAATATTAAACCAAGTCCTGGCATTAGGGGCGGGGCAGAGGGGGAATTTACTGTGAGGATATATTTTATTTTCTTTTAATACTCTTTAATTATTTATTGAATTTTCTAGTATTTAGTTTTTGTTGTCTTACTATTTTATTATTGGATCGGGTTATACATCAAGTATGTTTTCATCTTTTATTGGAGTTCTATATATTTAATTCTGCGGCGTGCTAGTTTTTATTTATTCTGTGTTCTGCATCATTATTTTGCATGTCATCTCTGCATGTGGGTCTACCGGAAACAGCCTCTCTATTTTGTAGGGGTAAAGTTGCGTATTATCAAATCTCTCCAGACCCCGCCTCAATGCGAGATTTCAAACTGGATGCGATGATGACATCAAAATATCAAATAAAAATAATTATTATCAATAATAAAATATAATTTAATTTTCAATAATAAAAATATATTTTATCTTAATATGTAATTGTTATTAAAATATTGTTATATTTATATTAACAATTTTAAAAAGAAATACAAAAATTTGAGACCTCTTAATTTTCATTTTAACATATTTTTAATTATTCTTTATAAAAAATATAACTAATATTTACTATATGAATTTAATATTATATTATTAATGACGGCGAAGAAGAGAGAGAAGGAGAGTGTCAAAAAATAAAGACAGGAAAAAGAAGGTAACGAGGGGTTGGGTTTTTTTAAAAATTTTCATTTTTTGTAGAAATGTACCTAATTTTTTAAAAAATTTCGATACCAGTTAGCATATAACTAGTATTCGAAATAATGGTAGTATCGACGAATACTAGACTAGGCTGGTATTTAAATCCGATATCAAAACATTCTATTTTGTACTATTTTTTGACTGATACAATACATACTGTACTAATATTGACCGGTACAATACGAAATTCGTTACAATAGGAAAAGGATCACAAGATACTTTCATTGTGGCCAAACTAAATTATTTTTTTCCTTCTCATCTGTCTTACAATTATACCTGTCTCATAAATAATTAAAACTTATTTTTAATTATGTTAACAAGTTTTTGATATTCCACCTTTATTTTTGTCACAATATAAATATAAAATTTTGTTTTTAAAATTCCTACAAACAAAAAGTGTGGTGTAAAATTTAATTAAGCAAGTTTTAATTTAGTGATATTTGCTCTCGATAAATCTTCTAATTCAATTATTTAGTCTTGGTTTTGTAAGAAAGTCGTTTGATATGATTTCACATTGCAGTATGCTTATCATCGTGAGAGTAGCTTGAATTATTCTCATATGAATTTTAATTTATTTGTTGGAGCGTCGCCGAGGACTTTATGTCCTGGTCTTAAACTTATTGTGAAGTACAATATTATTCTACATGGTAATGTTGGTTACCAAGTTTTACGAAGTTAGCCCGAGTTAAAGTAAAATCAGAATTTTGCAACATTCTCGTTGTTCTCCTAATTAATAAAATCTTTTGATATTAACGAGTCTCTAAATGGTTGAGAGCCTAAACAACCTTTTTCAAGTGCAGTCATTTTCAATCATAATGTCATATCTCAACTCAAAATGTTACATTATTAATTTATGCTTTTGTAACCAATTAGTTGCTTGTAATTTTATATATGACATTATTATTTAATTAATAAAGATATTTTTTATTTTTATATATTATGTTAATTACATTTAATCTTTTAATATTAAAGGTAAAATTCCTTAATAATTACTGCATAATTAAAATTACGACCAGATCATAATTATGAAATTCAATTTGCGCTTATATATTATTTCCAAATTGTTTTTAGTTATAGTTTCATCAAGACGGGATATTGATGGAACAGTAAAACTAACATATGCTATGTTTCTTTTCTATAAAGAAAGCAATTAATATCATAAATTAAAGTATAAAAATAATTTAACTAATGTATAGGCGTTTATTAGATAATAAGTTCACTAAACTGACCCAATCATGAGAATCGTGAACAAACCCAATTATAAGAATCCTAAATAGAATATTACTTACGTGTCTGTGAATTTTCTTATTACGATAGTTGTATACTTGAGATTACCAAGGTATCTTATGTCGAAATTACTATGTTTTGATACCACTTATGATCTATCCTATTTAGAGTTGCTTAGTCGGTAGTGGATGCAGTATGAACCATACGGAGATAGCTAAGTAAGTCAATAAAGAATTCGGCATTCCAAAGTAATTAGAGATAATGTTCTAATGTTCTTGATTACTAGTGATTTAAGGGATTTTCTAGCCAGAGTGCATTGACATTAAAAAAGTTATTTTGAATATCAATTATAAATCAATTACTAATTAGTAAGAACGAATATTATTGGATTAAAAAGTATACACTATATCTATACTCTGTCTAATTGGAACATTAGATAATGAACTGATTAAATGATACATCATAATCATACATAGACACGTTAAATCAAACCACTTTAACATTCTTAATATTTAATTGGTATAACATATTATTATACGTCATTCTTGATTTGTGATTATAAATTGATAAGTTGAAGGATTAAAGATAAATTAAAAGGAATTTTAATTTATCTAATTCTAACTATGAATTATAATTATAATTCATAGTCATTGTCAATATATTAGGAAATATTAGGAGCTTAATGAGTCACACATAAAGAGCAGTTTAAAGTAGAAATATCAATTTCAATTAAGTTGAACTTAATTATAAAGTTTGAGAAATTTTAGGGATAGAATATGAGATATTTGATTCTATTAAAATATAATTAATTATAATTAAAATTTGGCTTTAATTAAAATTGAAATATTTAATTTTAATAAAAATTAAAAGCCCTAATTTTTTATTCTATATATAGGAATAAGCATATGGGGGTTAGCACTCCTGCGTATTCATCTCAAAGAGTTTAGTGTTTTTTGACTGTTCTGTGGATATTGTTAGAAGTTGGACATGTGAACAGCTTATAGTTGACACATCGAAAAAATTTCAAAAGGATTTCATTAGGAATACCAAATTAGTACGATTTCATATTTTATGATTTAATTATTTTTCAAGTTATTCAATTATTAAGATCCGATAGAAAATCGTAAAAATTTATTTTTCTATTTTGCTCGTGATTCAATCACTTCTGGTTTCCTAATAACAAGTACATCCAATCCACCTTAGTTTTATGACTGGAACTAATTAGAATGTGTTCCTTTATAGGATAATATCTTAATAAAATACTATATTCATATCATTTGTGTCACAACCCGATACCACATCGGGTCTATGACAATCGCCACATAACCAAGTTAAGGACACTTACGGTATCTTTAATCTGACTATGCAAGGCTAACTGAACATCTCTCCTTGTTTTGTTGAAAAATTTAGGCAGCATAACGACTGTATTTTAAAAATTCCAAAACTCAATCAAATACATACAAATAATTTTAAATATACTTCTATATTCACATCAAAAATTTTACTACAACTTCAGGACATTAAGTCCACTTAAAAGCAATCTCAAAAATAGTACCAAAAGTCCATACATCAAATCTTTTACAAGCTACAAAACAGTCAGGTTATAAAGTCATAAAGCATATCAACATAAATAATCTAATAAAAACAACAAAACAGTTCATGAGCTACTATGCAACTAAAGTATAAAACATAAACTACCCACGTGCGGTAATACCACAAAAATGTCAAAAGACGCACGATCCACTCAGAGCTTCAAGATCACTAAATTAACCTGCATGGTTAGAAGGCGGAGGGGGTGAGTACACTATGTACTCAGTGAGTAGGAAAAACATATATCACAAATATAACTCGATACACACCAAGACGGTATAATTAACCTATAAGGTGAACATACATTACATAGAAACACATAGGCCTACCCTATGACTCAACGTATACTGGTTAGGAACCATATAGGCCTAGTCTATTAATCACTCATCGGGTGAACATAGGTTCCAGTTCTAGTACACATAAGTAGAAAAACATCACATATATAAATCAAATCTCGTCAGAAAACAAATATCAGAATAAGCTAAAACAATCATGTGTGTTACCACTAGTCGGCCAAACTAATGTGCACACCCACTGATTTTCGGTGTTGGCTTGACTTTCATCCGTGGTGAGTCCGGAATACAGCCGACAAGAGTATCATGACCCTAGGTGATGACCTCGTCGGTGTCTAGGCCCTAGGTGTGGAATCACTCTCAAGTCCTATAGAAACGTGACGATACGAATACTCAACTTTTATGTACTAGTTTCAAGAGTACAGAGGTCGCTTAATCAGTTGTGTATAGCACACGATTGACCAATCGTTTCCTCACCAATCACAAAAATCATATATAAAAATTAAGAACAAAAATCTAGTAAGGCACTATACCTTTATTTATCGGTACAATTGATAAAATGAAAATATGCCATCGCTCTAAGCCAAAAGAGAATAAGAACATGCAGTATACATGACTTGATTGTGCATATGTAAATTCCAAAACATTATTTCATGTAATAAAAGTCATCTTTTGCACTCCAAATGTAAAGTTGTTCAAAAACATAGTTTCAGAAAATAAAACATTATTCTTTTGCACTTTAAGTACAAGGTTGTCAAAAATAATGTCATTTCTCAAAATACGTAATAAAAACATCAGTTTCAAAACAATGTTGTTTATTAAATACACTAGTATACTAGCATCTATTTGAGATTCAATTCTATTATGCATTACCTAGGTTCAAAATTCGCATACAAGTCATCATGTATGTCTTAGGATAATCTAATCCTATTTGAGAGATACGGCTTCCACCAACTCACCTCAAAAGAAGATATACACTCCCTTAACTTCAACAATCCTCAATACGAGCTTCCTGATTCACAACTCCCGAGCCTTTATATATAAAAAGAACATACAATGTATTTACTACTTAAACATGAATTTCATATTTATACACTATCACATAAATGTATAAAACACAATATCACTCTCTTTAAGCTATAGGATTCGACCATTAAATTTCTCACATGATTACTTCCTCACTATTCACATTAGCTTTTCTTTTGCATTTTCTAAGGCATTTAATGCCTTTAATCTAATACTTACTCATTTCAAAACATAATTAAGCACATTTTTATCCAAGCACATTAGGTCGTTACCTATCAATCTAAGCAAAAATTCAAGTTTACTCTAAGTAAATATGAAAGCCGCTTTCAATATATATCATTTCGAATCTTTAAATCCTAAGCCAAGTGCAATCTTTAAATCCTAAGCCAAGTGCACTTAGGCATTTTATCAAACACCTAATGTGTATGACTTTCAAGTCACATTTTCAAGACTTTATCATAGTAATTCATGCTCCTATCTTATTATATAACAAATAATTCCAATCAACAACACATTTCACCACTCCATTTAATCCAATTCCCTTCATTTAAGCCATATTCATCATAATTATACAACTCATTCCATTAATCCATTCTTTCTTCCATCATTTCGATTAAGCCTATCCAAGATACTTCTCCATTTTTCATCATCAATTCACTTTATACATGTACAATTAATATCATAGAATTCATTTAGATCATCAATTTCAAAAGATAATTAAAAATGCACAAACTTCACCAAAAGGGGACATTTCAGTTTTGGCTTAAAGAACCATCTCTATGACATATTTCATTCATCTAAAATATGTTTCATGCATATTCAAGCATGGAGAACACTTAACAACAAACTCAAAATCCTAATGTAGAGAGAGATGAGACAAATTTTATGTGATGCCCTAATACTCTTTGGGAGGATATTACGAGTGTCACATACACAGAACAGACAGAAACCAAAATATTTCGCCGAAACATAGCATTCAAAATCTTCCATTGGAAGCAATTCAGAGCAAACATATATCAAACTATACGTTGAACTTAAAACAAACTTGTTTCAAACCATACATACATTATAGCAAAAACTTACAACAATTCAGAATCATACACTTTATATACAAGCCAAAATAAACTCAAAATACATTTTTATCAAAACAAGACTCAGACTCCATTGGCCATCGCGGTTGTTTTGTCCCAGTCCCTATGTCCCTCGTTTTGAACCTATACGGGGCAAATCCACTGTGCTAAGCATATAACTTAGTGATTAATAACTAAACTATAAGTCAACAATAGATACAGGAATTCAGAACAAAACTGAGTTTTATAAATAACATAATTGCTCATCACAAGAGGGTATAAACCCTTCAGAAACAGAACACAATTTAGCTTATGTCAAAATCAAACTGAAATTAGAGTACAAAATCATAAGACTGTTAAATCCATTTACAGAAGCGGGTAACGGGACTTATACATAAGAGACCGAAGTCTCAACACCGAAGTGTCACAGAAGAGACCGAAGTCTCGACACCTAAGTGTCAATATCAGAAGACACCAAAATTTCAATAACAAAAGACACCGAAGTGTCGATAACAGAAGACTCCGAAGTGTCACAAAAGCAATTGCAGACCCTTCTAAGCATGCCTATTTACCCACATCTAGGACTTAACAAATTCAAAAATAGAATATCTAAAATCCAATTTACATATCATCAAATAACTTTGCAAATCATTCAATGGACCAAAAGCAGTAGCCAATAAAATAGTCAAAGCAAAACTATCAAATTTGACCATTTAAATTACTTACAAAATATACCGTCTAAATTACTTACAATTATTCATCAAGACTTACTTACAGATAAGACCAACTAAATTACTTACAATTATTCATCAAGACTTACTTACGGATAAGACCAACTAAATTACTTACAAAAGCTCCTTTTTTGCTTATTGCCTCGACGTCTCGGCAATATCTGGATTTGGTCGCTTGATAGGTTTCTCTAAAACATTTAATACAAACACATATCACTATTTTGCATAATTATGAATTCAATTATGCACATTCATGTATACTGAATATGCAGGATGCATGTTTATGACAAATTCCGGGTTTCTTATCCTTAATCTTGTCACATTCTCAATCATGCGAAATCATATTCAATTCCTCAATCCAGATTTATTTCACAACCAACTTTCTGGTCCACTTTGTTCAATTATTCTCATCAGGTAGGTAAGGTAATTAGGTAATACTTCCTTTTAGAAAGTTGTCCCGTTTGTCTTAGGTTTCCAATGATACCAAGTTCATCCAATTTGGGTCGGTATACTGAAAGTTATTCCCAAAAGATTTAAGACTATTCTTAAGCTTTAACAAAATTCTCATCTCAACTTCCAATTAGATTCTGAAATTCTTAGAGGCAGAATTATAATTCTATCTTATGACTCTAGTTTAATTCAAAACAAGAATCACTCTATTTGGAAATCCACAGATCCAAATATAAGTAAATTACCGAAGTATGTTCAGTAAAAGCATCCCAGTTATCATACTTCAGCACAGTCACAATTTCATCTTAAATTCTTCAATCAATACAATTCAGAAAATTCTAATTTTTGGTGGAGTATAAAGATCAATGTCTTATGAATCTATTGGTTCAAGAATAAAGTTATTTGGATATCAGATGAAGAAGTTATAACAAAAAGATCAAAGTATGTTCAGAAAATAACCTCCTTTGGATAAACAGGGAAGTCGCGATCATGTACATGCACGACCGCGATACTCCGGGTGGTCTTACAAAGACGCGATCGTACACATGCACGATCGCGACATTTCTGATGGTCTTGCAAAGTTGCAATCGTGCACATGCACGACCGCAACACTGCGGTTGCGATTCCTTCTTCTTCACCTTACTTATTTTTCCAACTCTTCCTAAAATAGACTTTCGGGTCACTTTTACCATATTATTTTGACAATGAAAACAAAGGATTTAGGCCAAACTTTCTTCTAAACAATTGTTCTTTTATGTCTCAAGTTTCTAACAACACCAATTTTGTGCAATTTGGTTCAGTATTTTAAAATTTATCCCTAAAATACTACATACTATTGACAAACAGTGAAAAATTCCAGATACTCAAGTTCAAGCCAATTTTTGACATACTTAGTGACAGAAATCAAATTCTACGCCTTCATGAAAGTTGTAGATATAAGTTTCTAGTTTAATCCGAATTTAAATTCATCTAATTTGGATACTTATAGGGCAAGATATGACTAAAATACTGAAACCTATCTAGTATAACTACTCATCCGAACCAGTTTCCAGCATGTATCAAACCTCAATTCTTTACCATTTCAGTATACAATTGATCCATATCAAACATCAAACAACACATGTTATCACAGGATACCAAGCTTATAATTTCCTTACCTTACTAAACTTCAAATTCAACTCCAAGAATCTAGCTAAACTAAGCTTCCAAACATCCAACACATACCTAAGTTTAAGGTGTAACTTTCAGCACCAACTAGATAATATTACATAAAGTTACATGTTGGGACCCCGCCCTTGCGAGTCACGTGCCCGACATCCTACGTGACACCTGGACATGTATCCCATAAGGATGGCGTGCCCACACCAAGTCAAACCTCAAAAACGAACTCATTTCTCCTATTTCTGAACAGATTTTGGGAAACCTCAAATCAGAATTTCAATAAGACTTCTTTAGAACATTTGTTCTCCTTTGTCTTACGTTTCCAATGACATTAAAATCATTCAATTTGGAGCAAAAATCTAAAAGTTATAGCCCATCCATTTTCGGATTGTCTTTAGAAAAACCAAGCACACTTTTCTCAACTTCCGTCCTAAAATTGAAAATCTTAGAGGCTAAATTGACAATCAATACCTTAAGAGGAGTTGTACCTCTAAGTCTCTAGTTTATTTAGGGATAAGAATCATCACATTTGGACCTCTACAGTTCAAGATATCACCAAAATACTGAAGCATGTTCAATAAAATGTCCAACTCATATTCTTCCTAACGATCCCTTCACTTTGATTCAATCAAACTTTTTCAGATTAAGCCCAAAATCTATAAATTTTTTTGGAGAGATAGAGGAATGTGTTATGAACCCAATGCTTCAAAAATGAGGTCATTTAGAGGTCAGACGAAAAAGTTAAGGCCAAAAGAGTGAAAGATGTTCAGGTTAGGAAATCAGCATAGTCGCGATCGCGAAATGCTTCCTTTCTTCCCCCCTTTGCTTTTTCTTCCTTAGATCTTTTTAGTAAAAACGGCATAACTTTCACTACAATTATCAGATTAAGCTCATTTTTAGACCATTTTAAAGAAGACTTCTAGATCTATAACTTCTATGAAGAACTTAAAAACAAATTCTGCCTCTATAAGGGTAAAAGTTTCAAAACAAACAGCTGTCCTGAAAGTCCATTCTATGCAACATCCAAACTTCTAATAATCATATCTTTCAACTCCAATGTCCTAAAATTTCATACTATATATCATTGGAAAGATAGGAAAATAATCTACAACTTCCAGGAAGACAACTTTGTCCAAATCAGCCTAGGTCAATATAGTATTTTGCCTAAAATCAGAACACACATTCTCACCCTTATGGAAAAACTTGAAAATGCAAAGTACCAATTTTGGAATATCATCGGCATAACACAAACATACTTTATCAACATCAAAATATAAGAGTTTTTACAAAGCTTTAGTGGGCATTTTCAGCTACAATACATCAACATCTCAAAATGCCAAAATACAAAAAGTTACATGAATAATAATTTACTCAAAATGCAACTAAAGTCTTGTAGTTACAATTCTAGCGTAAAACACAAAAAGATGCAAATTTTTGGAGTGATGCCTTGATTCTCTTTCACTCGATCCCTAGCTCGTCACCTGGAGAGGGGAAGGAATGGGGGTAAGCTTAAAGCTCGTGGTAACAGTTTTATAATCAGTAATAAGCATAAACCATTGAAAACAATCATAAGCATTGCAATTTCTCACAAAAATCCATAAAACATATACTTCTCAACTTGTCAAATCAATTCACAATTCACATAAGTCAAGCATTCATCAAACATGTCAACATATGAAAACACATAAGCACATCATAATGGCTTGGGTAGATCCATAAACATGACGAACTACACAATTCCACAAAATGGTCTTGTGTAGTTGTAAACTTGAGGGAGTCCATAAAGGAATTCCGTGCCACTAGCAGGCAGGCAGGAGAAGCCTTAACTTGGTCAACGTGCACGTGACAATTCTTAGATGGACTACACTAAACCCATATAACATGTAATTCATGAACTGAAAATATTTTGCCCATATGGCACATTTTTGAAAACTTGT
>JAOTAX010000002.1:22286354-22299263 GCA_025629825.1 Erythroxylum guanchezii | reverse complement strand
GCCTTAGTGTTTTAAACCTTAAGTAAACTACCCAAAATACCCCTTTATGCATGTATTTACCACCTTTACTTCAACTAACCCAAGAAATAAATTCCACCAACATAGACATCAATAAATAGAAAAAAAATTACTCCCAAAAATATTTTATCTCTCCAAACCTCATAATTATCTAAATCATGCTTAACAAAAAAAACATCCGGGAGCCAACATTACATGAACCACTTCTTGGTGAAATAACTTACAAAGATGATAATCCAAGCTTCATCAAAGGTCCAAAAGTTAAGAGGAGGAGTAGGAGAATTTCAGTGGAGAGAAGAGATCAAAGTGAAGACTTGCTCAAGTAGAATTTGCCATATCCAAAGGTTGGTGTCATGGAATTAGAGCAACATATGTCTCCATGCATGAGGTTCATGTGTCCCTTGACGGAGCTACCATGTGTCAATGATACATTAGGTCATATGTCACACACTTAGTGCTACCATTTGTCAATGCTTTAACCATGCCAAATGTCACTAACTCATAGGTTAATCGTTTTCATTTTCATGTACCAACTTAACTTGCCACTTGACAACTTTTCCTAAACCAAATGTACGTTTAAATACCTTAATTCTCTAATGACATCAATTAATTCCAATTCACTAACCATTATCCACTTGACCAAAAATTCAAATCATATGTCTTTCTTTTTCAAATCATAGCACAATTTTAAGCTCTGACCTCCTAGTAGTACCCTTGGTAACATCGAAAATAATTGTATCCATATTTCCATCTCATTCTGGCCCTAAAGACTAGATTGCTCCTATTATGGCTGCTTTCGCCACAGGACCTAGAAGAGCTCCCATTATTATTCCAGCTCAATCTGTTCAGCTCCAAAGCAGCTCCAATGACCCCCAAAAATATGGTCTACCTACTTCGTTACAATGGTTCCTGATGAGAACTACCTACATCAAGGTTGGTTGTTAGGGAAGGGATGGAGTAGAAATATAGTTTACGTTTCAACTTGATCAGTTCGCCCGCAGGGACGAATGAATAAAGCTTTTCTTCGGAAAGAAGGTGGTAAGACCCTTGCAGAGTTCCCCAACAGCATAAAGCTTTCCAAGCTCGGACCCAACCGAACAACAATGAGCACTCAACTCCTTTTATAGTCTAGTAGTTGTTTTTTTTCTATTAGTTGCGATGCGAACAGGCGTTTACTTATGATATTTTTTAAGTAGGCTTGCGTTAGTTGTCTGCTATAAGATAGCTAGTTTTGGGGCTTTCGACATAAAAAAGCTCGGCTTCGCTATCGCTCATGACTTGTCGGCCCGGAATGCCTCTGTTCTATACTAAAAGACTACTTCGGATGAACACAATTTTAACTCATATCAGACATGTGCTTTCATAAATATGTAACATTTCATCTAGGGTATATTTTGGGGCCTTGCATTTTACCTAAGCCTTCTTCTGATGATATCTTCAAATCCTTTGAGAATTTCTCAAATCTAATGATAGATTTGAGTTCCTTGACCCCAAATTAGCTTAGAACACTTTTATTTGGGTTGGAGAATCAAAAAGAGGGTGGAATTTTAGGGATGGCCGAAACTAGCTTCTTCTTCTCCTCTCTTCTCCTTTCTTCTCCTCTCTTTTAAATAAAAGAAGATGTTTTAAGTCTCTATCCACGATCATACATAAGAAGGGTCTAGAATATTGACTCTTCTTTGACCAAAATATGGTGAAAGTACTTTTTTGCCCTTAGGTTTTGTGAAATTACCATTATACCCTCCAACTTTTCCTAAATTTGCTATTAAGCCCAAAATTTGGGAATGACTAAAACTTGTATTTTTATTTTGGTCCTCAGACTTTTGCAATTAAGCTTTCTAAGTGTCCCATAAGTCTATAAATCATGTCTAATCCCCTCTAAGGCATTAGAACACATTTAATTCAACCACCATGGTCATATCCATCCAATGGACTCGGTTTTACACACTTAAAAGCTTATATGTTAGAAATCTTCAAGATTTCGCATACCGATGAACTTTAAGTTCATGTAAGGGCATATAACATTATAAATCATTAACATATATACCTAAAGGACTTAAATACATCTTTGAAATCATATACAATCATGTATGTATCAATATACAGTAGCATCTCCAAATATAGCACAATACAAAAGGCTCAGAGAGTCCGACGTTACAATTTGCTTCTAGAGTATAAGAATTCTCTTCTCCAACTTATGTTAACTGTAATTCAATACAATGTACCATACATAACATTTAGCAAAAGACGACAATAAAAAAAGAAATCTATTATGAAATTAGACAAAAAAAAAACAGAAACACAAGGAGCCTATAATATAACCATTAACAATACATATGGAAAAGTTGTTGAAGAAATTTATGCTAAGTTAGAAATATAATATAAGGAAATAACCTAAAATGTCAACAAAACAATGGATAATTTTCTAACTAACTTTGAGGCACCATTATAATTCTCAACAGCAAAGCATCATATAATAAGAGCATCATAATACTAAGAATTTATAGCCACAAACATAAGAAAGTAGAAGTGAAACTTAAAAAAAAATACTTACAATTATAAATTTCATATTTATATTATATATTAGGATTTAGCATATGCTTAAAAATACAAATGAATCCAAAAGTAAAAGTAAAAACAAAAACAAAAACTTAAAATTTTATTCCACGACGTATCCACTTAAATTATATTGATTCTAACTTTCATTTGGTACAAAGTTATCATGATTAAAGGGAGTCTCATCATCACTATCATTCATTAAATGACATGTCAATAATTTTCAACCAAAATCTTCTTCTAATTTACTCTGATCTATAAAATTTAGTTCTTTTAAAACTTAATATACTTAGAAATCAATATGATCCAAGTGAATTGGATCAATAGAACTACAAGTTTTATTAAAAGTCTTACTAAAAATAAAATTGTTAAATTGTTATAAAATTATAAGAAATTAGATTAAACTTAATAATGATAATGGAATACCTTTTTTAAAACTTCAAGTTGCATTAGAAAAATATCAGATTGTTCAACCTCTTGTATTCTAATTTATTTCATTTTTTTAATGGCTGGACTAAAATGTGATCCTTTATTTTACACTGAGTTTTATTCTTACATTGCCTAAAAATACAAATTGTGATCTTATATGCGCGTGAAGCAAAACTAAAAATATGGTCAATATTTTTTAAAATAAGATTTATATAACGAACAACACATGAAGACCAATAAATATGCTCATACTTTGATTGTAATAAGTACCCAACTAATACATAATTAGTTACATTATTCATAACAAAATGCACAACATTCTTTGGTCCAACCTACTGGACAATTTCATAAAATAATTCAGACAAAGCATTAGCACTTTTTACCATATCAGAAGAATCAACATACTTGATAAAAATTGTTCCAATATTACAATTAGCTAACAAATTAATAAAGGTTCTTTGTCTTTGATAAGTCCACCCATTGCCATAATAGTGTATCTTGTTGATTCCTAACTAGACTTATATGTATACACAATTAACTAACATTCCTTTTTTAAATCTTAAAGTAAAGGCACATGCATCTTATAATAAAAAGATACCTTAAATTCTAGACCTATTGTTGTTGTGCTATTGCTTCTTAAAAATATGGTAAATTTAAAGCATTTAAAGGAATACATAAGTGATAGAACCATCTAGCTCATGCTTTTCTTGCATCACAAAACAACTACCTTATCAACCAAAACACTTTTTAGACTAGGTTGAGAACCAAAAATAGTTCTTGAGGCAAAATAAGAATCTATGTCAATAGTAGCTTTCCTTTTTTCCTTAATCTAATACTTATGGTGTTTCATCATCTCCAAAAGATATATCACGAGCCTCTTTATTACTTTTTTTTTACTTGTTGCTGCAAATAATTTCCAATCCTATCATGTACTTCAAATGATACTTTTTTTTCCAAAAAGGAATATTACTCTTAACACCAATAAGATGTTCTTTCATTCTATAAAATCCTCCCCCTTTAAATATTCTACCATAAAACATACAATTAAATTGGATATTCCCATTAGATGTTTAAGAAGAAGAAAAATAATTCTATGGTGGATCAAACTTACCACAAATAGAGGATGCAATCTTCATCAAATCTTTTTCTGACGATTTCATATTCTCCATTATGATTTAACCTAAAAAATATAAAACAATAATTAGGTATACTATCATCAGGGCAAAATGTCTCCTACTTAAATAATTCTCATCTTACAAAGTTTTTATTTTTTAACTTTTAGAATTATAAACTAATATAGAATTCAGAAGTTTATACTAATTCCAATTTAGTATTATAACAAATGACTAGATCAAGTCAACATTAAGGCAAGGTTTCACAATATTGAGTTTTATTCTTAGATTAATATAATCATCAACTTTCTCAACAAATGATAACAAACCAACATACTGTTTTCATGTATAATGCCACATTATATCTAGATTATGAGACAGATAGTTAACCCTCAAATAATTATTAACCTTGAAGCTTAATAGATTTTCAAATTGAATCAACCTAGAGATTATTATAATTATGTATGACTCAAGTTATGCTGTTGGTATGTTTGTCTGTAAAACTGAAACATACAGTATATGAAGCCTATAACTTTAGTTATAAAATTTCCTTTTAAATTATTGGGTACATGTTCATATCTAATTTGTTAATTGTATAAAGTATAAGAGTGGGATTTTAGGGTTTCGTTTTGAGACAAAGTAGAAGAAGGTGAGCCAAGGTAAGTAAAAAGGAAGAGTGGGCTGCTTTTGTTCAAAATCTAAACCTACGACTAAAAAGCCATGTTACTGGTTCATAAATTACAAGTACTTTTTATTTTTCTTTTATATAAAAAATGTACCTACTTTAATATATTCGATAATACACAATTCTCATTCCATTTTTGTATTTTTGTTAATTCCAAGATCTTTCTTCTTCTAAGTATCATTTACCAGGCAATCAAATTCTTTTAATTGAAAACATATATCAATAGGTAAGCTCATCGTTTTGCTGGGAAACTATTAAAATGGCAGCTTTAAACACAGAATACCAACATAAATCACATACACAATTGGTGAATGAAATCAAATCACATACACAGAAGACCAACAATAGAATAGTGACCATACATAAACAAAAAAACCAACAGCAAAATGATGACCATACATATACACAGAAACAAACCAATATCATAATGGTACTCACTTATTAAGCTTTGCTGCAGCAAATAGCTGTGTTATCTCATCAAAATATTTTCATTTTTGGTGTTTTAAATCAACAAATTCAATACTTTAAAGAGTATATATTTTGATGAGAACTATCAAAATTAGATATTGAAATGAAATAGAGTTCTAGCTGTTACAAAAAACTAATTAATCAATTAAGTATGAATGAAGAAGAAATCTCCATGAAGCGATTGCGTTTATCTTTATCTCTTTATTTGTTATCTCTCAACATATTGAAGCTTCAATAACACAGAACAATTGGAACTCTATAGAAGCTTGACAACTAGAATCACCATTTCGCTCCAAAACTCGTTCATCAAATCTCAATTTTTTTGCTCCTCCATGCATCCAATCAACAGTAGCAGCATCAAAATTTCAAAAGAGTAGTCCTCTTTCAAAATAAAAAATAGAAAGGCCAAATTTAAGAGAAAATACAATAACAATGACAAATCCCAAATAGAAAGGTTATGTTTAGAACATAAAATTTCATGATCGACAGTGAAATAAACCAAAACCTGAACCTGACCATGGGGAATGTGGGATGGATGTAGAGACAATCCCTTCAATCATGGTGCTTAGTCGCAGAGGAATTAGGAGATCGAAGTTGCTTTAACAAGTTCGTTATCTCAGACTAATTGCGCACGTTAGAGGACGCAACTCCTTATTGCAGAGGAACTAAACCAAAAAATGAAACATCTAATTTTCTATTATTTTCTCCACCTTCACAATAATGGACAACCAAAAAATAGAAAAAAAGATAACTTCCTCATACCCAAGACTTGCTCCATCTTTAGTCAGAGAGTGAGACTTCTTCTCGTCCCCAAATTGGTCATTAGACTTCAATTTGTTGGGTTCTTTGTCGAGAATGGAACTTTTGTTTTGTATGTTCATGTGGATTCTGGATTTTAGTGCGAGTTTCACAAGGGATTTTGATTTGAGCAAGAAAGGATAGAGCTTTAAATGAAGAAAATAATTAGGAGAACCGAAAAGAGGAATGCAAGAAGATTGGGTTCATAAAAGAAGAAAAAGTGAAGCTCATGTTTTAACAATATCCATATATTGACTAACCGGTTAGACCAATTCATTGGAAAACTAGCCAATTCTCTCATAAATCGACTAGTTTTTATACATGAAAGCTATTAAATAAAACCAAACCGGACAACTGGCTTGTTCAGACTATTTCTATTCAAACCAACTAGTTCAGTTTAGTTTTTAATACATTGATGAAAACAAAAATAAAAAGAACTTGTACTACTAAAAGGTCAATGGATTTCAATGGGCACATGTATACAAGAGAGCAATAGTTGTTTTAACATTAGAAGTAGAGCCAAAATTCTTTAAGGACAAAGGCTTACTACCTACCTCAATACTTAAGCGCAGAGCAGCAATTTTGCAGTTATAGTTTAGGATTTGGTATCACAAGTCTTACAAGACTTTCTTAACAGCACATGCCAGCTGAAAAGCAAAATGTGACTTGTATCACAAGAGTGGACAGATAGGTGCATCAATTTTTAACATCAAAAGACATCAAAATTTTAAGATCTCAAGAAGAGGAATCAAAGAAAGACATCCTGCTTCTCTTGTTAGGAAGTGTTGTTCTAGGTGAATACTCTGGCGAGGCAAAGCCTTTCTCCAGAACAGAAGTTAAGGCCTGGTAGATGGATTTTGTCAGCAGCTGTCTTGCCTCAGCATCATCAGCAACATTCTTGTTTCTGCAGCTGCTCAAAATGAACTCGATCTTCAGACGGTCGAACAGTGTTGATATTTCTGGGTTCATCATTTTCAAGTGGAGAGTCTCAATAGCTTGTCTGATTTCAGTCAGAATCGAAGGTCTGTAGTCGCAGCAAAGTGATGCCATGAAGCACAATGTTCCATCGCAGGAATCATCATAATGCTCAACTTTAATCTCATCATCAACCATTGGAATTAACAGTCCTATACTGACTTCCTTTACATTCTTTTTGAGTTCTTTCACATGGCTAATGACTTGAGCAAGCAATGTGGCTTTGTCCATCTGCAAATCATTCAATAGTATTCAAGTCAAAACCCATGTGCAGAATGCCACAAGCATCGATGTATTGGTAAGGATTAATTTGAAGTACAACTGTATTTCTGGTCAAGAGCATATTTATACTAGTGACATACCGGGGAGATAAGTCTCCATTTATCAGAGCTACCTTTAAAAGTAACTTGGTTAATTATGCAAATAATCCACTCGTTCACTCCTGAACTAAGACAGCAGTCTCCACCAAACAATTGGCACGTGGAAATGACGATTAATTAAGGGAACATTGCAAGCTGAGCGTTAAAACTATGAAACGATCACCAAATAGGGGTGGTTGCAGGGTTTGTCATTTTTCTGTAACTGCCAACAAAGAATGAATCTGGCCTTGTGATGGTAGGATTGGGATTGAGTTCTTGGATTAAAAATTTCCCTCAGATTTCTGCTCAACGGACCAGCAAAGAAATTGGCCATCGTACGTCTCACTAAACTTACTTCTGAGGGAGTGAGAAATATTTTGGAGTTGAATCTTCTCTGTGCATTAGAATTAAACATTTCATACTCATTATGTTGAGAAACTGATGAAGCCATTAGCATATCCCTGAATTCCACAAGTACACTTCTATTTTAATGAGTTTTGTTCCAAAACATTACCAGTTAATCTAAACGCATGTGTTATGAAAAACAACCAAGTTCGTGGTATGAATTCACTTGTAAATAGTTGAACATGCTACGGTAGATTGGTTTCGTAAGGGAAAAGAACAGAGCAAAAAGCTACAATAACCTTTTTAGTGCAGGACACGAGACCACGAAGAGTAGCGAGATGAGCATTGATTCTTTCCCTTCTCCTCCTCTCGGCTTCGCTGTGACTCTTCAAAGCTGACAAAATCTTGGCCTGCGATGTCCCCTTCTTGTCGACTCTCGCCGGAGTCCGCACAAGCTCTCCCTTTTCACTATCCAAGACCAAAGCTTCCGATGTAATAGACGACCCTCCTCGAAAAACTCCAATGGAACATCCAGAACTGTTAGACAACGGCTCTAGAGTGTGATGGTCATAGCCGCACCCAAGCGAAGAGTTAGAATTGTAACGGTTAGCAACCATTGGTTTTTAAGCTAGCAAGAAGAAACACTACTGGAACGTGTTTTCGTTTGAGTGTCCTACGAGCCAAAAGTGGAAGAAATTGAGTCTGGAGGGCGAGTGGTGAGAGCAAACTAGAAGGGGAGGTTTTGGAGAGGGAATCCTTAGATGTTTGACAGCTTTGGTACTGATTGTTTTGGTTGTCGTAGTTCTGGCAGTGATCATACGTTCCATAACGCGAAAGGGACAAATCTCAGGGGTTAAAGAGGGTGTTAGAGAAGGGTCAATGAGAGAACATCAACATTTTCTTCTTGATAGCCTTGAAGAGCATCATGTCCTTGTTTTGTGTGAGATTCTTTTAAAAGTGGAGCTTTGTTTGGCTACAGAGACTGAGCTTGAAATTGTCAATCTCGATTTCTGGGATGTCGATGAAATGTTGTAGTCAAGAGAGAGAACCAAGAGATAGAAGCTAAAGGACTTCAGACAAGAAGCTTGGAGAGTTGACACTTGGTGGGTTTTGCATCGTTTGGCAAGCATCACAAAGAGTAGAGCCTTATAGTTTCATTTTCCAACTACTGTGAATATGACCTGAAGCAGAATTGTCAGGTCAAAGGACTGAACTAACCATGATTGGAGTACCTGGTGGTGCAACGGAATCTCTAAGATTGGATTAGATAATCATTTGAAAATGGTGTGTTCTTGGCGGTTTTCTGAGTGGTTATCTGGTGTGGAAGATTGCATAATAATGTTTAAGGCATTCGAAAATACCATTAAATGCTAGCTACCGGATCATAAAAGAACATATTTATTATTGGTTTCTCTTTCCTGTGTTGTGTGTGTGGTGAGGAAAGTCAGAGGAAGACTAGTTAACTATTAGTGACCGATTTGGAGAGAACCAAGCGTAATTTGTAAACCAAAATGGTATCTGCAGGCGTGAAGCAGGAGTAGAGTACCTCGTGCATTCGATAATCATTTGAAAACGGTGTTTTCCTGGCAGTGTGGACGATGCCACAATATTGCTCAAGGCAATTGAAAAGTAGGCATTAGTGCTACCTAGCAGATCATAAAACAGTATGTTTGTATGACTACCGATGAGGAAAGTGACAAGCATCCTCACTAACAGTAACTTGGGGTGAATCAAAGTAGAGTTTGTTAATCTGCATGCACAAAAACTTTCTTTTCCGGTTTCCCTCTTGGGGCTATACCTTCCATATGAACTGTGACAAAAATGGTAAACTTAATTTGTTCAATTTGAGGGCATCAAACTTCTAGAAGTTTAATTTTTGGCAGCAGCGACATGCTAGATTTATCATATAATAGGTAGTTTATTTCATCCAACATATCTTTAAAAACAAAAATATGACTAGTCGTTTAGATTTATTTATGTTTTCTATTTTCATTTCGTTTTTCTTTAAAATATAATTTAATTATTAATATCAATATTTTCAATTAATAATAATAGATATATTTTATATAATTATTAGCAACAAGATAAAAATATATTTACTAAAAACTATATATTTTAATCAGTAATTTACTATCTAAATATATTGATTTATTGAAAATATAAAAATCACAAATTCTTTTTTATTGATGTACCATTTCTTAACACCATTAGTTTTATTTAAAAATATAGTAATATATAACATTAAAAATTAATTTGTTACTATTAGAAATTAATAAAAACTAATATATTATGCTTTTAATACAAGCATATTTTACATAATAAATATGCATATATTTATATTCAACAATTGATCTTCAAAAAATAACTAATAATAAATTTCTATCACAACTTATATTGTAATAATAAATTAGATTCACATTTATTTATTGTAAATTATTTTTTAAAAATTATTTCGCAATACAAAAATTAATTTAACGATTTTTAATGATTATGAAAATGGACAAAAATAGAAGTTATAAGCGATCTAATTACACGCCCTCCAGCTCCCCCAGTTATCAGATTCACTTGTGGAGAGCTGATGCAGGGACTTTTCCACAACATCCCTGCTCATCATGTGAGGCCGAGGATCTATCTTAGCTTGTCAGCACAAGTCCGCCAATAATTACAGCCTAAACTGCATGCATAATGCGTTTTTCTTTCTTACTTACAATTACGTGTATATTCTGGCTAGCTGAAGTGTACTGAAGTTGCTTTCATGCCCTTGATTCGTGCAATTACTTTTGAGTTGTTGCGGTCAATTATGATTTATGCAAAATTAAATTAGTGTTGCAACAACTTTGTCGAAAAGGAAGTTATGTTGATCACAACTCTCTACCTATAATTAGTTGTTTGATTTTGAACAATAAACTTCCTTTGGCCTTTTAATATATGTTTGGATTTGAGATTGTCTACTGAAATGAGGCCAAAAGACAAACAAGAGAGAATAGTTGGAGGTGTCAACGAGCTATCCTATCGCTTTACGGGGGTCATTAGGTTGCTCGGTGTCTCAACAGCCCTTCCTGTCAATTTCGTCAAGCAACAGGTGCAAAAACTAAAATCCTGATCGACAACAAGGTCAACTATTTTTTTGAAGAATAATAATAATAATATAATTGATTTTTTTGTTTTTTATTCACATTGTGGATTATGAGTTGGAGATTTGTTCCTATTGTAACCTACCTTAATCGACCTCCCAACACATGTCCTCTTCCCTTCTTTTTAAATGTCTTCGTAACGTCCACCAATCCAGTTGCAGCGGCTTTCTTGCTATTCCAAGCATCTTTGTCTCCTTAGAGACATCTGCACATAGGAGATTCGGAGCCACTGATTTCTCTAGTTTTATAGTCTTATCAACTTGTTACTGGGAACATTAACAATATACTCTCTGTGTATTTTCTCAAAAAAAGTGAGGCCGGTTCAGTGCTCATCAACTAGAGCATATACTCATGTCAATGCACAGTTCTTCAATTAGACCAAGACCCCTTCTCTCACAATTTATATTTCTTTCTGTTGTGATCCATTTGTCTTATTCCAATTTTCCCCCCTTGGGCTTATTCGTCGTGCCTGATGTATGTTTCCTGTTCATCCCTTTGTATACATCACTTGAATTTATAAACCAAAGCTTTGTTGTACCCAATTAAAATCTTCTTGAAATCTTAAGTGAACTTTGACTTCTCATCCATTATTGTCAATTTTAACCACTCAAAGAAACTGTTACAATATATTGTTTAAAATAACATTAGACCACAATCTTGATTAGAAATTGGAGACATCCACTTTGTGTCTTTAGATAAATAGGGTTTTCGTGACGTCTTTAACCGAAAAGTCAAAAGCCCCGGGGTTGACAGTTGTCTTTTAGATTGTTTCTCCTTTCCCTATGCTCGTTAAATATAGGCAACGATTCTCCTTTCCCTATGCTTGTTAAATATAGGCAACAACTTCAAGCCATCCATAAGTTCCCTCGCAATGTGATGTGCAGCACTTTCCTTCCTTCACGTTCAGTACTTTTAGATTGGTTCATGCGGCTATGTATTGAGATCAAGTCTCCTTACGTCAAGTAAATGGCCCTACGTTGAGTAATAATTCTAAATATTTATTCTAAAATATTTCTAAATTTTGCCTATTTTCATATTATCTTACTTAATAATATTTTTAAATTTATACATTAATATAGTCATACGCACTAATACGAGGTGACTAGTCATATAGCCATACGCACTAATGCGAAGGTGACTAGTCATACTCGTCGATCAAATAGGCATTATTTTGATAAAATATTTGAATATAAAGATATATTTAATTATTATTAATTATTATCTATACTTAATATTCCTTTAATTTTAATATTACATTATTAAATATAATATTTGTACATACAAAAGAAATGCAATTTATTGACAATCTTGACTATAACGATTAGTTGCTCTCTGAATTTATCTAGTCACTAGTCTTCAGTCTCTAGTCTCCATCATGATTTTATCTTGATTTTTTATAAATTGTATCATTTTTTGTTAAAATATTCGGATAATCATTTTTGTACAATTAAGATTACTGTAATTAATTAAATTGATCAATATGGATGATTACAAGTCAATATGGATGCTATCAAAGAAGCTATTTAAGAATTGTAGGGTTCTGGTTTAAGATAGCTTCAAAATTCCACAAGCCTTATCCAAAGCATATTGACTACAAGAATCCTTATCCTCATGGCTATAGAATTCCTGAATTCAAACTTTTTTTTTAGCAAGACGGTCGATTGAATATTAAACACATTGCTAAATTCACTATACAATATAAATAATTAGTCAATTATAAAAACTTCAATAATTTTAAGCTCATACTATTCCCAAATTCATTAATAGGCATAGCCTTCTCCTAGTATGTTTTGTTGCCTAGAATTTTATCCTTTCCTATGCTGAAATGAAAAAAAAATCATACTCAAATTTTCTAGAATAACCCAAAGTTAGTGAACTAAATCACACGTTAAAACAGGACTTAATAATGATATACGAATGCACAAAAAGGGGGGGGGGTTGAATTGTGTAATATTTTTCGTTGATCCCCTTCGTAAACAAGTTTGTTTAAAAGATACTTGTTCTTTTCACAAAAACTACTGAAAATCAAA
>JAOTAX010000002.1:22258045-22271911 GCA_025629825.1 Erythroxylum guanchezii | reverse complement strand
GAAGGTATCCTTAAAGAGAAAAGGGGAGACACTTCTAACAGATATAACAAAACAAGCAAAAAGGTCACCCAGAGTTCGTATATTACGTCAGCAAGAGGAGAAGAAATCCAAAGAGCTGAACCATGGAGAAAACTCTAAGACTAGAGCACTTCAGGCTACCAGATCTTTAGTCTCAATCCTGAAAGAAGATTCAGCTAAATTAGCTAAAGAGACTGAGATCAGAAGAAAATTGGAGTTTGAAAAGAAACGACCTCAATCTCAACAGACTCTAAGACTGATTGAAGAAGGGAAAAAGTAGAAAATCGGTCAGACGAAGAGCACTCCCACTACTGTTCAGAAGAAGAAGACAGTAGAACACAGTCCTATATAGGTCAATACCTCTCAATTCTTGAGAAAAGAAGATTTGAGAATCAAGGTTATTGAAGAAGTTCAACCTGTAAGAAGTAGCACTTCGATAATAATCAAAGATTCCTCAGAAAGGTCAGTAAAGGTACAATTACAACCGATTTTGGAAAATAGTAGTACAATACATTTGTTGAATGATGATGAGAAGAGTATGTATGCGTTTCTGAAAGATGAAGGAACTAAACCATACCCTACACAGATGTCAAGACAAAGGTATACTATTCTGCGAATCACAAAGAAAACTGTGATCAAGGTTGTGCTTGACTTCCAACCGAAGCCTTACATTGTACGCAATGTTGATAAAGGGATGAAGAAACTATACCCATAGGGGTTAACAAATGATCTTACATAGGATCAGATTGAAGAGGAAGTGCAGAGAATAGATAAAGCATGCTGTGCAGCACAGACGAAGGGAACTTTTATTTTCCACCACATTTCAAACGATCCAGGAAGTAGTAGTAGTCGATCTACCACAGATGAACCTTGTTTGGTAGTTGGAAAACTTACAAAGGGAAAGCACAGACGTGTTAGGATTGGAGATATCAGTTACATAACAGAGACCCTTGTGTTGCTGATTATGCGCATTAGGCCACTATGTCCTATATCTTCAATTGGAAGTATACTACACCTGCTTGGAAGACAAGTCCCGCGACTACCTACCCCTGACGATCTAAATCTCCCAGAATCAAACCTACCTATTCAACCTCCTGCCTTTGTTATAAGTGAAGCACTTGTTCTATCTTCAGATGCATACTCAATAACTATTGCTTATGAAGAAGAACAGTAGAAGGATAATAGTCGACCTACTTCATTGAGTGACTTAAGAAAGAAAATTGGTCATATACGGCAAGATCTCAAGACACTCAGCATAGAAGTGATGCAAATGAAGGAAATAATGTTAGAAATCTTGAAGCATCTACAATTGTAAGACATTTTTGATCAATAACAAATAGGGGGAGAAGAGACAAGACAACGAAGAAGGAATTCTTTAATAGGGGGAGAAAGAAGGGAGAAGAGAAAAGAAAAAGATGAAGAAGTTCAAGAAGAAGAAGAGTAGTAAAAGGAATTCTGTTTACAGAGTATATTTTATTTTGTACATAATTTTGTAATACTTTCTTACTAATATTTTTTATCATCAAAAAGGGGGAGATTGTTAAGTCAAAATGACTTTACGTAAATGATTTTGATGAAGAACAAATAATAATGAAAGAAAAGCGCAAATAAAAAGCAGACGGAAGAAAAGCAGAAGGAAGCGCAAATAAAAAGCAGACGGAAGGCGAAATAAAAAACAGAAGGAAGGCGCAAACCAAAAGCAGACGAAAGAAAAGCGGACTGAAGCGTAAATAAAAAGCAGACGGAAGCGCAAACCAAAAGCAGACGAAATAAAAAGCAGATGGAAGGCGCGATTTAAATAATCAGACAGACGAACTGATACCACGATGGTTTTCTAATCAGCTTGAGTTAGTTACAGAACTCAACTGAATAACTGATTCTTCAAAGATCAAGAAGTAGTTATCAAGAAGCGGTTGAAGACGAAGGCTATAAATACAAGTCAGAGTTGAAGATTGCAGAAGTTAGCGCTTTTAAGAAATCTCATTGTGCGAAAAACGAGAGCAATTATCTTCTTTAACATTAGCTCAAAAAATTTCTTTCAGTTAAGAGAAAAGCAGATAGCCAGAAGAGGCTAAGAGTAAAAGAATACTAGTTGTAAGAGACCTGAAGAGGCTCAGTATCAAAGAATACTTATAACGTGTTGTGAGATAGTGAAATATCAGAAAAATCTCTGAGGACTGGACGTAGCCCACGGTTTGGGGTGAACTAGGATAAATATGTTGTGTCTACATTCTCTTAACTCTTAACTCTTAACTCTCAACTCTCAATTCTCTCTTTACTTTGAATTTTTTATCTTACTGTTTTCATACGAGAATTTTCGAAAGGGGATTAGCAAAAAGAATACATAATTCAACCCCCTCCTTCTTGTGCATTTGTATATCGTTTATTAAGTCTTGTATTAACGTGAGATTCACTTTAGAAAGTCTAGAATATGGAGGATGAACATATTGGGAGAGAGTAATGAACACGATGGAGAACATGTCTAAATGGGCTGGAAGTTAGTAAGTTACAATGGAGATTCTTGAGACTGAAGTTGAGAATAGTTATAAGTAGCTAGCTAGAACGTGGAAAGTGGAAAAAACTAATTGAAGTTGAGAACACTATGGCCCTGTTTGGCAAACAGCTGATTGCATTAGCTGCTAGCTGATAGCTGATTCTATCAGCTGATTTGACCAGTGGATTGCAATAGCTGTTTGTTAGAAATATTTGGTAAAATTAGCTGTTTATGTGTAAAATGACTTATGAGGACATGATTTTAAAAAATTATAAAGATATGAATATTATATATCTTAATATTTTTTTTGGATATTCTTAATAAAGGATAATAAATTATTTAATAAATTAATAAATTAGAGTTAAATAAAATTTTTAATCTAATCAAAATTTAATATATTTTTTGTTTATGATTTATAATTGTTGCTAAATGTGTCATTATAATTAAGAAAATTTTCTCTCAAATTGGATTGTTAAAATTCTTTCTGTTTCAATATTAATATTATAAAACTATTTTTAAATAAAATTTCAGAATTATATCTCTTATCTTTTTATATTTAAATAATTATATACATAAATTTTGAAAATAAAAAAATAATATTCTTTCTTACTCTGACAAATTAGAGGTGATAACAAATATTCACTTAGATGCTGCATTTGATCCTAAATCAGTCTAATGTTGAAACGGAAAAGATTAATCCAACTTTTCACACCATATTTCCTTTTTCTTCTTAATTATTCAATAAGAGAAAGATTAAGTTACAGTTTATATGTAAGATAGATTGTTTGCATATGGTTATACAAATTCCCACGAATACCATAATCCAAGGCTCCTATCTAAGCTACAAACTTGAGATGTGAAGGATCCATCTTCAAAATTGTAAAAAATGAATCTGCCTGGAATGTGTAGAACCATGTATGATCCATCTCAGTCTCCTAATTGGTGATCAACCAGATGTAACACAGAGAACATGTAACGATGAAGAGGCTGAACATCGTTTCTTACCATTTCTGGGAATGAGCATACCAATGAACCAAGATCAACATGGTACTTGACAAACCAACCAGAGTAGTCACTCTTCATCTCCATCACATAAAACCTTGTAGTGTTAGGACCATAGATCTCAATCAGAAACAGGTGGCCACCCGATTTGCCGAAATAAGCCAATCTCCTTTCTGACCATCCTTCAGGAATTGGAGGCATTTGCATTATGAACATGAGTTCATTCTCAACATTAAAACCAAGAGAAAAGTTCCCCTTTCCAACCCAATGTTATATACCGTTCCAGTATACAGCTCGGCTGAATATCAAAACCTCGGAAGCCAGTCGGAAGTTTTTTGCAATTTTCCAGGAACCTGAGGCTGAATCGTCTATCTTTAGGCATCCATGACTTGTTGAAAGTTGAGAATCACAGATGCAGATGACTTTGTGGTCAGGTGATACTTGAGGATCAAATGCTACGTTAATGCTATATACTGAATTGCAAGCGGGTTTGGGAAGAGGCTTATACTGCTTGGTGGTGGGTATACAAATGTAGTATTTTCGATCTTCTTCGTGACATCTAAAGCTGCTACAGATAAGAAGGCCATTACACGAATGTTGAATGCAGACACCATTATCATCTTCTATGAAAGATAGAGTTGGCTTAGGAGCAGAATCAGTTTCTCCTTTACATATGATGAATTCTAGCTTTGAATATATTTCACACATCAGGAATTTCTATAAAAAGAATCCCGAGACATGTCGATGCGAACTTCTCCGCGAGTACTCGGAGATGAAAACAAGATCAGATATAAGATTCTTCCACCATCTACAGACGCACCTTGACTGCAGAAACGATATTAAGGTAGGCGAAAAAGAATTTCAATCATGAATCCATGATATCACTGCCAATCATGCCATATAATGCTTGTTTATCATAAGAACGCAAGCTCAGATTCATCAGATTGTTCTGTAAAACATTGATCATGTATCAATAAGACCATAAATGAAATATAAACAACATAAAAATAGAAGAAATTTTCCAGATATGGACGGATTGCATCATATAACTGAACAAGGGGAAATTGCTAAAAGTCAAAAGAACCTGGCATATCAATCAAAAGGAATTAAGAAGAATCGAAGCATATGCAAGCCTTCTTCTGTTTCTGAATCATCAACCAACTGAACCCAGAAATGAAAGAAATGGGTCAAGCAAACTTATCAGAGGTTTGACAAAGTTTATACCTACTTCTGCATAACCATATCAGGTTCTAAACGAAGAAAAAACCATGAAAAGACAAAGTTCAGTTGCTCCTCTGATGCAATTGGTGTTCCTCCTTACAATCCAACATTTATTGGAAAAGCCGACCATCAAATGACAACGAAATGAATGAAGCAGCAGATGGGTGAGGGTCAGAAAACGAGAGCAAGTAAAGAAGACTCTGGAGAAAGAGGAATGAAGCGGCGAGAGAGTAAAATCGATGAGTCTGATGGGGGACGAAACGCTCCTACACAGAAGCTTATTAAAAATCAGCTGGTTGGTTTACCAAACAAGCTTATGAACTTTTTTATAAAGTCAATAAGCTAAATTGAGTTAATCAGCTAAAAAAGAGCTGATAAGCTCTTCACCCAACACTCCTGTATAAATTTGCCATTACTATGACATAAGGGGGCCACACACAATCTCTAAAAAAGACATAACTTCAAGTACTTATAGAAAAACAATCTATTCATTCTAAAGCACCTTGTTATTATTTTTCAATTTTATTTACATTTTTTTATTCATTTTCATTATCTTAAATTCCCTTCGATACTTACAAGTTCTCTTCGTTTAAATCAAATAGTTTCTCATATAAACACAACTTAACATTAGTAGTTTAGAATTTCACATTCTAAATTTTCACAACTCACTTTTATGGCAAATCTTATAAAAGAGTTCCTGTAATATACTTGATTATTTATCTTAGTCTTTGTGTTTTTAATTCGTTCACTTTAGCCTCTGTGTTTTTTATTCTCATTCAAGATACCCCAATTTGGTATTTTCGGACAAATTTACCCTTGGAATTAAGAGATTAAAAAAATATATTTCAATAATCTAAGGGTAAATTTGTCCGAAAATACCCAATTGAAGTATCTTGAATGAGAATAAAAAATACAGGGGCTAAGGTGACCGAATTAAAAACACAGGAGCTAAGATGAATAATCAAATATATCACAGGGACTGTTTTATGTGATTTGCCCACTTTTATGATTGATAAAAAGTTAATTACCAATTCTAGAAGAGTTGTTTCCTAGCACGTCGGAATTCTTGATTATACCAAATCATTGTGATATCGAAGTAGCTTTTCTGCTTACTCTGCGGTCAGGCAGTTAGTAATGGAATAGTACGAAATATAATATTATTTCATTATTTAGGAGGAGTTTTATAATAACATGAAATATAATATAATGAAAAATGAAGATTTAACGTTACATCTTATTTTATAAACGATAAAAATGAGTTACCTCCAATTTGAAAAGTTTAGGATAGAATATAAACTAATAAATATGTACTATCTAATATGCCCTCATTAATTTTTTATAATATCAACTACACCCTCAACTCTAATAACAAGCAACAATACATTTCATTCCATCAAAATAGAATAGTTATTCATTGTTATTATAAGTACATTATATTTCATTTTATCAATCTTTCATATTACATTTCACTATATATATATTTTTTTTAAGAAACATTTCCCTATATTATATTATAAATCATTCCATATCTTTCAAAATAACAATTTTCTAATATTACACCAATTTATATTTTATTACATTACATTCAATTTTATTTTATTAAAAGTCTTAAATCTCCGACTAAATAGAACCTTAAGCACCGCAATTAATTCTTTGTTCCTATCTGGTTGTTTAACTGTATAAGAGCACCTGTTTGGAATTTATTCTATCAACGGCGTCTTGAACAGAGGTACTCAACCTAGTTTTTAGTTAATTTGATCCATTGATAAGATGGGCCATAATCACGTAGCCATCGCTCTCCCAAAAATACAACATGGAATGATGCAGTCTCTCTTACTTCTTTTCCCGTTGTCAGTTCTTACTGCATAACATAGAGAGTAGAGACGGTCGATAAGCAAAGGGAGGAATCTGCACCAAAATAGCTGCTCTTCCTCTTCGCTTAGATTCCTCAATTTCGTTACATTTTTCATATTTAAATCACGACTAGGTTTGCGACTGTCCTCACCTGATTTGTGATTGTTTCAGAGTTTTGTGTGTTTGTGAGTTAGGTCAACTATTGCTATGTGGGTTTTGCTGCTTATAATCTCTTTTGGTGAAAATCTCAATTAGAAAATCATGAGCTGCTATCTTGGAAAAGAAAGTGATTTTGATGGATAAATGGGTTATAGAAACTTCTTTTCAATCCTTCTTTCTATGAGCATATGATTTATCTTTTGCAAATCTATGATCTAGTAGCTTTCTATTGTAATCACTTTTAGCTGGTTTTAGGTTAGGGCATAGGACGGGTACTCCTCTTGTAGGAATGCATAATTTGCTGCACTTTTTATTTATTTTAGAGTTGGGGTTTATGGAAATTGTTTCTTTTAACCAAAGAAGACTGCTTCTACGTTCTCTCTTGCTTTGTTCTCATGTTTTTCACTGAATTTTTTTTCATCTCTTTTGTTAATTCAAAATTTTTTTGAAGAACTAATATGACTTAGAATGAGATTGGAGCTTACAGTTATAAAAGTGTAGAGTTGCTTTGTTCCTGATTTGCTGCAGAATGAAAGAATAACTTTTCTAGCAGATTTGTTTCAAATTAAGAGTTTATTAGCATCATTCATGGCAGCAGGATCAGGTTTATAAAGTTTGTTAGCATCATTAAAGGCAGCAGGGTCAGGTTTGTAAATGGATGCTTGTGGCTCTGTGTAAGAGGGGAAGTAGGAAAAATCAATCTTCATTGCATGTAGAATGGTAAATTTTAAGCTTTAGATTGCATGATGTGAGGATCGTGATTGAATTGTGCATTCCTTGAGCTGCTTTATGATTGTCATGCGCTCGTTCTTTCTATTCTTAATGATAAATGAAGATGATGGGCTTATTATTTTCACAAACTTGATACTTTATTATCAGCATATAACTGGTGAAGAATTTTCAGCAATGGCAACAACATCGAATCCGACTGAATCAGAGACCATCTCAGATCCCCATATGGTTGTTGATAACCCTGATCTGGAACCTAGCCCGAATCCTCAGGTCATTTACCGCTGTAGAAAATGTAGAAGAATTGTTGCTTCAAAGGAGAACACAGTTCTGCATAAACGGGGAAAGGGGGATCAATGCTTTAAATGGAAAAAGAGAACTGGTGATCCCTGGGAAAAGGAACCCTTAGAATGCTCCTCCATATTTGTCGAGCCCATGAAATGGATGGAAGCAGGTAAGCAAATAGCTAAATCATCTCAATGTACTCTGCTCCTGTATTATATTTTATGAACAAAATGCTAATTTGATTGGAATCCTAACTTAGCAGTACAGGAAGGTTTTGTGGGAGAGAAACTACAGTGCATGGGGTGTAAAGCACGGTTGGGTTCCTTCAATTGGGCGGGCATGCAATGCAACTGTGGAACTTGGGTCAATCCTGCATTTCAGCTTCACAAAAACAGATTAGACGAGTGCAATATATAATATGTATCTATTCTTTTGACTCCTATCTAATCCTCTCTGCGAGAGGTTGCACCTAACCTGTAGGATTCCTGTGTACTTAGAATGTCTGATCAAAATCTTCAATTGAGCATGGCAATTTCAAACGCTCGCCACATGTGAGATAGCTCATAATTCATGTTTTTTTTTGCAATTACAGTTCTGTTTGTCAAAAATGTGTTAAAAATTTTGTTGATTGGTGTATATGCATCTTGTAATTTATGTGGATTGTTTTAGTGACAAGGGATGCAATGGTTACTAAGAAAGGGACTAATAAATTAGCAGAACAATTGAGGTCTACTGGCTAACATTTGCATAAAATGTATGATAGACTTTAATGCTAGTTAACGTACAAAAAAAATTAACGTTTAAAAATTTATATAATTCAGCCTCTTGATCAATGGAATAGATTTAGTACTATTTCGGTTGGTAATAGTAAAAAAATTATACTAAATGCCAAGATATTTATCGGGTTCAGATACCAACTATTTTGGTTAGTATTGGTTGATACTAGTTGGTATTTTTATGGTTAGTATTGGCTGATACTAGTTAGTATTAAAAATACTATGCTGGCTACCTCTTATCAGAGTGCTTGGGGAATACTAGATCTTGTACTTAGGAACAAATCGTCCATAAGAGATTAGGGAAAACAAAGCAAAGATTGAAGTGTAAATTTCAGGTATGTTGGTTGAGATACATAAGCTCTTTCTCTCTGCGGGCACCAAATCTCAAGGCTTGTCTTTTAGGATTTACACTTCTAACCTATTCCTATTTTAATGACCTCAAACAGGATCTATGGTCTAAGACTTTCTGATGTACAGAATCCTCATAAAGAGATAAGTGTAGAGCATGCTTGTCTTTCTGTATAATCAAGACTATATTATTTTAAAATCAAGCTTTCAGAAGAGAGAGAACTTGGAGAGAAGCCATATGAAGAAAACATATAATATTTTTCATTGATTAAGCTCTGAGTACAACGATAGAGGGACCTTGCTTTTATAGGCTAAGAAAGGGAATAAAAAACAAATTTAAGGAAAAGATTCCTTAAGTACAATTATTAACACAACTTTTAGAAAACAATAGTAAAAAGTGGGAAACACACGAGTCCCAAATATTCCTAAAAGATAAAGAGGATGTGGACCTCAAAGATTCTCTTACAAACATAATGACAAATTAGAAAAGACATGTAATTATAAAGACAAATAATATAAGGGTCCCACAGTGAGAAGTGGGATCCTAGTCATCAGTCATGTCGAATTAGTTCTTGTTATGACTAGAGATTGGTTAGAGAGGCTCTATCACTTGAGCTATAAGTGTCAGAATGAGCTCTGTAAGTCCTTTGCCTTTTGCTAGGGCTTGCATCGTCTGTGCGGAGTTGGTTCAGGAATTTATAAAGCCCTTCTTTATTAGGGATGAAAATATCATCATTGAGATCTTGAGCATCTTAGAAGAAGGAGAGGCTGGAGGTTGTGAAGGTCCTGCAGTGTCAGAGGAAACTTGGACTAGTGTCATATCATCACACTTATAATATATTAGGCTGTTTGGGCTTAGTATGTCTACTTTTGGTGCTTCAGGTTTACCAGGAACAAATTCTCCTGGGTAGGGTCCAAGGGAAGTAGAGAGAACGAATGTGTGCTGAGGAAAATGATTTATGTCCTTAAGAAAACTTCAAAGAGATTTAAGGACATTTTCCTTATACCTTGGCTAGTAGAGTGACATGTGATTGAAAAAGACTCGGTTGTTGGAATAGATTGTACCAGTACGTGCTATGAGATATGGGGGGTGGAGAATAAAGAAATATTGTGCAGATTGTTTCTTTAAAGACGCTTCCCATAATTGATGTTGTTCAATAACTATGGAAAGTTGTTTTCTCCATTGTTTCAGTAGTTGATACCACTCAAGGAAAGTCCATAACATAGAACTTTCATTGTCTCGGCCATATATATATTGGTAAACCTATAGAGGAGGTAAGGTGACTACATAGGCATAAAGGGCAGAGAGAGCCTAGAGATACCATAATGCATTCTCGGAGAGTGGACCATTAAGAAAGAACACATTAAGGTATGGTACTTCGAACAATGAGGGGCTGCAAGGAGAGTTGGTTTGGTTGAGGAAAAGGTGTAGGTAATAAAACAAGATTAATCACGTAAGAGATGTAAATTCTGCAATAGTAGTGGGTGCACTAGCAATCAAAGGAAAGAACTTCTTTGTTCTTACAGTAGTAGGTAGGTCAGCCATTGAGAAAAGGAATGAGATAGTGCTCGAGGGAGTGAAAAGGTTAATATGATGATAAGAAAGGAAGTCAGCTAGGATGTGTTAGTGGCTTTGGATATGGTGAATGGCGAATTTATAGGATGAGAACCGTTCTTGCCATGGAAGCAACTAATTGTATGGTAATATCTTCTTTTTAGGTGCATGGGCATAGTAGTGATCACTTGCATTAGGTTATAGGATTACTTGTCCCTTTTCGGAATCTTCAAAGATGGTGGATGTTGAAAGGCTTACTTTAAATGTTATATGGCTCTGGTTTGCTGTTTTCCCCATAGTGGTAGATTCTTCTGTAGCAACTTTGACAAAGACAATGTTCAATCAACCATGTGAGGGATAAAATCTGTGATATAATTAACAAGTCCAAGGAATTGTTGTATCTATTTGCTTGTGAGATTGTCATCAGGAAAATGTAGTAGTTCATTGGCAATATGTGAACTAGGCTTATAAAATCTATTGTGGAAATGCATACCTAAGAAAGCTATTTGGGCCGTTCCGATTTAACTCTTCTTTACTGAGAGTATAATTCTTTGTTGCTTCTTGAAATCGAAGAAGGATTAGAGGAAAGCCTGATGTTCTTCATGGGTTTTAAAGTATAACAAGATGTCATCAATGTAGACCAAAGCATTATAAAGAATGGGCTAAAAAATCTTTTTCAGGGCTTGCTGAAATAGTGAAGGGGCAACCTTGAGTCTAAACGGCATAACAGTCCATTGGTATTCAGTGTTCGGAATACAAAAGATTGTATTGTATTTGTCTTAATAGTTCCAAGTTGCCAAAATCCTACTTTGAGATCAAACTTGGAGAAGATGGTAGCTTCCTTCAGAAATAGTACATGCGTACTAATCTTCGACAGTGAGAATTTATCATCCTGGAGGAAAGCATCTAGAGGTTTATAGTCAATGACTAACCTCTTTTATCCTCTTTTATGTTTAGACATTTTGTCGATATAAAAAACCTGACAAGCCCAATTTGATTTATTAGGCTTAATAAGTCTTTGTTCAGTAAGGATTACACATTCTTCTTATGCGAGTTTCAAATCATTAGGGTTTATACTCAGATGAGTAGCCTTAGTAGGATTGATATCTTCATTCTTCTTAAAAGGAAGACGAATGATGAAATTAGGATTCTTTTATAAAGGATTGGAATGAGAAAACTATGTATGAGAATTAGGTTAGTAGTCAAAAAATTGATCTCTTAAAACTTCATACGGTGGTGGTACTTGAGTAAGCTCAAATATATTCCTAATGTTAGTGTAAGAACTAAAGTTGGCACGAAGCCTAATTCCTATGGGTAGAATCTGTAGTGGAGATGCCTAACAATAGACATCCATTTCAATAAGAATATCTAGGCTAGGTAGATTACTGCCAAGAACCTTGGTCCATACCACATAATTAGAGAAGAAACGAATCCCTATTTTCTTTTTAGTAATAAGCCCAATCTTGAAAGATTTTCCATCATCAGTAGTGAAAGATTCGTCATGGGAACTCCATATATTAGGAGGTAAATGTTAAGTCAAAATGACTTCACGATTAATAATTTTGATGAAAATTAAATAATAATAATATTAGAAAGTGAGACGGAAGCGGAGAAGAAAAGTAAGTTGAAGAGGAAACTAAGACGAAGCGAAAGCAGAAAATAAGACGAAGCGGAAGCAGAAAAGTAAGACGAAAAAACTAAGATGAAGCAGAGAAAGAAAGTAAGAAGGAAGCGGAAGCCGAAAAAATGAGATGAAGCAGAAAATAAGACGAAGCGGAAAACTAAGACGAAACAAAAATGAGACGAAGCGGAAAATAAGACGAAGCGGAAATGAGATGAAGCAGAAAATAAGACGAAGCAGAAAACTAAGACGAAGTGGAAATGAGACGAAGCAAAAAATAAGACGAAAGCGATACGAAGACCCAATACCACATCGGATGGATAATCAGTTTGAGTTAGTTACAGAACTCAACTGAATAACTGTTTCTTCAAAGATCAAGAAACAAGAAGAAAGAAGCAGCTATCAAGAAGCAATTGAAGACGAAGGCTATCAATACGAGTCGCAGTCGAAGACTGAAAAGTTAGAGATTTTAAGAAAGCTAGTGACTTTGAGAAACACTGTATTCATTGTGCTAAACTCTAGAGCTATTATGCTCTGTAAAAAAACTCGCAAATATCTTTCTATAAGAAAGAAGAAAAGCTGAGAGCCTGAAGAGGCTAAGTGAGAAAAACAATACTTGCTGTAAGAGACCTGAAGAGGCTTGGAGAAAAGAATACTTGTAGTTTTAAGAAGAATAGTGAAATCTTAGAAAGGATTCTGAGGACTAGACGTAGCCCACGGTTTAGGCTGAACCAGGATAAAACTACTGTGTTGACTTCTACTCTCTAACTTTCAATTTTTAATTTCTATTGTGTTATACAAGTACTTAGAAGTTAACTGCAATAAATCCTCATATTCTTACTCAATAGTTTTGAAAAAGCAAGTTTTCAAAGAAATTTGAAAAGGGGATTGTATTCACGAAAAAATGATACACAATTCAACCCCCCCTTCTTGTACATTTTGTATATCGAATATAAAGTCTATACTAATACGTGATTTACTTCAATTGGTATCAGAGCTCGGTGTCCAAGAACCACTGTTACAAAGTGTGGATAAAGATCCATGGCAGAATCACACGTTTATATAACTGAAGGCGTCTTCGTCACTAGACCTCCTGCATTCAATGGTGAAGATTACCATTACTGGAAAGACAGGATGCGACTCTTTATTGAATCTACTCATATTGATCTTTGGGAAATTATAGAGAATGGACCCTAGACACCAGTCGATGATGAAGGAAATGCTATTCCATGAATTAGGTGGACAACAGATCAAAAAGCGAGATTCTAGCTGAATTCAAAGGCCAAGTTCTTTCTAAGTTGTGCCCTAAGTAGAAGTGAGTACGATAAAGGTCACGGACCCGACACCGCGAAGGAGATGTGGCATACTTTATTTATTGCACACGAAGGCACCAATCAACTAAAGGAATCCAAGATAAGCATTCTTGTACACCAGTATAAGCTGTTCAAGATGAAGGAAGAAGAGTCTATCGATCAGATGTTTAGACGATTTCAAACCATCGTCAATGGACTTAAAGCTCTCGGAAGAACTTATGATAATCAAGATCACGTTCGAAAGATTCTCAAAAGTCTATCGAAAAGATGGAGACCAAAAGTCACCACGGTACAAGAAGCCAAGGACTTGAGCGTGTTTAAGCTTGATGAATTGCCTGGATCCTTGAAGATACATGAAGTGGAACTCGATGCAAAAGATAAACCCAGACTAGATAAATCTATAGCATTGAAGGTTGGACAAAAGAATCACAAGGTTCAAAAGAAGAGGAGTTCATCGTCGAAAGCGTTGAAGATCGAGGAAGTCAAGAATG
>JAOTAX010000002.1:22244061-22257945 GCA_025629825.1 Erythroxylum guanchezii | reverse complement strand
TGATTTCCTAGGATTGATTGATTTGATTCGATTTGTTTAAACTTCCAATATTATTGAACTACTTGTGATTTGTTTCTGAATTCCGAACTTGAAGTCCGAGGAGTTTAAAAGTCGGGCATGTATTGGAAGTGTTCTGATTTGATGTGAAATCCTATATGATATGTGAATTCTCAACGAATGTTGAATACCGGACTTAGGTCCGATGATTATGAGTTTCTGATTGAACATCATATGTGATTATCTGATATGGCATGATTAGTATGTGATGCATTTCATAAAATGCATGCTCAGATAAAAGCATTGTGACTCGAGTTGCCAGTTTGAAGTACTTCCACTTAGAGCTTTGCTCCGTCAATTCTGATTCTGCACGTAGAGCTTTGCTCTGTGAACTCTGATTCTGTATGTAGAGCTATGCTCCGTAAACTCTGTTTTGACTGAACCCTATGGGCCAGTATTTGTATAAGTGATTGGCACTCAATCACAACAATAAGAATGAACACGAGTCTCATACATATAGTATTATAAGACTGAAGATCATGAATCATTAAGTGTATTGAATGTGAAATGTGAAATAGAGTGAGATGTGTGAAATATGTGTTATGTGACTGGGTGAGCCATCGATGATGGTCACTCATTGAGTTCGCAAAACTCACCCAAAATTTGCAAATATTTTTTAGGATCAGAAGAATACCACATTAGGCCAACGGGAGTATACCTACAACATTTAAGTGAAGGATAGAGATCGGGATCAATTCGCGTCTGCATTACATTCCTCTATTTTGTATTCAATTGTATCTTTTGCAACTTTTTGTATAAATTTGTATTTCAAAATGACTTGAGTGTTTTGTATTTATGAAAGTGCCCAAATGGCTATTGAAAATTTTGTTGATAGTTTTGTGTTAATTGAAATTGTTTGTGAGTGAACGTGGTGAGTGAACGTGGGCCCAATTTGAATATCGATTTCCGTATGTTATGTTTACGGTTTCAAACTATGTTATTGATTTCAGAAAAAAATATATACTGACTTTTGAAGGTTTGAGTGCTCTAGCATACCACCCTCGCGGGGCACGGACTCGAATATCACCCACGATGTTGGGTTCGGGTCTTGCGGGAGTGGGGTGTTACACGTGGCATCACCAAGCGGGCAAACAGATAATCCATTATAAATTAGGGAAAATAAAGCAAGATCGAAGTGTAAATTTAAGGTATACTGACCGAGACACACAAGTCTTTTCTCTCTACGGGCATCAAATCTCAAGGCTTGCTTCTTAGGAATCTCACACCTCCAATATTTCCTCGTTTTAACGATCTCAAACAGGATTTATAGTCCAAGACTTTCTGATATACATGATCCTCATAAAAAGTCAAGTATAGAGCATACTTGTATTTCTGTATGACTATGGCAACATTATTTAAGAGTTAATTAGCTTTCAAGAGAGAGAAATCTAGAAAGAAGTCATAGGATGAAAAACACACAAACTTCTATTCATTCAAACCATTCAAGCTCTGAGTACAACAATAAAGAAGCTTTACTTTTATAGACTAAGCAAGGGGATAAAAACAAACAACTTTAAGGAAAAGATTTCTTAGGTACAATCATATGCATAACTTTTAAAAGAAAATAGTAAAAAGGAAGAATAATTGGGAAACACTGGGTCCCAAATATTCCTAAGAGATAAGAAAGAATTTGTAAAGAGGGTTAGAAAGATAAGATGGACCTCAAGGATTCTTTTACAAACATAATGCATATTAAAATTAGAAAAGACACCTAATTATAAAAACAACTAATATAAGGGTCCTATAGTGAGGGTCGGAATCCTGGTCATTAGTCATGTCAATTCGGTTCTTACCACGACTGGAGGTTAGAAGGAGAAGCTCTGTCACTTGAGCTGTTAGTGTTAGAATGAGCTCTATAGGTCCTTTGTCTTTTCCTAGGGTTTACATTGTCTGTACGGAGTCAGTTCAGGAATTCTTTAAGTTCTTCTTCATTAGGGATGAAAATGTCGTCATTGGGATCTTGAGCATCTTATAAGAAGGAAGCCGGAGGTTGTGAAAGTCCTGCTTTATCAGAGGAAACTTGATCTGGTGTCATACTATTGGATTCAAAATATATTGGGCTATTTGAGTTTGGTAGGTCTCCTTTTGGTGCTTCAGGTTCATAGGAACAAATTCTCTTAGATAGGGTCCACAGGAAGTAAAGATGACAGGTATATGCTGAGGAAAATGGTTGATGTCCTTAAGAAAATTTCAAAGAGATTTAAGGACATTTTCCTTGTACCTTAGCTAGTAGATTGAAATGCGGTGGAAAAAAGACTTGGTTATCAAAATAGATTGCACCAGTACATGTTGTGAGATATGGGTGGTGAAGAATGAAGAAACATTGTGCAGATTGATTCTTTTAAGGTGCTTCCTATAATCCATGCTACCCAATGACAATGGAAAGTTGTTTTCTCCATTATTTCAGTGGTTGATACCACTCAAGGAAAGTCCATCACAGGGAACTTTAATTGTCTTTATAATATATATATTGGTAGACCTGTAGAGGAGGTAAGGTGATAACACAAGCGTAAAAGGCGGAGAGACCACAGAGATACCATAATGCATTATCAAAAAGTGGAACATTAAGAAAGAAAACATTAAGGTATGGTGTTCGAAGGTTAAACAGAGAGGGATTGCAAGGAAAATTGGTCTACTGAGAACAAGGTGTAAATAATAGAACATATTCAATCAGGTAAGAGATGCAATTTCTGAAACAATAGTGGGTGTACTAGTAATTGGAGGAAAGAACTTCTTTGTTTTGGTAGTAGTAGGTAGGTCAACCATGGAAATGGAAATAAGAGAGGGATATAGTTTAAGTTAGTGAGCAAATTGAAAGGAAGAGATAGGAAATCGGTTGCGACAGTTAAGTGACCTTTGGTAAGGCGAATGGTGAATTTATAGCATGAAATTCATTAAGTGAGGATAACATTCCAGTGTTGTAGAATGTGCTGGCCTTTGTCAGCAATCTTCAAAGCTGGTAGATTCTAAGAGGCATGTTTTAAATGTTGTATGACTCTAGTTTGGTCTTTTCCCCATAACGTTGGATTCTTCTGTAGTAGCTTGGACAAGAACGATGTATAATCAGCCATGTGAGGGATGAAATCTCTACTATAGTTAACAATTCCAAGGAATTGCTGTGTCTATTTGGTTGTGAGATTGTCATCAGGAAAATTCACTAGTTCACTATCAATATATAGACCGGGTTGATAATATCCATTATGGAAATGCATACCCTAAAATTATATTTGGGTTGTCCTAATATGGCTCTTCTTTGCTGAGAGCATAATCCTATGTTGCTTCGTGAGATCCAAAAAAGATTGGAGTAAGTTCTGATGTTCTTCATGGGTCTTAGAGTACAACAAGATGTCATCAATGTAGACCAAAGCACTGTAGAGAATGGGCTCATAAATCTGTCATGAACCTTTGAAATAATGAGGGGTAACCTTGAGTCCAAATGACATGACAGTCCACTAATATTGGATGTTTGGAATAGAAAATTTTTTATTGTATCTTTCCTATGGGTCAATTCTAAGTTGTCAAAATCCAACTTTTAAGTCAAACTTGGAGAAGATGATAGCTTCCTTAAGAAATAGTACTTGAGTACTAATCTTCAACGATGGGAACTTATAATCATGTAAGACAGTGTTGAGAGGTTTCTAATCAATGACTATCCTCTTTTTCCCTTGTTTTTGTTTATACCTTTTGTTAACATAAAAAGCCCAACAAGCCTAATCAAATTTAGTGGACTCGATTAATCGTTGCTAAAGAAGGATAACATATTCTTCCTGCGCGAGTTTCAAATCATCAGGGTTCATACTTGGATGAGTAGTCTTAGTAAGATTGATGTTTTCGTTCTTCTTAAAAGGAAGACGGATAATAATTGAAGATTCTTCCATAAAAGATTGGAATAAGAGAACTGTGTATGATTCTCAGGGTAATATTCCAAAAACTGATCTCTCAATGCTTTGTATAGAGGTGGAACTTTCGTAAGTTCAAACACATTTCTAAGATTTGTGTATGAACTAAAGTTGGCATGACATTTGATTCCTGTGGGTAGAATCTATAGTGGAGATGCCTGATGATAGACACACATTTTAATAAGAATATTTGGGCTAGGTAGATTACTGTCAAGAACCTTGGTCCATACCATATAGTTAGGGAAGAAACAAATTCCTATTTTCTCTTTAGTACTAAACCCAATCTTAAAAGATTTTCCATCGGCAGTGGTGAAATACTCATCATGGGAACTCTATATATCATGAGGTAAAATGCAGGGCTATATAATGGTTCTACTAGATCCAGTATCCATATACCCGATAGCTTTAATGGACTGATCATACTTATCTTGGAACAGTAACTAGATTTGAACATGGGGACGAGGAATAGGCATGGGATCAAACTTGAAACATAGATGTTATTGTTATAACATGTAGAGCATGTCATCTTCAGAAATGGAGATATCAGAGGAGTCATCATCCTCATAAGAGGAATCAAAGGGAACAACAAACCTTATTTCTTCATCTTTGTTGGATTGTTCTTCAATAAGATCTTTATTGTTTCCATTATCATTAATGGGCATAATAGCTTAAATGGAATCCATAAGTTTGATATCCTTTTGTATCTTACTAGGACATTGTTGACCAAAATGTCCTCGCTTTCCACAGAGAAAATAACGATCTACCTTTTTGGTTTAAGGATGCCTTCTTTTGAAGAATATGAAAAATCATCGCCGCTTCATTTCCTTAAGGGCTTATAGCCTTCCTTAGGAAACATGTGGGATATGTGGAATTTTTTATAAGAGAACTTCTAGTGATGATGTTTCTTTTTTGTATGGTACTCACAATTTTTTTTTCTCCTTACATTTGATCATCAAATAAGGCTTTCTGCACGCTTTCTTTAATGAAGGACCTTTAATCATGTTCTTGAAAAACAGTTTTTGATCACATAACTTGTCAAGAGAAGATATGGCAAGTTGATAGATTTCTCTAAGAGATATATCTTTCATATTTCTTCGAAGTGCAATAATGATCCTTTGTAACTTAGGTTGTAATTCTTCTAGAAGAGAGGAAATTAATGTATAACGGAAAGTAGCATCGTTAAATCCATTGAGAAGATAATAACGTTCCATCATATGCTAAAAATGTTTCTGTAGGTCTCTTTTATCCAGAGAACAACGCTTCATCTCAAAATATTCTTATCTGACTTATTTGTCAATGAGTTGAAAGTCACCAATGAACTTTTAATGAAGTACTCCAAGAAGTAATCTAGTAAATATGACTTGTATGAACTGAAGTCTGATTCATCAAGACTTTTCCTCCATTATCATAATGTACCATTAAAACGAGAAGCAAACAAAGACAAAATATCCCTTAAAGGATTATTTAGTTGAGTCATTTTCAAATAAATCCAAGCGCCAAATTCATATAGATGTTCTCTCCATTTTTAGGAGGGAGATCATCGAATATAAACCAAGGTCCAGAAGTAGGGCTAGTCAGTGGTGCTTGTGTTAATGGTGGTGAAGGTCTAAGAGGTTCAGTTCCTATAGACTTAACTTCACTTATATCTGGTTCAACTTCAGTGGGTTTAGCCATGGTCATCATGACTTGAGCTAGATCTGTGAAGTTAGCACATTGTGCAAATTCATCTGAAGATGATTTGCAAATTCATCTGAAAATGATTCATACACATCAAATGGTTCAGCTACTGTAAATGATTTCTCAGAGATTCTATAATGCTCAGAGGGGCATTCTTCATCAAATATCTCAGGAATATATCATATTGCAAGAGTTGCTATGAACCCTGTCTAAGGAGTTTTTTCTTTCCCAGTAGAGTGGGAAGGTTGTGGTTTTGGTGGAGAAGATGGTGGAGTGTGGATTTGTAAAGGTTTATTCCATAGATTAGTTGATTTAGGGTATGGATCAGCATGTATAGTATATAAAGGTGATGGTTTAGGAGGCTTTTCAGGCTTAGGCTTTGATTTTGTCAATTTGGGTTTAGTGGTGGTAGGATGGATATAATGCCTGATAAAAAGATAATTAAACTTAAATACCTTTTCATAATCAGTAGTTTCAAGATATGTTGGTGGAGATTGGTGGGATAGGATAAGTTGGTGGAGGATAGATAGATTGATTAACTGGAAAAATTGTAGGTAGGCTATATAAATAGTCTTAAACTGTTCTTTCTGCATGTCAGCTTCCATTTGTTGAAGGATCTCTTTCACCTTTTCGAGTTCTTACTCCTTGGTGGTAAAATTAGGGCCAAAATACTAGGTATCAACATAATGTCAAAGAGTCACATCAAGTTGGGCCATTTGAGCTTTGTAAGATTTGTATAATTTTTGGATTTCTGCAGATACTATATCAACTTAGTTGGTGAGTAGCTTGCATTTTTTGAGTCAAACCATCAAGTTTGGAATCAATTCATCGAAGGACGTTGTTCTAAGCCAAAGCATTATTAGTATGCTAGTTGAGAGTTTCATTAATAGGATTTGAAAGCATTGTTCCATGAGCACTCATGCCAGAAGCATGAATATATGGTTTAGAGATAACCCTTTGTTGTTCATTTACACGCCTCTCTGGGGGAGGAAAATCTTCCTCATAGGGATTAACCATCATGCACTGAATTGGAAAGGGTGTCGGAATTGGAGATGGAGTAACTAGCTGAGGATGTTTGGAGATTGACTCTGGATCTAGATCTGGATAGAATAGATGTTCCTTGTCAACGACTTTCAGCAATTCTCGAATGTTTTAAGATTTTGATCTTGGGTTTTTAATCCTAATCCAAGGCTTAGATACTGGATCTTGATCATCAAAAGGATAAGGCAATGTCAAATCTAGCTCCTACATTACTTCCCTTTTGTATACTCCATCATCTCCAACTTTCGGACTATTAAATAGATAATTTTGATGATATAACAATCAATATTTTAATTTTCATTGACTATATCTTTAAGCCTAGCAATTTTCATGAATTTTACCTTAGAACAATTTGTAATTTGCGGTGAAAAGAAGCAATATAAAGTTCAAATCTTGCTTTTTCTTTTTGTAGTAGTACACAATAAGGTTGATATACATTTAAGTTACACACCATAAGAAGAAAATTTTATTTGGTGAAAGTTACTTCTCGATAATTCCATTCCAATCCACAGCGATGTTGCAAAAAGGCCACTAAAAAAGTTACAAGCCATTACAAATGTTTTCCTCCTGCCTGGTAGTGAACCCTCAGAGCTAAAACCATAACCATGCCTACATATCGAATTGGAACACAAGCTCCATCCATGTGTCAAAAGCTCACATAAAAGTTAATAGATAATATAAAAATATGAAGGATTGCACAAGTGGTATCACCACCCGGGCCACCCCTGTCAGAGAGCACGGGGAATACTAGATCTCGTGGTTAAGAACAGATCATCCATTAGAGATTAGGGAAAACAAAGCAAGGTCGAAGTGTAAATTCCATGTATGCTGGCCTAGATACACAAGCCCTTTCTCTTTTCGAGCATCAAATCTTAAGGCTTGCTTCTTAGGAATCTTACACTTCCAATCTTTCCCAGTTTTAACGACCTCAAATATGATTTATGGTTTAAGACTTTCTGATAGACATGATCCTCATAAAGAGGGAAGTGTAGAACATAGTTCTCTTTTTGTATAACTATGACGACATTATTTAAGACTTAAGCTGTCAGGATAGAGAAATTTATAAAGAAGCCATAGGATGAAAAACACACAAACTTCTATTTATTCAAACCGTTCAAGTTCTGAGTACAACAATAAAGAAGCCTTACTTTTATAGACTAAGGAAGGGGATAAAAATAAACAACTTTAAGGAAAAGCTTCCTTAGGTACAATCATACACACAAATTTTAAAAAGAAAATAGTAAAAAGGAAGAATAACTGGGGAACACTAGGTCCCAAATATTCTTAAGAGATAAGAAAGAATTTGTAAAGAGGGGAAGAAAGATAAGATAGACCCCAAAGATTCTTTTACAAACATAATGGCACAGTAGAAAAGACACCTAATTATAATGACAACTAATATAAGGGTCCCACAGTGAGGGGTGGAATCTTAGTCATTAGTCATGTCGAACTAGTTCTTGCCACGACTGAGATTGGAAGGAGAAGCTCCGTCACTTGAGCTGTTAGTGTCAGAATGAGCTCTATCGGTCCTTTGCCTTTTCTTAGAGCTTGAATCTTCTGTACAGAGTTGGTTTATGCATTCTTTAAGTTCTTCTTCATTAAGGATGAAAATGTCATCATTGGGTTCTTGAACATCTTGGAAGAAGGAAGCTGAAGGTTGTGAAGGTCTTACCGTATCAGAGGAAACTTAAATTGGTATGGTGCGATTAGATATAGAGTGTATTGGGTTGTTTGGGCATGGTATGTCTACTTCTAGCGCTTCAACTTCACTAGGAACAAATTCTCCTAGATTGGGTCCAAGGGAAGTAAAGATGACAAGTGTATGCTGAGGAAAATGGTTGATGTCCTTAAGAAAACTTCGAAGATATTTAAGGACATTTTCTTTGTACCTTGGCAGTTAAATGAAATGTGGTGGAAAAAGACTTGATTGTCAGAATAGATTGCACCAGTACGTGTTGTGAGATATGGGCGGTGAAGAATGAAGAAACATTATGGAGATTGTTTCTTTAAAGGTGCTTCCCATAATCGATGCTACTTAATGACTATAAAAAGTTGTTTTCTCTATTGTTCTAGTGGTTGATACCACTCAAGGAAACTCCATAGTAGGAAACTTTCATTGTCTTTATTGGTAGACCTGTAGAAGAGGTAAGGTGATAGCATAGGCATAAAGGGTGGATAGAGCCTAGAGATACCATAATGCATCATAGGAAAGTGGATCATTAAGAAATAACACATTAGGGTATGGTGCTCGGAGGTTAAACATAGAGGGACTGCAAGGAAAGTTGATATGGCTAAGAAAAAGACGTAAATAATAGAACAGGCTCAATTAAGCAAGAGATGCAATTTCTGAAATAGTATTGGCTGTACTAGCAATCAGAGGAAAGAACTTATTTGCTTTAGCAGTAGTAGGTAGATTAACCATGGAAAGGAGGAGAGTGATATGGTTCAATGTAGTGAGAAAATTGAAAGGAAGAAATGGGAAATCAGTTAGGATAGGTAAGTGAACTTTGGTAAGGAGAATGGTAAATTTATAGCGTGAAATCCATTCAGTGAGGATAACATTATAATGTTGTAGAATGTATTGGCCTTTGTTAGCAATCTTCAAAGTTGTTAGATTCTGATAGGCATGTTTTAAATGTTGTATGGCTCTGGTTTGCTGTTTTCCCTATGGTGGTGGATTCTTCTATAGCAGCTTGGACAAGGATGGTGTATAATCAGCCATGTGAGGCATGAAATCTCTGATATAGTTGGCAATTCCAAATAATTATTGTATTTGTTTGGTTATGAGATTGTCATCAAGAAAATTCACTAGTTCATTGGCAATATATGGACCGAGTTGATAATATTCATTATGGAAATGCATATCCAAAAATTCTATTTGGGCTATCCTAATATGGCTTTTCTTTACTGAGAGCATAATCCCATGTTGCTTCGTGAGATACAAAAAGGATTGGAGTAGGTTTTGATGGTCTTCATGGGTCTTAAAGTACAACAAGATATCATCAACGTAGACCAAAGCACTGTAGAGAATGGATTTATAAATCTTTGTCATGCCGGTTGAAATAGTGATGGGGCAACCTTGAGTCTAAACAGCATGACAGTCCACTAATATTGGGCATTTGGAATACAAAATGTCATCTTGTATCTTTCCTGAGGGTCAATTCCAAGTTGCCAAAATCCAGCTTTTAAGTCAAACTTGGGGAAGATGGTAGCTTGCTTAAGAAATAGTAGTTGAGTACTATTCTTCGGCAATGGGAACTCATCATCATGTAAGACAGTGTTGAGAGGTTTATAGTCAATGACTAACCTCTTTTTTCCTCGTTTTGTTTAGACCTTTTGTTGACATAAAAAGCCTGACAAGCCCAATTAGATTTAGTGGGCTTAATTAATCCTTGCTGAAGAAGGATAATATATTCTTCTTGTGAGCTTTAAATCATCAGGGTTCATACTTGGATGAGTAGCCTTAGTAGGATTGATGTCTTCGTTATTCTTAAAAGGAAGACGAATGAAGAATTGAGGATTCTTCCATAAAGGATTGGAATGAGAGAACTGTGTATGATTCTCAGGGTATATTCCAAAAACTGACCTCTCAATGCTTCTTATAGAGGTGGAACTTGATTAAGTTCAAACACATTTATGAGATCTGTGTAAGAACTAAAGTTGGTACAACATCTTATTCCTGTGGGTAGAATCTGTAGTAGAGATGCCTGATGATAGGTGCACATTTTAATAAGAATATTTAGGCTAGGTAGATTACTATTAAGAACCTTGGTCCATACCACACAGTCAAGAAAGAAACAAATTCCTATTTTCTCTTTAGTAATAAACCCAATCTTAAAAGTTTTTCCATTAGCAGTAGTGAAATACTCATCGTAGGAACTCCATGCATCAGGAGCTAAAATGATGGGCTTCATAATGGTTCTGCTAGATCCAGTATTCATATACCTAATAACTTTAATGATCATACTTATCTTAGAACATAAACTAGATTTGAACATAGGAACGAGGAATAGGCTTGGGATCAAGCTTGAAATATAGCTGCTATTGTTGTAACATATAGAGCATGTCATCTTCAGAAATCGAGATATTAGAGGAGTCATCATCCTCATCAAAGGAATCAAAGGGAACAATAAATTTTGTTTCTTCATCTTCATTGAATTTTCCTTCAATAAGATCTTCATTGTTTCCATTATCATGAATAGGCTTAATAGCTTCAATGGAATCCAAGAGTTTGATATCCTATTGTGTCTTATTAGGACATTGTCAAGAAAAATGTCATGACTTTCCACAAAGAAAATAGTGGTATGCCTTCTTGGCATGAGGATGTCTTCTTTTGAAAAATCTGACAAATCATTGTCGGTTTTTTTCCTGAAGGGCTCGTGCCTATGTGGGACCTGTGGAACTTTTTATAGGAAAACTTCTGATGATGATGTTTCATTTCGTATGGCACTCACAATCTTTTTTCTCCTTACACTTGATTGTCAAATAAGGCTTTCTGCATGCTTTCGTTAATAGAGGACCACCTTTAATCATGTTCTTGAAGAACAGTTGTTGATTACATAACTTGTCAAGAGAAGATAAGGCAAGTTGATAGATTTCTCTAGGATATATATCTTTCATATTTCTTCGAAGTGTAGCAATGGTCCTTTGTAACTCAGGCTGTAATTCTTCTGAAAGAGAGAAAATGAATGTATGATGAAGAGTAACATCGTTGTATCCATTGAGAAGATAATAACATTCCTTCATACACTAAAAATGTTTCTGTAGGTCTCTTCTGTCCAGAGAACAACAATTCATCTTAGAATGTTCTTGTTTGACTTGTTTGTCAATGAGATGAAAGTCATCAATGAAATTTTTATGACTTACTCCAAAAAGTAATCCAACATATGTGACTTGTATGAACTGAAGTCTGATTCATCGAGACTTTGGCACAATTCTCGTAATGTACCAGTAAAACAAGAAGTAAACTCAAAAAAATATCCCTTAAAGGATTATCAAGTCAAGTCATTTACAAATCAATCCAAGCACCAAATTTATGAAGATGCTCTCTCTAGTTTTTAGGAGGAAGATCATCAAATGTAAACCGGGATACAGAAGTAGGTCTGGTCAATGGTACTTGTATTAGTTGTGGTGAAGGTCTAAGAAGTTCAATTCCTATAGACTCAGCTTCACTTATATCTGGTTCCACTTTAATAGGTTTAGGCATGCTCATCATGACTTGAGCTAGATCTGTCAAGTCAGCAAAGTGTGCAGATTCATCTGAAGATGGTTCAGACACTTCAAATGGTTCAGCTACTACAGATGATTGCTCAGAGATGCTAGAATGCTCAGACGGGTATTCTTCATCAGATATCTTAGGAATAAATCCTATTGCAAGAGTTGCTATGAACTCTGTCTCAGGAGTTTTTTCTTTCCCAGTAGAGTGGGAAAGTTGTTGTTTTGCTGGAGAAGATGGTGGAGTGTGGATCTATAAGGGTTTATTCTATAGATTAGTTGATTAGGGTATGGATCACTGCAGGTTTAGTATATAAAGGTGATGGTTCAGGAGGCTTTTCAGGCTTAGGCTTTGATTTTGTCGATTTGGGTTTAGTGGTGGTAGGATGGATATACTGCCTTATCAAAGGATAATTAAACTTGAATACCTTTTTATAATCAGTAGTTTCTTGATATGTTGGTGGAGATTGGTGGGATAGGATATGTTGGTGAAGGATAGATAGGTTGGTTAAATGGAAAAGATGTAGGATAGGCTCCATAAACAGTTTTAGATTGTTCTTTCTGCATGTTTGCTTCCATTTGTTGAAGGATCTCTTTCACCTTTCTGAGTTCTTGCTCCTTACTGGTAAAATCAAAGTCAAAATATTAGGAATCAACATAGTGTCGAAGTGGCATCAAGTTTGGTCATTTGATCTTTGTAAGATTTATACATTTTCTGGGTTTCTGCAGAGATAGTATCAACTTGTTGGTGAGTAGCTTGCATTTGTTGAGTCAAACCATCAAGTTTGGAATCAATCTGTCAAAGGACTTTTTTCTAAGCCAGAGCACTATTAGTCTGCCAGTTGAGAATTTCATCAACAGGATATGAAAGCATTGTTCCATGAGCACTCATACCAGAAGCACAAATATATAGTTTAGAGATAACCCTTTATTGGTCATTTACACTGTTGGCCCCCGAGTTCCTTTCTTATTGAATAAGCATGATTCGATTTATTTTTTAAGTTCTGATTGATTAATTGTTTTTGTTTGGAGTTTAATTAGCATGTCAATGATTGGAGCATTTATTGCTTAGATTGATGGAATCAGAACTATTAAATGGAGGAATTAAAATTGAGTTAGAGTATAGTATGGTGTAAGTGAAAATTTAAAAGTAGAATGTGTAAGGGTAAAATGGGAAGATCACTTAAGGATTAAAGGTATAAGGCTTACATGGAAGGGCATAATAGACTTTTGGATGATTATTAGGATTGGAAATTAGAAGAAGAAAAATAAAACAAGAGGAAAAGAAGAGAGTGTCGTGAGTAAGGGGGAAAAAGAAGGGGAAATTAGGGTTTTGGAAATCTTGAAGATTTTGGAAGTATCAACAAGTAAGTATAAGTCTAAACCCTTCTTGATTGTTGCATGAAGCTTAGTTAGGGTTAGTTAGAAGTGAAACCAAGGTTGATTGTGCGTAGGAAGTTGTTGAGGAATGGGTTAAGTAATAGGTTTTGATGTTTTGTTTTGATTTTGAGTTGACATGAGCTTAGAAATGAAGTATAAGAGGTGATTTTAGGTTAGTATACGTTAAAATTGATTGATGGGGAGTGTATAAGTGAAAAATACCAAGAAAACATGTTTTCAGGTGGATTTTGGGTTTGCACGTCGTGACGTGCTATGCACACGTCACGACGTGCAACAGCTTTCTCGCCGCTGCGCACTCTCGGCGAGAGTCCATTTTTCCAACACTGACGTCCTTCGGTATTTTGGGCATAACTTTTGCTACAGATGTCCAAATGAGGTGATTTTTGATTCGTTGTAAACTAGAGACATAGGGATACAAGTTGTATGAAGAAATGGAGTCCAAATTCAGTTCCTAAGAATCTCCAATTTTGGATGGAAGTTGAGCATAGAATTTTTGTTTCAGCATAAGTTATAGTTCGAATTGTTAAAGTATGACTTTCCGATTTCTACACCAAATTGAATGGAATTTTGGTTGTTGTTTAAGGAAATCAAGTGA
>JAOTAX010000002.1:22202095-22237767 GCA_025629825.1 Erythroxylum guanchezii | reverse complement strand
CTAACATTTACATAACAAATAGCTCCAAAACTTTATCAATCAAATCTCATAATTCATTTAAATCATGCTTAATTCAATAAGAAAAATTTCGAGGGCCAACAAATATCAATCTGCAATCCACTGAAATTAGAGATTATCTAAACAACCATCAACACTAAAAATGATAACATCATATAAAAACACACCTGTAATGGTATCTTCACCAATCAATGTAGCAAATCTCTTCCTGATAATTTGGAAGCACTTTCTTGGACTAAAATTGTATGGTTTAGTTATTAATAATCTTGAGTTTCCACCATCCTATTGTTAGCAATGAGGAACAAACCACCAACTTTGGACAAGCAAGAAAAGTTTTTTTTTTGAAAAATTAAATTGAATTAAAAAGAAAGAGGTTTAGTACAATCATTATCCTTCTAAAAGGATATCATATCATACATAATACAACATCGTAAACTCAATACAAGTCACCGAGTACAAAACTTTCTCAAGTATTCTCAGATGTTCCTAAAATGAGAAAGAAAAATTCCTCTTTTGGGGTTTCACTAGACGTTTCCGAATTGGGGCTCCAAGTTTCCTTCATCAGTGTCTCTAGATGGTTATAGAGGTAAGCTCTTTCTGGCCTGATCTTAGTAACTACCTCTTCATCCATTTTACCTTATTCTGAATACTCAAAAGGTCTTCCTACATCTTTGGGCTTCGGCTACAAACTCGCTTCTCTCGACTACACATCTTTAGCACCTGCGAGGGATCTGATGTAAGGTTCTCATGGAGGAGGTACTCCACAAGGTAAGACTTCAATTTTAGACTTCTTCATAACTATTGTGTGTGTGGTATCTGGCTAGATTAGGGAGTAGAAATTTTATGCTCTTTGTACCAAGTAATCTTGGATTCTGGTTAGAGTCTCCAAGAAGTGGCTAGGCTCCTGCTACATTTCTTCTCTAATTGGTTAATGACTAGTTGTTCTCTAATATTATTAGAGATGGTTTTCGAGAGGGCAAGTAACCCTCTTTCCCTTTTTGTAAATCTTCTGTTATTCCTCTCCCGCCATTTCTCCAAAATGTATATTGTAAAAGCTACTATGTAAACTTCCTTGTCTTGTTTGGGATCATGGTTTCGTAGTATCTCCAGGATAATGTCATTCAGATTAGTGTGATTACTACTGAGTGTACATAGGGATGCGATTTGTCTCCAAACTCTATTAGAAAACTCACAGTTGAAAAAAAGATGATCCCTGTCTTCTTCATCTTGGATGTATAAGATACATCCTTTAGGGGAGGAGATGAATTTTAATCTAGTCATAGTGATTAGTCTGTCCTTTATGGTTAACCAACTTAGGAAATTGCATTTGGCTTGATAGAGTTTCTCCAAATCAATTTACCCTATCCAACTATAGGGTTTTGGCCATACTTCAGTTGTTTGGCTTACCTATTTGTTATATCTATTACTTCTAGCCCATTCTAAAAATATGTATCCTCTCCTTCATTGTATTGATATTGTGGTATCAATAGAGATATGATCTCCTCTTAGGAAAGAACCCAGTTGCCATTTGCAATTAACTCTTGGACTTTAGCTTTTATTAAGAATCTATCCAAAGTATCCTTAACATTCGGGTGATGAATTAGAACTCCCTGACCTTTCCAATTGTCATACCATAAAGAAATTCTATCCCCTTTCCCTATTCTACAAGTAATCTGATGTTGTACTTCTTCCCCCCAATCTAAGTATTTGACTAAAGAACCATGAGAGACTGTCCTTAGGTCTGAATGCCCATAGGCTTCCACCCTTAATATACAGGTATGCACCCATTTAACCTATAATGATTCCTTCTCACTTAAAATTCTCCACAATCTTTTCAACAATAAGCATTTGTTGTTTCTGCCAATAGATTCCAAGCCCAGCATTCCACTTGTTTTAGGTTGACAAATTTGAATATAACTGACTTTAGCTATCCCTCTTTCTCCTTTCCCTTTACTCCATAGGAATTGTTTCATCATCTTTTCGACAGTTTTGATCAGTCCTTTGGAAAGGAAAATGTGGGAACCCCAATAAGTATTCATAGACATAATAACCAATTTCAGAAGCTGAAGTTTGCCACCAGAAAATACTGTTTTGTTAGTCCATAAATTTAATCTCCTTTGTATCATCTCAATAAGGGGCAGACATTCCTTAAATCTGAGTCTTCTCAATGAGATAGGGATGCCCAAGTAAGCGATAGGAGGCTCTTGATTACCCGCTCCATTGATAAGAGAAATAACAGTAGCTAGGTGTGCAGCACTCTTCGATAAGATGAAGAAACTCTTTTGAAAATTGATGCTTAATCCTGAAATCTCCTTAAAACTTTGTAAGGTATTCATTAGCACCGTAATTGAAGGAATATCAGCCTTACTAAACAGGATTAGGTCATCTGCAAAACATAAGCTGGTTAGTGAAAGCAACTTACACTTGGTATAGAACTTGACGTGTGGAGTTGAGAAGATCTTGTACTTCAGCATGAGGGTAAGAGCCTCTGTGCATAATAGAAATAGGTAAAGGAAAAGGGGATTCCCTTGCCTAAGTCCCCTTTTTCCTTTAAACAATTTAGTGAGGCTCCCATTGACCATGATCCCAAAAGAAACTATAAAAAGACATTCTTTTATCCAATTGATAAACATCTGAGGGAAACCCATAACTTCCATAATCTGGGGTAAAAAGCCCCAACTGACACTATCAAATGCCTTCTAAAGGTCAACTTTTAATGTACAATTCTGAGGGGATTTTCCTCTTATATGCCCCCTTCAAAAGTTCCTACAAAATCAGGATATTGTCCCCAATATTTCACTTAGTTAAGAATTCTCCTTGATTTTCACTGATGAGGTAGTACAACACAGATTTCAGTCTGTTGGCTAATATTTTAGCGATAATCTTGTAGCTGAAGTTAGTGCATGAGATAGACCTAAAATCACTCCATATAGTAGAGTTGTGAGTTTTGGGATCAAGCATAAGGAAGTCTTGTTGATCTTTTAAAGGATTACACCTTTTTTGAAAAAATCATGTACTGCTCTTTTCATAATATTTCCCGTAGTATTCCAAGTTTTCTGATAGAAGAGTCCATTGAGGCCATCGGGTCCAGGAGGCTTCGAACTATTCATTTTAAACAGTACTTCTTCTATCTTTTGATCTATGACTTGCCTGATTAAAAGATCCATTTGATCTTCAGGAATTTTAGCTGTAATAAACTTCCTGAGATCTTCCCTAAAGGAGCTAGTATTCCCCTCTTATCCTAAGATCTTTTGTAAGTGTTTCAATGCATCTTGAGCAATTTCATCTTGCTTATATAATATCTCTCCTATTTCTATTTTAACCGAAGTGATCCTATTAGCATTCCTTCTGACCTTAATAGTGTTGAAGAAAAATCGAGTGCATCTGTCCTCTTCCCTAATCCAGTTGACTCTAGACCATTGTCTTAATAAGGAGCAGTGGTTATCAACTGCTTGCATGTAGGACCTTAGTGCTTCCTTCTCCTCCTTTGTAATAATCTCATGATTAGGGATATTAGTCAATGATTTTTGTAAAAGGGAGAGTTGATATCTAGTAGTTTCTACCTCTTGCATTGTGCTAATGCCTCTACATCCATTTAATCTGTTCAATTCCTGCTTTATAGTCTTTAGCTTTTGCATACAAATTAATTGTTTAGTACCAGTAACTTCTACCTCCATTCCCTTACTGACTGCTTCTTGGAAACCTTCTATATTGATTAGAAAGCTGTTAAACCTAAATGGATGTTTCAGAAAAACCCTCTTGAAAAGATTGTCCACCTTAATCGAGGTATGGACTAAAATTCTCGGGTCTAAAGCCATGGCTTTACTATTTTGGAAAAGTAGTTAACAACTCCACATTCACCAAAGCCCTATCCAATTGCTTTCTGATAAACTAGCTAGAGCTTTGCTTGTTACTCCAAGTAAATCTATGCCCCTCATATGTTAAGTCTAAAATTTCCACATCTCTGGTGCAATCTAGCAAGTCTGAATTGTAGCTATGCAGATTAAAGTTCCCTTCAGCTTCCGATTGATAAATAGTAGAGTTGAAATCGCCGCTTATGATCCATAGACCACTAGTTGTTCCTTTAAGTCTTCTTATAGCATTTCATAGGTCCCTTCTTTGAAATGCAGTATTATGACCATATACAAAGGTAGCCAACACTGAAGTGTAAAGTCATTCTTGTATGCAAAAATTGCTCACCAGCTTCCAAAACCTCCAACTCTATAAACTCCTCATTATTGATAATGATGATTCTTCCATATCCATGGTACTGATGGTTGCATTTAATCTTCCATTAATTCCTAAAACAATCTAATTTATTCAGGTTTTCAATTTTGATTTTTGTTTCTAAAAGACAAAATAATTTAGGCTTCTCATACCAGACAAACTCCTTCAATGCATTAAGCTTCAAAGGGTTGTTTATTCCTCTAACATTCTAAACTAGAAAGGTCATATAGTAATAATTTTACCTTTCGAGTTCTTCCTACAGCTCCGATTTCTTTTTCTAGTTTGTAGTTGTTCCATCTTTTCCTCATAATTTTCCATCTGATGCAAAAGATCTGGTTGTTGTGGTTCTTGGGTGGCAGCCTGCTGTAAAACTCCTTGGGGATCTCCATTCTGTAACTCCTCTTTATCTGTAATACAATTTTCCAATTCAACCCCTCCCTCTATTTGTTGTGCTTTCATATGCACGGTTACCAGCCGATTATGTTGTTGATTATCAATGTTATAATCAGATTGATCCCCCTTAGCTGCATAGTGCTGATTTCTATCAACTTGAATATCTAATTCCTGATCCATCGACTTCCTTTTCTACCCTTCAAGTGCCTCATTTTCTATACTTCCCTTTGTATTATTCTCATCTAGACCCATCAATTCTCCATAATCTCCCCTTTCAAAAACTTTTCCTGCTTGTTTACATGTTTTGCTTTAAACTTGTAGAGAAGGTTTCCAATGATAAGTGACCGTGACTTTATCCTCCTTTAGAGAATTACCATCAGCCAAATCTTAAGATGAGATTATAATCTTTCATCTCCTTTGAAATGTCTATGCTCACACATAATCTAGTATAACCAACCCATTTCCTCAAAGATGTATTCTCATGTTAGTAAGTGGCAGGTCTGGGGTTGATTCAGTAGAGGAGGGTGGTGATTTACATGAGGGTAAAGGGGGGAAATCAGCAAGGTTGGGAAGTGTGGGTAGACATTATGAGACAGTTTTGGTAAGTAAGTAGTAGTGCAGTGAATGGAGCAGGAGATCTAGGTCTAAAAACGGTAATATGAGGGGGGCAGGAAATTTTTGTTTAGAAAGAATGACAAAACTATCCCTGTATTGGATTAGTTGCAGAAAGAAAAATGAATGAAAGGGAGAGGCTAATATGCAGAAGAATAAGTCTGAAAAGGACACAAAAAAAGGCTTTAGTTAGAGGAGAAAAGTCGGGTATGGAGGAAGAAGGTGCAAAGCTCAAATTCCTTGTAAAAAGGCCAAAGAGAGTACAAATTGTTTATTTTCTCAACGTGAATTTGTTGAAGAAATTTGGAAGACAATGATGTACATATGTTATATTGTTCATGCTCTAAATGATTAGAACAACTACAACAAATGGTGCCTTTAATCAAGCATCTGAACAGAACAATCAAGTGGTGCTTTTGCTTATCATTATCTTCCTTAGTTACAACTATTTGGGATATGAGAAATAATCAAAATTTTCAGGAAGAGTTCAGCAAAGAAAAATTTTACAATCATCTACTACAACACATAAGAAATCACATTAGCATTTACAAGCATAAATTTCAAGACATAGAATATTTCAACACTAATTGGAAGGTGTAAAAATTTAATTCATCAAGTGCAGTATTATGTAAATATCTTAAGCAAACTTATGGTCACGTGTGATTCTCTCACATTGTATTTTTAATTTTGCTAGTTTTGTACTTACTTGTATACTTTGATTGCCTTTGATTGCTTAATTTAATTCATCCTTTCTCATAACAAACTCCTATATGAGCTAAAAAACTTAATAAGAGAGCAACTTACATAAAATGCATCTTAGTTGTAGCATGAATATGGTTTCCAATTAGGGTATCGTCATGCTATGATTATTAGGGGAATGGATGGTAACAGATGCATGTCACTAAAGGTGCCACATTATAGTTTTGGAAAGTCATGACTTCACTTCTTAGGAGGTCATCAAGGTCCACTTTTAATTTTCTTACACTTTTAATTTTCTTACCTTTCAATCTCATTTAATTAATGGTAATTGTCAAGATCCAAAACCTTAGTAGTTTAAGCTCCTCTTACTATAATGTAGCTTTCAATGTTCCTATTGTATTCAACTTAGCATAAGCTATGCTTTACTAGCTTAGCATGAGCTCTGTTTAGCTCAACTATGTTTCTTGTATCTCCTTCAGGAGCTCTTATTCATTCAGTACATTTTAATTTCTCATAAATATATTATGAAGGATGACATCACCTAGACCATATCTCTCAAAATTTCACAATGCCAATTTTATTGTACATATTGTTATTAACGAGAGAGGTTGATATAATAGTTAGATCTACATAATATTTAAAAAAATAGGGATTTAACAATTATTAGATAAAGAGGTGAAAACATTTGATATAGTATGATAGTACAAAAAATAATATCAATTCACTAAAATAAAAATAAGCATGTTGTTATTTTAAATATGTTAAATCATGTTAACCATTTATGTACTTATATAAAATAAAATAAAATAAAAATATCATTAATTTTAACACTTAAATTTAAGTGTTAAAAAAGATTATAACTAGAGATGATTAAAATAATAAGGCAAGCAAGAAGGGGGAAAAAATTAAAACATAAGATTTTACATGCTTTAACTTTAAGCTTATGTTCAGAAGTGAAGGAGAAGCAAAATTTTACTAAAGAGAAAAGGCAGTAATTATAAGGAGAGATATAACTCAAACCAAAACTCAAATACACTAAAAAATCACAACTCTTAAGATACTCATAAATATGGCTCACAAAATACACTTAAATATTGTGTATTATTTAGTGTATATTATTCTCAGGATGATTTTTAAATGTTCTTAAGTCTTTTATAGATTGAACGTCTTAGCACAAAAAAAGATAAATCAATGGCCGTAAAAATTACATCTCTTGTTAGTGCATGATGTTATGTCTCCAATAAGTGGCATTGAAAAGCCACTTTACAAATCTCTAATTAAGGAAGTCAAGTGTTTTAAATAGAAATGAAGTCTAGGCAATGCTTGAACTTGGTTACTGGAATAGACCTTGTTAACATGTTTATTGGATTGTTCTCAACATCAATCTTTTCCACCATGATATTGCCATAAAAATTCACTTCTCAAAGAAAGTAATACCTATTATCAATACGTTTTGTTTTGTTTTTAATGAAATATTTGATCTTTAGTTAAATATGCAATAGTTTGAATATCATAAAAGATAAACGTAGCCCCTAACTCCAAATTGAGCTCACCATATAAACCTTGCAACCAAATGACCTCTTTGACTATCATAATCTATGTTAATATAATCAACTAAGCTTCCATTGCTTCTTTCAAATTCCAAATAAGTATAAACTAAACCCTACAAATATTTGAGAATCCATTTTACTCTTGCCAATGTACTTTACCAAGTTAGCCATGTATCTATAACAACATTTATGATATGTGAATTTTTAGATGAGTATACACTATGGTATACATCACACTGTTAATTGCACTTACTCAAAGAATATGTATTGTATCATCAATCTATTTATCTTTTTAAGGAGATAAGGTGATTGAAAGCTTGAAATGAGCATCTTAGAGTACAAATAAGTTTAGCATTTTTTTTTTCACGAAAAGCTTTAAGACTCTTTTAACATAATTTTCAAAGTTGGAAATAATTTTTTTGCTTTCAATTCTTTATGGATCTTTATGCCAAGAATTTTCTTTATAGCTCCCAAATCTTTAACTCAAATTCATTGCTTAATTGTATCTTTATTTGAGTGATTTTAAACATACTTCTTACTGTAATGATCATATGATCCACATATTGGCAAAAATAATTGAAAGAATCTTCATATAATTTTTTGAAATAAATATAAAGATCATAAATACTCCTCAAATAGTTGTGGATGGTCATAAATGAGACAAACTACTTATACCATTATGTAAGACACTATTTAAGTTATAAAGTGATTAATTTAGCAAGCAAACATGTTCTTTATTATCTTTAATAATAAATTACTTAGGTTGCTTCATATAAATCTAGTCCCCTAAATCACCATGTAGAAAAAAAAGTTTTGACATCCAATTATGCCAAATCTAAGTCAAAGACTACCATCCTAAGGTGCTACTAAACTAAAAGGAAGGATCTTATCAACGTCCATGAATGATAAATCATAGATCGAACTATCGAATCGGAAAAATTGGGTGCTATCGTATAGCTTTGTACTGGTTAAGTTCACAAGTTGGAGATAAGCGGACTCAAACCGCTGACATCCACCACAGGGTAAACCACCACCTCTCGACCCCAATATGAGCAAAACCTAAATAGAACAATATTTTATTACAAATGAGAAAATACCATTGGAATCTACACCTTGTACTTGATTGTATCCCTTTGAAACTAGGAAAGCCTTACACTATATTGCTTCATCTCTTAGAGGGTGCATTTTGAAGACCCATTTGTAACCATCTTTTTCCCTTATAGTGGTTTAAATAATTCCTAAGTGCTTATGTAAAGATTCCATTTCATCTTATGTTGTCGTCACCCATTTTTTTTAATCAGAACCCCAAAAGTCATCTGAAAATATGAGGATGGTTCATATCCCTATTAATCTCATCCATTACTAATAAAGCATAAGATATTGACACCACATAGTTTAATGGCATGATTTCTCTTTTACCTTTATCTTTAGCTATATTGTAAAAGACTTCGCATAAAGTTTGCTCAAATCTACCAGAACTGAATAGTGAATCCAAGTGAGAGACTTCTGGAGAAACATCTGTATAAACAGAGGAGTTAGTTACTTCCAATTTTAATTTTTTTGAATTATTCTCCACTAGTTTTATTTTAGAAGGGATAAAAGATTCTAACTTTAGACTAAATATTGATCACTCATTAAAAGTCACATCTCTATTGATTACAACTTTTGGTCTAATAGGGTCTAGACACCACAACTTGTAGCATTTCACTTTATATGAATACCCTCTAAAAATGAATTTCTTAGCATATGACACTAACTTACATCATTAATATATATGTTTGTTGTATAACCAAAATCTTTAAATCATAATAAATAATAGGATTACTAGACTATAATTCCTCCAGGCTCTTAGAAAAAATCAAAATTAATGGAGATCAATTTACTAGATAATAGGTCATAGATGTAGCCTTTGTCCAGAACTCCTTTTCACAAAGCAATATTAGAGAATAATCATTGTCCTCTCTTAATAAGAGTCTAGTTCATGCATACTACAACTCCATTCTATTATGGCACTTTTCTAACTCTTTGATTTTATACTATCCCCTCATTTTAATGTAACTCATTGAACTTTATACTACAAAATTATAAATCATTGTTTATTTGCTTAATTTACCTCCCTTTTAAGTTTCCGTTGCTTGAATGTAATGAAAGTTTGATTATTCTGCTTAAAAAAATCCAAACTATTGTTGAAAAGTCATCAATAAAAATTAGCATGTATTTTGTGCTACCTTTTGAAGGAACATAGGAAGGACCTAAAAGGTCTAAATGGATATAATTTAGATTACCTTTGTTCTTATGACTGACTATGATAAAATTGACCCAATTTTGCTCCCTGAAGACATATTATTCATGAAACTCTATCTTTCCAATGCTTTGTCCTTATAAAAAAAACCTTTTTTACTCAATAAGGTCATGCCTTTTTCACTCATATGACCTAACCTCATATGTCACAATTTAGTGATATCATTATCAAAAAATGATGAAGAACTTGTAGCAACAACACATGTAACTGTGAGTCTTTTCAAAAAGTTCATAGTCATAGTCTCAAACTTATTTTCATCATAACTCGAGCACCTTTGATGGCCTTAGGACTCCACCTTTAGATGAATCCCCATATCAGTTGGCCTTGAGGGTGCCTAAAGAGATTAGATTCTCCTTTAAGTCTGGACTATAAAGAACATTAGTTAATGTTCTCACAAAAACATCATGCATTTTAATCTAGATTGATCTTCTATCCACAACTTTGCAAACTAAATTATTGTCCACCAAAAAAAAATGCCTACATAAGGCTCATAAGTCATACAAATTGACCTAGACCTTGCTTTATTTCCACTTGAACTCTTCTTCTTTGCTTTCCTCTTATAACTAATCCTTTTGCTAGATTTTCTCTTTTTTCTCTAGACAACTCATTATCAATGAGATCTTTAAATAATAGTAGAGATTTAACATTTTTCAAAGCTACAGCCATCTTATCATAAAACAATTTTTTTTTATAAAGTGTGAGTATGAGGGCTATAAGATGCATAACAACTTGAGGGTTTGATCTTCATCATCAATTTCAGTGTCCCAATTTTTCAAATTCAAAATAATGGACATAAAAGTGTCAATTTAAGATTTAATGGATTCACTTTCCTCTATTTGTAGGCTATAAAAATAAAAAAAATTTATAAAGCTTAATGATGGGATATTTCTTATATATAGTGACTACTCTAGTTTGGCCTATAAGCGATAATAGTCTTTTTTTTTAATGATCTCATAAGATTTAATAAAATAAACATGGTCGAATGGATGATATAACCTTCGCATGCAAATCTTCCTTTTACTGTATTGTCATAGGCACCAACACATTTTCCTTTCCTTATAAAGACTTATGATACCCGAGCTAGATCAGGATATCATATATCTTGAACTATAGTAAAGAAAAGCTAGAATTATGATCAAATTTCTCAATCTGAAATTTGGTCACCATTATAAACTAGCTATCAAAATTCTAGTTTTGATACCAATTTGTTGTAACTCAAGATGATTAAAACAATAAGGCAAGCAATACGGAAATTTTATGATATAGGATTTTACTTGGTTAAGCTTCAAGCGTAAATTTACAAGTGAAGGAGGATCAAAATTTCACTGAAGTGAAAAGGCAATAATTATAAGCAAAGATATCATTAACCCAAATACATTTAAAGGTACAATTCTCATGACACTTACAAATGTGGCTCACAAATAAACCCAAATATATTTATCATTTCGTGTGTACTATTCTCAAGATGATTTGAAAATAATTTCATAAGCTTTTTATAATTTTAAAATCTTGAACAACAAGAAAGATAAATCAATGGCCTTAAATATTCATAATAGCCAAGAATATTAGTAGCCAAGTATTATACTTGATCTCTAAGTAGTGATGATGAAGAACTACATAAAATAATTATGTTGTTAAATATAATCTTTGTTATAATTTTTGTCAAAATAAAAAATATTTGGAGTTGATTTTTTTTTGGCCAACTTCAAACTATCTCTAACTTCCCCTTTATTTAGACTAGTCCAACTTAGTTTAACTAGGATATATAAAGTATATATTTTTTAATTTTTTTAATAACATAAGCATATTTTTTTAAGGAAAATAGGGAAGGGATATGGGTTGGAGTCTCTCTCTATAAAGAGAGTTGTAGATTCGTAGAAAAGGAAAAGAGCCGAGTGTCCTATGGATCATGACCATTCATAATTTTCAGACTCTATAATATAATTAAAAAAATAATAATTTTAAAAAGAATTATTATGAAACTTAGTCATAAATAGCCACCACCATTAAGTTACCTTGTAATGTCCATTTTTTATACTTGTAAAAGTATTCAACATTAGCATAGTTGAAATTTTCAACTCAAATGCTTACAAACTTATAGTTTAGTATCCCGATAATTTAAAAAGTGTTGTTATTATTGCTTAAAGAGTGGTCTAGTCATTTTATTTCTACGACAACTCCTTTACTTCACTTATTTATATGACATTCTTAATCGACACTCTATTGTTCAATTAGACTTTCTATTTTATTTTATAAGGCAAAAACTGTAATTCAACCCTCAAGTTCTTCATTATAATACAAATTGAATCCTAACATTTCAGAACGTTCAAGTTCAACAAAACTTTTACAAAATATTCAAAATAGACCCTCAATGGATGAAAATTTTAATGAGGTTAAACTGTTGGTTTATGCCCTACAACCAATATAATTTAAAGGTATTATTTATCTTTTACATATTTAGATGTACATGATAAAGTTTATGAGATAATTATACATTGCAAATGAAATTATAATGAGATTCATATTACATTTATGTATTATCCTTAAATGGTCCTAGTCATTATTATATTAAGATTGGATATTAATAGAAAATAAAAAGACTAGCATACATTTTGTTTTTCCTTATGAAGGAAGTAATCGATCTCATTGACTAAGTAAGAAAATACTTTAAAAAAAACGTGTGGTTGCTTATTAAAGAACAAGTTCACTTAACAGACCCAATATGAGAAATCTGGTTGTAACATTACTTGTATGTCTGTGGAGTTCTCACTGTAATGATTGTATAAGTGATCCTTATACTTGAGGTCATCAAAGTTATCTTGTATAGAGATTGTTATGTTTTGATACTAATTATGATATATTTAATCATAGGATGGTCAATCAGTAGTCATTGAATGTAGCATGAACTATATAGAGGTAGTTGTGTGATTAAGATAAGATTCATCACCCTAAAGTAATTAGGGAGAAGGTTCTGCTTTTCTCTATTAATATTGATTCGAGAAATCCTTGACCATGGTGGAATGACACTTTGTAAATAGTTTACAAATGTCATTATTTGAATCAATAGCTAATGAAGGAGAAATAATGTGATGGGACTCAAAATAGATTAGAGATTAATTACATACTCTATGTCTAATCGGAACATTGTATGATGAAAGTATTGAATTATACAGAAAAATCATGCACATAAAGTTAGTCAAAACCACTTTGACATTCTCAAATATTTTGATGGTGATAATGCATTGCTAGAAGCCAATTTTGATCTATGATTATAACTTGTTTAATTGGAGAATTAAAGATAAATTAAAAGGAGTTTTAATTTATCTAATTCTAATTATGAATTATAATTATAATTATAATCACTATCAATATATTTGGGAACCTAATGGGTCATCCATAAAAATAGATTAAAGAGAGCAAAGATATTTTAATCAAGTTGGACTTGAATGTAATGTTTGAAAAACTTTATGATTAAATATGAGATATTTAATAAATAAGGATCAATATGAGGCATAGCATCTTATTTAGGCATAATTGATATTTAATTAGAATTATTTGTAATTCTAATTAAAAATTCTAATTAAAGTTTAATTAAAATTAGAATTTAATTTCAATTAAATTACTAAAATTTTCAAACCAATTATAAATAGGCTTAAGCTCTAATGGAGCTAGCATTCCTTGCTTAACCCTCTTCATAAAAGTTAGAGAGTTCTCTCAACTTATTCTATGGATACCGTTAGATGTTAGACATTTGTGCAACTATGATAGTTGAGACAGATTGGTTATGGAATAAGCTACGAATTTAGATTTACACTTTATTATGATTTATATGTTAATCATTTCATATAATTAATGAGATCTTGATTTTCGAGAAATCAAAAATTAAGACAAAGTTTTGTAATCATTTTACTAGGAATATTTTGAAATTTATTTTTTCAAAGAGTTTAATTATTAAATTAAATTAATTATCAATTCAATTCCAAAATTAAGGTAATTATTTTTCTTAATTTGATTAAGATTAATAATTATATTCATTCCTAATTAATTTTAGAGAGGTAGTTTCTAAAATTAGAATTAATTAGTTTTAACTAGATTGAAATTAATTAATTACACTCCTTAGAATTAAAAAATATTTTCCTTAAGTAATTAAGAAAGGTGTTTGTTGATTAAATTTGTTTATTTCAATTTGATTGAGATAAATTAAATTTATAATTTTATTTGTTTAGAGAATTATTCTTCAATTTATTTAAAATTTGTTTCTTTAACTATAAATAATAAGTTTCTTGACTTTTTAGAAAAAGTATTTTTCTTGATTAAATTTTGAAAAGTATTTTCATTTATTAATTGAGAAAATTGAGATTTCTTTAATATTTTTGAAAATTGGTTTTCTAACTTATTAAAGAAAAATTTTCTAATTAATTAAGAATATAATCTCTAAATAAATAATATAAATGACTTTCTTAATTAAATATGAAAGGTGTTTTATTTAATTTTGAAACTGGTTTCCTTTTAATATTAGAAAATAGTTTTCTAATTAAGGAAAGGTAATTTCTAATTAGATTAGAAATAGTTTTCTAATTAGATTAGAATATGTTACTATTTAATTTTTAAAAAGGAGTTTTTTTAATTATAATAAGTTAAAAGAATAATTTATTGGAAATTTTTTTCAATTAAATTTGATTAAAGGAGTCAAGATAATTGGAAATAGTTTCCAATTGGATTTGAAAAATATTTTCAAATCAAAATAAATTTCTATTTGGAATAGGAATTTAATTTATTTAGGAATCAATGAGTTTAATCTAATTTAGTTTTTCTAAAGAGTTGGAACTATTACTTTAGATTATGAAGATCAATAATTAAAATTAAACGAAGCTTGATATTTTATACATATAATCTGATTATGAGAACATAAGTTGCATACTTTATTTATATGATTGATATATATATACTGGAAGCATGTTTAAATTGTATGTTTTATATATGCGATGTGTTTAATGAGATGTATGAAGATAAAATCACTTGTTAAAATATTAAGTACACGTTAAGAACGTAATTGTTGTCTTCAATCGTTATAAGAATAAATCAAAGTTTTTTTATTGTAGGCTTATTGAACAAATTCAAGGTCGCTTTAACCTAAATATGTTTAATCTTATGATAGTGGGTTCTACTAAACTAAATTTTCATGATTTGGATGAGCAAACTCATGATCATGTAAATTTAGAGACAGGGTTAGGAATAACATATAAGATATATTTTGGCAAGAGTTGTCTCCTAACGGATCTAAGAGTAGCATAATTGGTATTTAATTATAATTATTTGTAATTTTAATTAAATTTTAATATTTCAATTAAATTACTAAAATATCCAAAACCTGTTATAAACAAGCTTAAGCTTTAATGGAGTTAGCAATCCTTACTTAACTCTCTCTGTAAGAGTTACAAGGTTCTCTCAACTCATTCTGTGGATATCGTTAGAGGTCAGATATATGTGTGGCTACGGTGGCCGAGATGAATCAGTTTTGAAAACAGTTCGAGAGATATGACAAAATAAGGATTAAGCTTTATAATAAGGTACGAATTTAGATTCACTCTTTATTATGATTTATGTGTTAATCACTTTATAGAATTAAAGAGATCCTGGTTTTCAGGAAATCAAAATTTAAGAAAAATTTTCATAATTATTCCGCTATGATCGGGATTAAATCCTAGCCCAATTTTCTAACTTAAACGTCTGTCAATTAAGTGCTACATTAGCAAAAAGCATTCAAGTTCAACTCTAAAATTTTCAAAACATTCAACATAAACCCTTAATAGATGAAATTTTTAATGGGATTAAACTTTTATGAGTTAAGTATAAAGTGAAACTTTTTATATTTTAAAAAAATTATGGTGAACCCTATAAAAAGATTTAGAAAAAAATTATATATTATTTAAAAATAATAAAGAAAGTATTAATTTATTTTTAAATATGTTAGTAGGGCCCACTATGTGACTAGCTTATATATGGCAGTAAGATCTACCAATAGATTTTTAAAATATAAAAGAAGTGCTACGTTAGTGATGACATGACACTTAACTAATGAAAATCAATTCTGTTTATTGTTTTTCATTAAGAATCTATTTTGAACAAAAAGTTGAAATGAGTTTTGTCGGTTGCGCTTGAACATTGAAGTAATTTAGGAGTGTAGCCTAAAGGAGGGAGTTTTTATGGGCTTAATTGAATCTAGACTTTGATTAGTAATCCTTTTCGATACCCTATTTGATAATAGTATTAATTACTCAGATTTTCCTTAGCAACAGGCTATTCGGGAATTAAAATAAAGATGTGAAGTTTGGCAGTCTAATTGTTGTCCTTGCGTGTTTCCAGATTCAATTACAATTTTATAAGAAGGTTATTTCTTAGTTTCTTTAAAGAGTAAAAGTCATAAACATCCCCTCCTGTAGTTTAAGAAATCTTACGAAAAAACTCTCTAATCTTTAAATTTTTTTGGAAAAAATCCTTATAATTTTCAGTTTTCTATTAAAAAAACACTCTTCTTTTAGACTTCAGATTTAAAAAATAATGAAACACGTGCAATATGTTTATCAAATGTGAACTAATTAATTGTTCTTTATATGACGGTTCAACTTAAAACTTAAACTCGAATCAAATTAATTAAATTTGAATCAACTAATAATTTATTATAATTATTTTAAATTATTAATTTAATTTAAATTTAATTTGTACATGTCAGATTTAAGAGTTGAGTTAGGTTATCATATTAGTGACATTTGATTACTTATATTTAATGTTTATACTACATATATTTCATCGTTAGCATTTGATTACTCCATGTTTAATGTTTATACTACAATAAGGAAATTTTCAAAAAAATTGAAAGCTAGAAGGTTTTTTTGAGAATTTTAAGATTAAGGAGTTTTCAAAATTTTCTTAAACTATGGGAGGTTTATCTCTTTTACCCTTCTTTAAACTCTAATTTAGAAAAACTACATAAATGTTAATTTTTTTGCTTTGTTTATTTAATTTTATGTTACTGGTAAAAAAATATTAAAAATCTAAAATTTTGACCGATTTATAGTTAAATTTAAAAGTAAATAAAATTAATTATATTAAATTTGTAAATTATTTAATTTTTTATTTCAATTTTTATATTTAAAATTTTATATTTTTCTCTTGTGATATTATTTAATTACGGTGTTTTTATTCAACAGTTCAAAATATAAAAATTAAAATTAAAAAAGGTTACACCAGTCTGAATATATTTGTGTAACAATATTCTATAAGATACTATAGTAGACAAGAAGTTGCCAAATCCAAATGCAATCTCTAGCTTTATTAACCTTCTCAGCTCTAGCCAGAATCAACTCAACAGTCCTTGATAAGGCAACTTCATGGTGGTGAAGGAAAATATAGTTCGAATCGTACTCGAAGTATAAAGCAGGTGCTTGGTGGAACTCCAATTAAAAATCCTGCCTTTACTGGCCAGCAGCAAATGCCTCGACTGGGAAAGTTTTGGTGATACCTGCGAGGCTCTTGAAGTGAACTTTGCCCGTAGGAGGCTCATCAACAACTATCTCACTGACTGGGGGCCAAAGCATGAGTTCCTTAGCCTTCACACCCTTGAGTTTCTTGATCAGTTTTTTGCTAACATAGCCAGTGATTTGACTGTCATAACTTACAAGTTTACTGATCAACTTGAAGTTATGTTCAACCTTTTTCTTTTGGACAATCCAGAAATATCCTGTGTTCCTTACAAAACCAACTTCAACGACATCTTCAAGAGGAAGTAGTCCCAGAGGAAGTCCAAATTCCTCAAGAAGAGAAACTGCCATTTTAAGCCCTTCCTCATGACCCTTCTTGATAATTCCTCCTTCCTTCTCGGCCATAGCTGATAGTTTCCACGTTTCTTGGGTTTGAAAGGCAACTATAAGGATAGTGTGTTCGAATGGATTTAGTTTGTGATCATGTCTCTATTAATACAAGTGATTGCACGGACAAGACAAAATTGATGGAGAAACCAAAATTAATAGCATTGTATTACCCACCAAGAATATTATACACTTTTAAGCTTGTCAGTACTCGTGTTAAATTCTATGCAAACTTTGGAAAAGAAACCTATTTTGTCAAGTTCTCTGCGGTCATTTCTCAATCACTTCAGTTGTCTGAAAATGGGAAATCTACTATCCCCTTGGATTACGAGGTATATCTTCCCTTATGTCAAGGTATAAATTCACTTGGGTGCCTGGAGGAAGGGGATTACGTACGGCCAAAAAAAATGAAACCAGGTTCCGGCAACTTCCATTGCATCTTAAGGATTTCCTTTTGTCAATTTACTGAACTTACTCATAATATCAATAAATAACTTCGAAAACTGTCACCTTTCTTATTGCTTCTTCACTTTAATGGTTAGTATGAAATGTTCCAGATTAGCCAGAGAAAAGCCTCTTTGGGACGCAGAACAGCAGGCCAACTGTCTCGATTTGTTTAGCGCTATTTCAGTTTGTTGGTTCGTGCAGAATACAATCTCTAAAAGGTTGATTGGCGTTGAAAGGTAATTGCAACTGAATAGGTTTGGGAAGGAATTTATCGTGGTATGTGGACCGAAAGCTTAAGCTTCAGATGATGTCAAACCTGGTGTGGATTGGTTTTCTTGGACGAACAAGGTGCCATAAGAAAAGGCCATCTCTCTTGTCGTTCCCATGTAGGTTATTCGACCGGCCCTTGGAATTACCTGCAGTCCAATGTCATCATTTGTGGAGCTTCATCCAGTGACTTGGCAAATATTTGAACTATGCGCATTCTTTAATTCATTTCATGTTCGGATTTGCAAAAGGTTCATTTAAGAAAACAGGCCCTGAATCCAAAAAAACATATAGATAATAATCACGAGATTTATTTTTATATTTTATTATTATCATTAAATTATTTCTAGATATTATTCCATTAAGACTAAATATTAATAGAGATAAAAGACTAATGCACATCATATTTCTTAATTATAAAAAATAGTAGATTTCATAAATTAGAACATAAATATACTCAATTGTTATTTAAAAAATAATTAGTCATAGACATATGCTCTTCCCTCCCTAGTAAACACCCTCATATAGACCACCAAAACCTTCTAACCAGTTCAGTTTTCTTTCCATATTTAAAATTATGCCCATAACATCCTCTTTGTTGAAGAATGATTAAAAAATGACCGAGTCTTTTGTTTATTTTTAAATTATTATTTCTGTTAAAGTAGTTCTTATTACTTAGCCATTAGTTGTTAGTAGGTTTAGACTTTTTAGTATTATGGGAGACGTGTCAATTTGTAAGCCTGTATATATGGCAACCCTGTTGAAATGAATTAATGCACTTTTGAATTAATTTTATCACCTCTGTTACCTTCATTTATTACGTTCAAATTCAGCATTGTGGTATCAAAGCGTCAGGTTCTTCTCCGAGAAACAGTGGATCTTCGTAATGGCAACTAATGGAAACTCAACAAGCTTTGGGCAACCTCTCATTCCTATTTTTAAAGGAGAAAACTTTAAATATTGGAGCATTAAAATGAAGACCTTATTCAGATCTCAAGATCTATAGGAGCTGGTGGAGAATGGGTTTGATAATGAAGACGCAAACAACAATCGTCTAAGAGAAAATAAGAAGAAGGATTCTAAAGCATTGGTGTTACAGTAAACAATTCATGATAGCAGTTTCTCAAGAATTGCAACAGCAAATACATCAAAAGAATCTTGGCAGATATTGCACAAAGCGTTTCAAGGTTCATCAAAGGTAAGAACCGTGAAACTCTAATCTCTCCGTTGTGATTTTGAAACATTATCTATGAAGAATAACAAGTTTATCCAAGATTTCTTATTTAGAGTCACTGGAATTGTTAGTCAAATGAAGACATATGGTGAGGAGATAAATGATGAAACTGTGGTATCAAAAGCCTTGAGAAGTTTAACTCCCAAATTTAACCATGTTGTTGCTACAATTGAGGAATCTAAACACTTAGCTGAATTGTCATTTAATGAACTAATGGGTTCTTTGCAAGCTCATGAAGCAAGGATAAATGGGTCGTTGGAGAAAAATGAAGAACAAGCATTTCAAGTGAATGAGGAGTCTTTATCCAAGCAAGAATATGGCAGAAGTGGTGGAAGAAGTGGCTTTCGAGGCAGGGGTCATGGTAAAGGCAGAAGCAGGGGCCAAGCTACTTGGTCAAATAACTGTAGAAATATTCAATGTTATCACTGTCACAAGTTCGGTCATACAACAACATATTATTGGGAAGAAGAAGAAGAAGAAGAAGAAGAAGAAAGCATGCTTTTTATGTGTAACATCCCATAATCTGCAGGGAGATTAGAATAGTAAATGTGAGTGATCAATGAGAGCTTAGAAATGCATTTTTCATGCTCATGCATAATACGTCATACACAAACACACGAATAGTGAAATTGTTGCACATGAAAATAATTATTATACGTGAGTTGATGAAAACTTAGAGATGTTCAAGAAAAAGGCTTTTGAGTTGAGGAGTATAGATGTATCGTCTGTAGAGACGTATCGTTTGTGATGACGTCACATCGTCTATAGAGACATATCGTCTGTGATGACATCATATCGTCTGTGATGATGTTATATCGTCTGTGAAGATGTATCGTCTGTAAAGATGTATCAATTAATGTCTTTAATTGATAAAAGACAAAAGCAGTAAAAGACAAAAGCAAAAAAGGCAAGTAAGATGAATGTATCGTGAAAACAAGTTTCAAAAAAATCCTCTTCATGATTCTCATACGATTCTTCTCATCTTTCTTACCCTTTTCATCTTCTTCCTCTCCTTCATGTTGCTCTCCATAGAACAAAGGTGAGAGCTAGCACTCTTATCTTTGCTCTAGCCATTTCCAAATCAAAGAGTTTAATTCGGTTAGTTTCTCCGATCTTCGCGTGAATATCGTTGGAGACGGTCTGTTTTGGTTGTTGTGGTTTGCGACAACTTGATGAGTAGAAGATTGACAAACGAAGGAGACTACATATAAGGTAAATGGTTATTATATGAATGAATGATTTATGTAAATGTCATGAATTCCTATATATATATGTTATAAACATGTATGTGAATTGGAAATATTCAGCTAGGTTTTATGGTATTTCCTTGTATAGGCACATAGATCCTAGACTTCGGGAAAGTCTCAAAACAATTTTTTTTGTTTTTCGCACTGCGTGTATATGATGCACTGGGATTTTCCTACATCACTAACACCTAAAATTTTCCATATTTCATGTCCCTTAAGGTTACTTCATTTTAGGTTAATTTAACTTCCATGTTGGTTACACTAAGGCTTACAAAAATTATGTTCACTTATGTCATTAACATTTATTGTTTTACAAACACACTTATAACACAAATTTTCCAGATTTGAAAACATCTTAATGACACCTATCTTTAGCATGAATTCCTCATCAAGTATACTTCAATTCTCAACTTATATCATCCATAAAGTAGTCCATAAACTACCATTTTCGTATATTCAAAAACAGACCAGAAAAGTACTCATTCATTCTACATTTCCTAGCTTTTCTTAGGATAGGTTTTCAGGTCAGTTTTGTATGGCCATTATGACATAGAAAATGAGGTATTTAGGCAATATATTCTTTAAAAAATGTTCCTATATTTATTAAGTTTCTAATCATATAAAGTTAATGCAGTTTGGTTCATTATTCCTGGAGTTATATCCAAAGTACTACAAATTGTTCTCCAATAGAGACAACAACCAGTACTCAACTTCAAGCAAAATTTTAAAACCCTTTGAGACAGAAATTAAATTTAATTTAATTCCTTCATGAAAATGGTAGATATATGTATCTAGTTTTATCTAACATTAAAATCATCTCATTTGAAAATCTACAGATCAAGATATGGCTAAAATACGGATGTCTGTTTAGTGGAACCACTCCATCTAACGAGATACACACTCCAATTAACTCACTCAATTCATATTATGAAAAAGTAACGCCAAAGACACATTAAAATGAACTAGCATCATCCTATTTTCATCTAGGATACTTCTGTTAACAAAACCCCTCATGTTACACTCAGCAAACATAGCAAGATATCAAAGATTCCATATAAAAGAATCCATGTTCATCTAACTTATTCTAGCTCACTTCATCATCAACATCTTATATAATCTTTCCTAATTCAATCATCATAATCACATGCCCTAAAGAATAGATTTCTACTTACTTGTTAAGCTCAAGTTCTACCTTAAAACCTCAAGCTAATCTAGCCCTCCAAGCTGCAAGATTATCACAAAGTAAAGGTGAAAACAAGTTTATTTTTGGCTAGGATAAAGAACAACAAAAATCTGGTTCTTTGGCTATCTTATGAAGGTTAAAAATATGAAGTTGATGTGTTCATTTAGCAAGGTTGAAATCAAATTACAGAGATGTGTGTTAGCGGCAACTTTCGGTGGAGAAAGGAGAAGAAGATCGTGGATTTTTCCAGCAGCAACTTAGTTTAATTCAACTAGGTGCAAGGTGTCTCCAAACTACCTTAACATGTGTCATTTGACATGTAAGCCATTTATCTCCTCCTTAAGCTGCCACATTTCTCCTAATTACTAGTTCATTTTTCATTCACTCATGTTGCTATTTGTCAACTAATTAACTATGCCAAATGTCACCTAATTATTTGTCCACTTATCACTAAATCATGCTGCCATTTGTCAATTATTTCATAGGCTTAGTTATCCTAATTTTTTATGTGTCAATTTGTCTTACTACTTGGTATTTTTTAAGTCCAAATATACATATTAATTCATCACTTTTCTAATGGTAACAATTAATTCCAAATTTACTACTTGTAACCAATCAAATCACAATTCAAGACATTAACAATACACAATTTACTTCATGATCATTTTAAACCCTTCATACCCCTAAATATGTCAATTGAGTGCATATACTATCTTTGCAATGTGTACGAAATTATAATTCATGTGTATATGCTAATGATATGCATGTGAATGAAATACATTTCACGAATGCTAAAATGATTTGACTCATATGCAATGATCTAAGGTTTTAACCTTTAGTATAGAAAATGAGTTATTACAACAATGGCCTTTTAACAAAGTTGTTAATGTGACTCAAACCTGTAGTTGTCTAGTACTCAAGGTAGATTGCACATCCATACGGGTATGTTAGAGTGTTTGATGTTCTCAATACTTACAGCAAGTATCCATTTCAGGAGCATGATTGGCTTATGACTCCAGTACTTTCTTCATTAACAAGATGCTGGAAAACCTAAAGAAAAATATGTCATCATTATTTACTAGAATGCCTTTAAGCCCATGCTATTTTCATTGAGTATACGCTCAAGATTTCATTATACTGGATAAAGACCCTCTGATCTAAAAAATAGCCTATAACTGTAGCATTCAACCTTTCAGTACCAACTTTAAGCATGTCAATAGGAGGTGCTACCACCTGGTGTTCCAAACTTCTATAAGGGGCAGTAGCTGAGGTTAGATTCAGAGTTAGGATGGCCTTTAACCTGAAGCCAAGTTCCAAGTAATTATAGGAAGATTTTCTATTGAGTGTTTTCCTTAGTGTTCTTGGAACTAGATGGGGATGAAGGATGGAACATTGGAATGGTTGTTATTGAAGGAAATAATTTCTTGCTTCCTATCTCTATCATTAAAGAAATTGAGTCTAAACTTAGGAATCTCTTGTGGTCTGGAAAGGTTGTGTCTAACACTCATACAAAAGTCAAGTGGAATGATCTTTGTAGACCTAAAACCGAGGGTGGTATGGGGATTAAACATTTGTCTACTTGGAACAATGTCTTATTAGGTAAAAGGTTTTGGGTTCTTTTCAATGATAAGGAAGCTTTGTGGGTAAAGTAGGTTCATACCATTATTCTTTGAAGGCAAACTTTTTGGAGTGCTCAACCAACTAATAATAGTTCTTGAAGTTAGAGGAAACTTATTAAGGTTAGGAATATTATTGGAAACCATTTCAGATTTAAGATAGGAAATGGAATTTCTACTTTCTTATGGCAGGACCCTTGGCACCCTAGAGGTATCCTCAAGGATCTCTACACACCTAAAGCTATCAATGGGTTAGAATTTCCAATGACTGCAAAGGTAGTTGATGTTATCCGAGACAATATGTGGTGCTGGCAAGGTTCCACAATTGAGACCATTCGCACACTCGAGCCTTTAACATACACTTTGATGAGACCACCTCTTTCAACAGTACCTTAGCATAAATTAGTGTAGCATAAAGGGTCCAACCCTGTTTATGCCTTTATCTTGTGGCTAACTTTCCTTAATAAGCTATAGATAAGGGATCAGCTCCTTTATACTTATATCCCTAATCATTGTTCCCTATGCTACTTGGATAACAAGTCTTCCAACCACCCGTTCTGTGAATGTTCCTTCTCCAAATCAGTGTGGTTACACTACCTCAGCCACTTTTAGATAAACATTCCAAACCTGCTAAACCTCCAATCTATTATACTTTGTTTTACCCAACCTCAAGGCCACAGCAACATTGACCTCAACCTTTTTATCGTTCTTCTTTCTGTTATTGTGTACAACTTATGGTCCAAGAGAAATCTTAGAACCTTCAAAAATGCAACCATGGAAGTGGGGAACATTAATACTAAAGTGATCTTCTAAGTAATGGAACACCTCGGCTCAAACACTGAGAGAAGATAAATAGAGAGTACTGGCTTGTTTTCTTGTTTCTTCTGTAATTTATTTTGCAGGTGTGCTAATTGGTTTTGGATAGCAAATTTTATATCATTCATCGCCAATCCATTTAACTGTGAGCATATATGCAAGGCAAGATTTATCACTACAGCTTCAGAAAAATGAGAGGAAACTCACACTCTTTGTCAGTAAGAGAGACATAAGATGCAGTACTAGCTGAACTACAAAAGCATTGAAGATTGTGCAGGGTGTCCTAAGCTACACGGTCCACGCCTTTGGCACTTTCCCAATAAGTGAGCCACTACTACCAGACTGAGGAGTAGTAATAGGCAATCTTGAGTAGTTTCTGGCGCTTGAGACTTTTATTTGGAAATAGGTGTGTTACTAGTAATTTGGTCTTTGATATGATCATTTTGGTTGCTAGTCATGTTTTAGTCATGCTATTGTGTTTGTATGATCTGGGGGAACAGTTTTAGATTCCTTTTGCTTCTTGTAAGATCCCTTCGGTTGGGGTAAGAGATTGCCATCTTTAATAATCTCTCAATGTAAGTAATTTTTTTTATATATTTATAAATTTACTGAATTATTAAAAAAAATTTGGCAGGATGATGGTCGAGAAGGGGGGCAGGAAATTAATGTTGTGATTTCACAAAGTGAAGATAAGAAAAAGTAGAAGTGAACAGAAAGCTAATAAAAAGAAGAGGGTGCAGATTCCGAGAAAAAGAAACAACTTGGACTACAAGGAGGGGGAGTGTAGAGTGAGTGAATACTACAAAGGATTGGAAAGGTTATAGCATGCACACCAATGCATAGGGGCAAACCATGGAAGAGAGAAACGAGATCTTCTCTCTCAAGGAGCATAATTTTCAGGAAATATTTGTTACTAAAAAATTATAAGACTATGTATAAATATAATTTTGAAAATTCTAATGAAACTTCAATCTCACGTCATGAAGACTTTAAAACCCCATCCAAAGAACATGAATAGACGAACAAATTTAAATTGGAAATAAATAGTTCGGTCTTCGTTTTAGAAGAAAAAGAAAATGGTTATCCTTTATTAATTGACATTTAGAGTAGGTTATCTTTTTTATTAACCCATCATTTCAATGAATTGGCGGTAAACAATGGTCTAATAATAATAATAATAATCTTCTTCTTCTTGGCGATGAAGTGTCACAGAAACTCCAAGAAGTGTGATGACAACTTTTGGCTACTGTAGGTTCTATTAATGTGCGATGAACCTTTCTCAAACTAAAGGGGCGCTTGGTTCACAGAAGGTAATGGGAATGAGAATAGGAATGAATATAGTGAGAAATGAAAATGGATATAATCATTATAATTATAATGGTTAGTTAAAATGGAGGAATGATTATATTCCCATACATTTTTTCTTATACCCTTCAAACAAGCACCCCCTAATTCTCCATCTCTTGAATGTGATTGGTTAGTGGAAAATACAGGTATAGTAGCTATTTAATTTGAAAGGTCATTTTCATTGCATATCCTCCGATTTGTGGATGAGCTATTTTCACATCAATGCTAGAAGTTTCACTTATGAACAGTTAAAATTTGTCACGATATTAGAACAAACGGAATGACCAATCAATGATCGATGTTGCACATTTGGTCAACCCCAGAACGACCAATCATGTCATTGCTACAGCCTACAAGCATCAACTAAAAATAGATGGCTACGAACATAAATGACGCAATTTGATGGCCCGGAAAGCATGATATTTGAGGCTTATTAAACATTCAGGTTCGCTAAGGTGTGAATAAAATGAAGACAACGAATTTTATGCACTATAATAAATGGCAAATCTTGCATGCGTTGGATATATCAACGGCCAAACATAACAACAAAGGAATTTATGAGTCACTATACAAATAATTATCTAAACAAATAGTTCCCTTTTAAATTCCAATTTAGCTAACTTAGTTTTCGAAATATACAAAACAAGAAAAAAAAACCTACTATACAATGTTTGTTTGGACTTCATCAATTTGGGAACAAATCCTCAATTGTCTGAGTTTTTCATTTCAAAACTAGTATATAAAATTTGTCATAATACATAAGAAAATTAAAAAGTTGTAAGATCATTTGTTGTAGTTATCATACATACATTGGGTTTATATCAAATAAAATAAATATAATTTTTATTAATACTGTATTGGAGATATGAAAAAGTAAAATGATCTTGTTGGATGATAATTGATTGTACTAGTTGGTTATTCGTTGTTGCTAGAACAAGAGATCCTTGAGAATACATTTTGGTTTTTTGAGTAAAGGTTTCAAAGGTTAAGGGTAGCTGGGACGCGTGTTGCTGTAATGCAATGGTGGTGGGCCCGAGACTCTTTGTAGACCGGAGCTTATCTAGTGCTTTGTATGGGACGTTGGTATGGCTGCTGGGACTATGATGCTACGTGAAACTATTTGGTGGAGCTTGGAGAACTCATAGTGAAACTGTACTATTGCAAAGTTGCTCGCTTGTGACATTGCAGCCTGGTTATTGGTGTGAGTAACAAACTCAAAATTTGTTAATTTCACAAAAATGCCTTTCGAAGAAATAGAATTGTTAGTGAGACGAACAACCGAAATTCCTTAATTTCATAGAAACGCCTTTTAAAGAATTGTAGGCTTTCAAACGGCAATTCAATCACGGGATTTTTGGTATAAGGGAATAGTTATTCTATTCCCACCGTATTCTTAGCATATTATTAAACCTACATTTGGTTGGAAATTAAACACAGAATAGGGAATCATCTTGAATAACTATTCTTAAAATTTGAAGAATCGGTAAAACTGATACGTAGGTATCTTTATCTATTCTAAGAATAACTATTTGAAGACAACTTTATCTTCTCATGTTTAACCCTCCCGAAACTCTTATCCTTCTTCGACATCTTCCACTTCTTCGAGCCTCCCTCCTGAAGCTTCTTCTCCAGTGTCGTGGGTTAGTCCCTCGATCTTGTAATGTTACACATTCTTGTTGTGCCTTTCTTTTAAACCCTATAATGTCTGGTTTTTATTTGGATTCTAATCATGGGTTAAGGTTATTGTGCATTTAGCTGTTTTCTTATGCAGATTCCTAGTGGGCATTTTTGGTTCTTCAATTTGGGTTCATGGAACTTGGATTCTTTTCTTGGTTCTTGGGAGTTCCGATTTTGGTTGTCATTTGTGTAGTATGTGTATGTGCTAGTTTCACTAATCGAATAACGCCTTAGAGGGATGGAATAAAATATATTTTTATTTCATAGATTTGCCATAAAAGGCGGAGTTTTCGCATAGTTCAGGGCGCACTCTTTCATTTTCGTGAAAGCCTCTCTCTCTCTCATTCAAAAGTCGGAGAGTCCCCTAACATCGCAGCCGCACATCAGGTATATACATCAACGCTTGCTTAACAGATTCAGATCTTGGATTTGCGTCTTTTAGATTTGCATCTTCTTACTTTTTAACTTTGTCAAATCTCTTTTCTGTTCTGTTAGATCTGCTCATCATTTTCTCAATTTTCTTTCAATATAGCCATTGCTTCATAGTCACAAGCAAAGGGGGCATGTTTAGTTTCATCAGCCTATAAACCCAAACTATAACGTGGTCTGCAATCGATTTTCATATGACTTTAACCATGTTATTATAGTTTGGCAGACTAACCTTTGTCATTTTAAGTTCCTCTGTTTTTACTTTATCGTATGTATACGTTTGAAAAAAATGGGGTGGTTGGTTATGGGAGTAGGGTCTCCAAGTATTAAGATTTTTAATCTCAGTAGTAGATGAAGGAGGTTTGGTATGTTTGTTGAATAAAGCAACAATATAGTTCTTCATTTAGATCTATCATAGCTGAGCTTTGTTTATATTACTTTACCATATGAGCAATGTGAAGTGTGATAATTGATATGTGGCTCTTGGTAAGATGTAAGTAGGCATCAAATGGTTTGATATCATATATGGTTTAAATCTGATGAATCAATGTATGTAGTTTTGTCTTCAAATTACATAGTCTATAAACTGACTTTTTCTCTATCATAGGTTTTAGTTGCTGTTCCTATTGGAAAAGATTCCTATTTAAGGAAATTTGCCTTAAGGTAAATCCCTTGTACTGGTTTTAGTTGCTGTTCCTGTTAGACTTTCATGTTATTGGCCGATCTCTTATACCGAAGCGTGTTGTTGATGATTTGCCTTGAATGCTAACCATGTTTGCTCGTTTTAGCCTTAATCATTTTATGTATATACCTACAAATGAATAAAGAACTTGCTAGAAATCATTTATCAATGAAGTTGGTGGATGTAAAGAATGGTTTTTCAGGGGCAAGTAGATTGCCATGTACGTTCCTAATTACATGTAGTAATGAGATTGTTTTAACGTGGTAAGTATCCTGGGTAGTACTTCGTGGATATTGCCCACTAGCATACATGAAAAGAATCAAAATTCAGAAAGACTAGTCTACAAAATGGCATTCAAGTCTGCAGATTCGTGAGCTACTGATAAGGAATCCATCCCCTTATTTCCAGATTCACGTTTACCTTAGCAATTTGCATGTATTAGGTTGCCATCTCCAATTCTAACAGAAAGAATCAGGCCTAGTGTATGGCTCACGCAAGTAGTCTGTTTAACCAAGTAAGGGCAGCTATCTTCTGTGTATAGAGGATAGGTGTTAGACCCTTAAGTCCAGACTGCGGGATCGTGCGAGTGTTGGCGAGCCTTGACCAATGCTTGACACGTAGGTCAGCATGAGGAAGGCGTGTTGACAACGGAACAAGGTAAAGTCTTGTGAGTTGGCAAGCAAAACCCGAGGAACTTGCGAAGTAGCCAAGGGATGCGGGAAGTATCGGCTTAGATTTCGAGAGTAAGCGAGATTCGATGCACATGGGCACTCGTAGGCGTGCATTGGCAAAAATTTTCGACGGGACGTGAGATTCGGATGCGAGGCCACGCGAAGTTGGAAAACTAAGTCATGTGAGACTTGATGGTGCACGAGAAGACACAAAGGCATGTAAGACCCCACGAGGATACGAGAAGGCATACGAGCGTGACGAGGCACTTAAGCATTTGACTTCGGTGAGGCAAGTCGAAGGTCTATGAACTGTACGAGGTTTTATGCTAACTCGATTTGTGACTTGTACTTAGTCATGAAGCGATGAGACTGCACTATGAGTGAGCTTGATCATGGAAGATGGACTTGTCCATGGACGTGCATCGATGGACTTATGTGCAGATAGGCTATGATGAAGACACATCAGCAGTAATGTGGCAACTGTGGATGATGTGGCACATGATGACGTGGCTGATGAGATCACAAATGGATGAACATCATCTTTAAGAGATGAAGATTAAGTGGAAGGATCATCTGAAAATAGAGGAGATCTTCATGGATAAGGATAATCTTTCATAGATAGGGTGTAATCTTTTAAATGTGATGTAACTTAATCCTATGAGATAAGATAGGATAAAATTGTGATCTTTGCTACTAGAGTCCTAGTAGGACTCTTAGTCATCTAAAGGAGCCTATAAATATCTCATTAGAGTTGAGACCTATTCATTCAATCAGTGAGGCATTCATTGAGAGAAATCGCTTAGAGGAGAGAGCTTTGAGAGTTGAGAGCTTTTGGGGTAGAGTTCTTATTGTAAGGGCTTTGAGTAGGGAGTTCCTTATAAGGGCTTCGAGTAGGGAGTTCCTTGAGTGCTTCGAGTAGGAGGTACTCTTATCTTTTGTTAATGTTTTGTTGAGAGCTAATGAAAGAAGTAGATTCGACTACATTTAAAAATTGCTTGTTGCTTTCTTTACTCTATTACACTTGTGATCTTTTTGTGCGTGAGAGAAACACTTAAACACTTGTGTGCATGTGAGGTGTTCGAGGGCTAACGGAACTGTTCGACGACATTCATGTGAGAAGGCTGAATCTTGCTTAAGCGGATCTAAGCGAGATTGCCACACGAAGGCGGGTGTGGCTTGCGGTAGAAGTTCGAGTTTGAAGAAAACCTTTGTGACAACTGGTATCAGAGCCAATCTAGAGTGATGGCTGGTGGAAGTAATCTTACGGAAAGGGTTACGAGAATAGAGGCGATTCTTTAGTCTCTAGCCCCAACGGATAAGGGTGTTGTTCCTTTATTGGAACGTATAGCAGCCTTGGAGAGGGAGCTTCAAGCTACTATGAGAGCGTTAAAGGAATAGACGAGAGCTCGTAAGGAGATGAGCTATGATCTGTTGGTGCTAAGCGTAGGATGGCAAAGCAAGAGACGGATGTCCGAGTAGAAAGCACTATGGTGAAGGTACGAGAGCCACAAGTTTTCGATGGAAAACAGGATGCCAAGGAGCTCGAAAATTTTTTGTGGGATATAGAGCAATACTTTGTAGCGGTAAAAATGGCAAACTCAGAGAAGGTGTCAATCACAACAATGTACCTGGTGGGTGATGCGAAGTTGTGGTAGAGAACGAGAACCTCCCATGACATCAATATGGGTAAACCTCCCATTAACACTAGGGAGAAGATGAAGAAAGAGCTAACGTTTAGCACCTAACTCCCGCAAGACACGCGCCTGACATCTATGGCTGATATTCGAGTCAGTGCTCCGCAAGAGTGGCGTACTAGAACACTCAACCAGTCAAAAATTAGTACAAATTTTCGAGTAAGAGTTTCAAGTCGGGATTAGTTTATGCTTGCATATGTAGTTCGATATGTTGTATTGATAAGTGTAGTCTTAAATGTTGTACAATGTATATGAAAATGGCTTTTGAAATGTAAAGACATTATGTCTAAAGTGTTTTGTATTTGTAATGGGCCCCACGTGATTAGTGAATCTCTGTCTCCCGAAGCTAATGCCTGAAAGTTTCGGCAATATCTGGAGGTTGACGTTCCAGTTGCTCCTCTATATCAAACCATATATCGCAATATGCACAATTATAATTGTTCAATAATGCACATGTATGAAATGAATTATGTACAATGCATGTTCATAATAATCCCAGGTATCTTTCCATTAATTTCATCACAAATTCATTCTCATATCAAAACTCATCTAGGTATAATTTGAACTTAGGTTTATGCCTCATGCCTCCCCGCAGGTAACGGGTTGTTACATAACGGACTAGTTCCTACCCAACAACACTTCATGGCTCGCGAGGGAAGCTTTGAAGGATTTGAAGCAAGACAACTCAGTGAGGGAGTTAACATCAGTGATGTTGGACATGCAGAGCATGTCAGAGGAGGACAAGTTGTTCAATTTCATTACCGACTTGCAAGGTTGGGCACCAATGAAGCTTCGGAGGTAGAAAGTGAAAGACTTCCCTAGCGCAATAGCGGCGGCAGATGCCTTGGTGGATTTTCAATTGCCACCACCAATTCTAACCTACGGAGAGGGTAAGAAAAATGGTGAAATCTGGGATGGCAAGGAGAAAGACAAAGAGAAGGTAGGAGAATCTTCTCAATATAAGAAGAAGCAATCGAAGGGACAAGTTGCATGCTTCATCTATTAGAGAAAGTATTTTTCTCGAGAATGCCCGAAAAGAAAGAAGTGCGAGGAGCAAATGAACTCCGTAGTCGCGAAGGAAAAAGGAGGGAGCGATGAAGATGACTTGGGAGAAGGAGCCATCAACAACATCGCCTATATAAATTGTATAGGTGTCGTGGAGGAGTGCCCATGCAAAGAAAAACTTGACGGAAAGAGGAGATGGCACGAGAAAAAGGTGCCATTGAAAGAGAAGGCTTGCTCCAGTCTTTGACAGTTGGCGAAGGAGTCTTCGAGGGAACCGCTCGTGTTTGAATGCCCATAGATTATTTCGACAAGGGCGTCGAATTCTTCTAGTGGGGGTGGTTTATTAGACCCCTAAGTCCAGACTGCAGGATCATGCGAGTGTTGGCAAGTCTTGGCCAATGCTTAGCACGCAGGTTGGCACGAGGAAGGCATGTTGACGAGGGAACAAGGTAAATTCTTGGGAGTTGGTGAGCAAAACTCGAGGAACTTGCAAAGTAGGTGAGGGATGCAGGAAGTATTGGCATAGATCTCGCGAGTAGGCGAGATTCGATACGTGTGGGCACGCGTAGGCCCACATTGGCAAAAATTTTCGATGAGACGTGAGATTCGGATGCGAGGCCACGCAGAGTTGGAAAACTAAGTCATACGAGACCCGATGGTGCCCAAGAAGGCGCAAAGGCATGTAAGACACCACGAGGATGTGAGAAGGCATACGAGCACGATGAGGTGCTTAAGCACTTGACTTCGATGAGGCAGGTCGAAGGTATGTGAACTGTGCGAGGTTTTATGTTAACTTGGTTTGTGACTTGTACTTAGTCATGGAGTGATGAGACTGCATCATGAGTGAGCTTGATCATGGAAAATGGACTTGTCCATGGACGTGCATTGAGGGACTTATGTGTGGATAGGCTGTGATGAAGACACATCAGCAGTGACATGGCAACTATGGATGATGTGGCACATGATGACGTGGCGGATGAGATCACAAGTGGATGAACATCATCTTTAAGAGATGAAGATCAAGTGGAAGGATCATCTGAATATAGAGGAGTTCTTCACGGATAAGGATAATCTTTTATAGATAGGGTGTAATCTTTTAAATGTGATTTAACTTAATCTTATAAGATAAGATAGGATAAGATTGTGATCTTTGCTAGTAGAGTTCTAGTAGGACTCTTAGTCATCTAAAGGAGCCTATGAATAGCTCATTAGAGTTGAGACCTATTCATTCAATCAGTGAGGCATTCATTGAGAGAAATCACTCAGAGGAGAGAGCTTTGAGAGTTGAGAGCTTTTGGGAGAGAGTTCTCATTGTAAGGGCTTCGAGTAGGAAGTTCCTTGTAAGGGCTTCGAGTAGGGAGTTCCTTGAGTGCTTCGAGTAAGAGGTACTCGTGTCTTTTGTTAACATTTTGTTAAGAGTTAATGAAAGAGGTAGCTTCGGCTACATTTAAAAATCTCTCATTGCTTTTATTACTCTATTACACTTGTGTTCTTTTTGTGTGTGGGGGAAACACTCAAACACTTGTGCGCGTGTGAGGTGTTCGAGGGCTAACGGAATTGTTTGGCGACATTCACGTGAGAAGGCTGAATCTTGCTTAAGCGGGCCTAAGCAGGATTGCTACACGAAGGCGGGCACAGGTTGCGGTAGAAGTTCGAGTCCGTAAAAAACTTTTGTGAAAATAGGTTACATTGTCCTACACCCATTACACAACATAGAGATGATGAATAAGAAAAAGGTCCCATAGGCTCTAGGTATATGATTCATTAAGATCTGTCAAATGTTTGCGGACTGTTTTATATTCATGTATGCATAATTTTTTCTAAATTTGCATTACATTCATACGTATAATTACAAAATGAAATCAAATGCGTTGTACATTCTAATAGTTATTATAGAGGTGGGTATTTTGTGAAAACCTATTATATAAACAACGAAATGTTAAAGAGTGATTTAAGATAATAATATGTGATTAATGTTGATGACACTTTAACTAATATAACAGCAAGGTTCGTCTGGTTGTCCCCTTATAGCACTTGTGACGACCGTGGTCTTTTGTCCTTCATCTTTCTCATTCTTGGGGGCTCCGAGAGCTGGTGAATCTTCAGCTGATGCACTTTGAGCGCTTTTCTTGCTATCTGGGAGTTTCTTGTTGAGCCCATTTTGTGTTTGGCTTTGTATTTCGGGGGTTAGGTTTTACTGTTGTTTGGGTTGTATTCCCTTTTAGTCCCTATTGTGGTTGTCTGTGAGTGTGTTGTTGTTGTGTCCTTAGCTCTTCGCTTAGGCAGGACTTTTTTCTTTGCTGTGGTTTTTTGCTCGGTTTTGGGACCTCCCCATTGCTTGTACTTTATTATTCTTTTATTTTACTTTTTTCTACTTACTGATTTACCAAAAAAAAAAAATATAACAGCAAGGCTAACTTAAAATTTTTATGAAAAGTTGAATTACAAATTGTACTTTTTGGCCACAGAAAAATGTCAAGAAGAAAATTAAGAATTACAAAGAAAGTTAAAATCATCCTTTAATAAGTGAAAAGACATAACAAAATTCTTAATGCATCGTATTCTTATTGGTCATGCATATTGTGATCATCCTATAACTTTGTAATCAAAATCTTTCACATCTAAAGAAGATCATACGAACTCCAATCTAATTGCTTCCAATTATTTCTTACTTTAGGCCCTATTCTCTTACTTCTCTTTTATGATTGAGTTTTGCAATCTGGCATCTTCTCGAAGACTTAGGTAGGTGAGGAGGTTTCTTATCACACACTAAAGATTATATTCATGTAGAAGTTATTTTGTCTAGTTATGTAAAATGGAGCCGAAACTTATATTTTGTTCAACTAACTAACTTTTTAGTAATTTAAGGTCCTACGTTTTATTTTGGTTTAATATCATTTCATTGTTATTTTATATTACAATTGCGACTATATAATGAATGCTGACATAAGTCAGGCCAAAAAAATTAACCACTGCAAAGTGTTGCAAAATAAAATTAATACTAAAAATGGATTTTAATAATAATAAGAAGAAGAAGAAGAAGAAGAAGAAGAAGAAAATCAATTACGTATAATAATAATAATAATAATAATAATAACAACAACAACAACAACAACAACAATAATAATAATAATAATTGAAAAATTAATAATAATAAGTAGAAAATTTGTAATCATAATTAATAACAAGAAGAATAATTAATAATAGGAAGAATAAAAAGTTAATGCTAATAATAATAATTAATAAATAACTAGTAATAAATAATAATAATAATAATAATAATAATAATAATAATAATAATAATAATAATAATAATAACAAAAATCAAATTAATAATAATTGATAAAATAAATAATAATAAGTAGAAAATTTATAATAATAATTAATGACAATAAGAATAATTAATAATAAAAAGAATAAAAAGTTAATAATAATAATAATAATAATAATAATACAATAATAATAATAAATAAATAAATAACTCATAATAATAATAATAATAATAAATTAAAATTAATAATAATTGATAAAATTAATAATAATAAGGAATTTAATAATCAAAATAATAATAAGAAAATTAATTATGTATAATAATGATAATAAAAATAATAACAAAATTAATAATAATAATAATAATAATAATAATAATAATAATAATAATAATAATAATAATAATAATAATAATAAT
>JAOTAX010000002.1:22174522-22193653 GCA_025629825.1 Erythroxylum guanchezii | reverse complement strand
TTATTTTCATTATTATCATTATTAATTTCAATATAATTTCTTATAATTTTCTAATAATTAAATTTAATTGTTTACTAAGAGTTATAATAGCACAAGTAGTTCAATTGATTCAATTGCCATTGATAATATTGATATTTTGGGGGATTGAGTTTCTGAAGAACCCAATTTAGTTGATGTGAATGATTTGGATTTAGAAGATAATCTTATATGGGAAAGCATTGACATGTCATTTCGTGCATTAAATTTGAATGATAATGATAATGAAGCTCATCTCAATGATGAAGATTTTGTACTAAATGATCACTGTGGTCAGTGCAGTTCTAGGAGGTATCTTCCCATTGATAATTGAATTCCAAGTTTTTGTTTTTTCTCTTCTTTTAATTTTACTTGTATTTGATGTTTTATGTTAAATTCTATATATGTAATGTAACTATAATGTTTTTGTTTCAGGTTAACTTCTACTTGATTATTTCTTCGTTATCAACTTTTTTTGTAAATTGTTTAAGAATATTTATTGTTCTTTTTATTGAATGTTTTAACTTTTGAATCTTTTGATGTAATATTATTTATTAAAATGATGAAATTGTATTATTGTAATATTTTAAATACTTTATATTATTCTTAATTTTATAGTTATATGATGATGATTGTCTTTGTTTATATTAATTGTGGTTATTATTTGTATGTGAAATATTTAAAAATTATTGTTATTTCATATTAATTATCATTATTATTTATTGTTAAGATTTTTGAAAACATGATTGATGTAAACAGTAAACTAGTAAAGTATACAGTACAACTGTAGAATATACCAATGGATTATTTTGCAAAATTTAAAAATTTTAGAGATTATTTCATAAATTTAAAAAATTACCCGAAATAGTATTCGGTATTGACCGATATCAATATAGTTTCGTTCCAAAATTCAATCCAATACCGAACCTGATTAGATATTGATAACTTTGGAATTACGACCTAGACTCAGTAAGCATAATGAGATCAGAAAATGATTCCTCGCGGCGGTTGTCTTACTCCACTTATTTCGATGCTCTCTTGTTCTGTTACTCTCCAGTGCACCAGGGTTGTCTGTAAGGCATTGGTGTGGCGATGGTTGAAAGTTTTAGGTGAAAAATTCAATGACTACGGCTGTAGTCACCAGCTGCCGGCAGCTGTACTAATGAGCTAATTTCGACACTTGCTCTCGTACGGAGGCGATATATATATATATACACACAATTGCATAATGCTCTATATACTTATTCAGTCTATCAGACTCCTATAATTGCTCTTGTATGTACAACAGATCACGTCCACATCTTCCATATTTAAGTCATGTAAGGATGAAGAGAATTCAATATTGGTCACTACAACAAAATTGAATTTAATATATTGATAAATATTTTGTAATTTTATAAAATTGGGAGGCTATTTTATAATTTTAAAAATTACTCAAAAATATTCAATATTAACCGATACCAATATTATACCGTATTATAATTAAATCCAGTATCAAGTTTAATATAATATTCTCAACATTGGTACCCTGATACAAAGATTCAAAAATAGTAAAAAAAACATATGCATAAGTATTTAAATCTATATTTTCTTAAAAAAGTCATAGAAAATTACTCTCTCCAAAGTGCTTCTAATAACAAAATATATTGATAATAAATCGTGCCATTTTTTAGTCTCATTATAATAAATACTTTAATTAACCTTTACACGTTAGGATTAGGTAGAAATAAAATTTTATCGGATTTTGTGAAATTTACTAAATTCTTTGTACAACTTTGAATATTTTTCTATTTGCACAATTAAGTTTCCAAAAATTAGGGCAGAACTTATTTTTATGAATAATTTATTAAATTTTCTTCACTTGTCCTTTCAATGGACGCGTAAGATTGTCAATAAGACAGCTCATGCTTTAGTCAGAGTAGCTTTATTACATGCAAACTCACATCACTGGACTGATCCTCCTTCTTGTTTAGTCTCTATTTTAAATTCAGATTGTTCGGTTTCTGTTTTTGTTAAGGGGGAAAGGCTATTAGGTTCCAGATGTATGGGGTAAGCCTGTTAGTTTTCTTTGTCTTCCCTGCCTTTGTCTGTTTTTGCGCTAATGTTTTTTTTATTAAAAAAAAAATCTATTGACTTTTATGTAAAAATCTTTAATAAATTCCATTAGGCTACTCGTACAATTAAAAACTATTAGAATAGTTTGGTAGGATTTACTATATAAGCTCATCAATGAAGGGTACGTCGTACAACAGTGACATTGGGGTTGTCTTGTATGACCATTGTCAAGTCAATTGTGGAGGATGTTTCTTGTCTAAGCATTTGGTAATCAAAAAGTTAAATTTAGGCATCAAAACTGAGCTGTGTTCTCAATTTCAATGGGAAGGGCTTAATTCTCCCTTTGGACCTCACGCAAGTCCAATGATCCTCAAAGTAGCTAACCAAATACTATTCATATGGCATTGAAAGCTTCGACAATTCAGGAACTTTTAAGTCACAATCTCTCCTCTCTCTATTTTTGCGCACATCCTGTTTCGTGTACAGTGTATGCAATTATATTTTGCGTGTGTAAATGGAGATGGCAGCAGCTTCTTTATTACAGCCTGGATGCAGTTATTCTGGCAGATTCAGTAATAATGTTAACAACACCAACAGCAATGTGAGGAATGGAGCTTCATTAAGTTCCACCTCGTCTTCATCTTCATGTTCTTGTTCTTTCTCACAGGGATTCCATTTTCCTCCTGGTAATCTTTTTTTTTCCTCGTCGCACTAAATGGAAACTCGTTTTTGTTTGTTGGGAGAAAGTTGTGATTTGAGGAAGATTGGATTTTTCTCTTCGAGTTACGGCTGGTGATAGGTTGTTTTACATTTTTTTTTAATTATATATCACCAATAAATTGTGAATCATTTGGTTAAATGAACGCATGTTTCGTTTTGGAGTCCATATAAGAGGTAGATTGATAATTGGGTGTAGTGAGAGGATATGTGAAGATTTTTGGAGCAAGTGAAATCTTTCGGATCATTTAAGAACTTTACATTTGGAAGCAAGTTGAAATTCTTGAAACTGAATTCGGTTTCGGTCAGTGGGAGTCAACTAGCTTAGCTTGAAACCTCCTAGGTCATTTTACGAGAGTTGCCATTTAATCCTTCATACTCTTGAATTTGGCATTCAAGTTCTCTGATCAACACAAAACTTCATAACAATATCTAAAAATGGCCATTTCACTGGTGCACTGAAACGTCCTTCTCTATTATGCTGACAGATCAATGTCACCCTCAATTCTTAAAGGAGGGCATAGTGGAGGTCAATGAACTTGTTTTATCACTGATGAGTTCATTGAGAGTTTCTACCCCACTTAAGCAGCCTGCACCAGTAGTATTCATGCTACTGCATCCATATTACCGTTAGTTTTGAGTGTTAAAAGATTCATCTTTTATAATTTATCCATGCCCACTTTGCTACCAACAGTTTTTCTTAACATGGCCTTTTGCACACCGTGGTCATTGTTTGTCATGAATACATTTTTAACAATTTTGGTTACTTTTTGCATTGTGTACATCATTCATTGATATACCAACAAATGATATGCTTTGAATTTTTTCTGAAGTATATGAACTTGTGCATTACATGCTATCAACTTTAATTTTAGGGCAAGTGATTATATTTTTGCAGGTTCAAATAGCATTTGCAAACATCAAACCCTTAGAGCTCAAGCTATGAATACAGCTACTGGAGGAAATCTTGCATCATCCAGTGGTTCTTTGAGTGGCAATGAACCTGATCATCTTCTTGTTCTTGTTCACGGCATCTTAGCTAGGTAGGATATATGCTGCTTGATTGTATTTCTACTTCTCTTGTATACTTACACATTAAATAACTAATATAGTCAAGACCAGGAAGGGAAATGAGTATGGTTAATATTTTACCATTTCACATAGGCAAAGCACATTCTTTCCTGAAGCTGGTTGTTCCATAACCCATCGATTTGTTCCATGATGTTTTGGATATATGTCTTCTGTTTCACGTCAAGTTCTTGTTTGATTCATTCCTTTTACTCCATTGAATTAGACATCTATGGCCTTTGTTTTGGCTTCAAATGAAGGACAGTGGTGTTGGAGAACATTACAGCTCATAGATATCATATCTACTGCGTTAACTTCTCCACAAATTATTGCAAGTTGTGCTGCTCTTGGATAGATGCATCATGAGCGTTTAAATCCTATTTGGCTCCGATTCTTCCTTAAGAATAGTCATTGCTTGATCACTTGCAACCATTTTTAATGACCGATGGATGGACATCTTGTGTTGTTTTATACATACTAAGCTATGACAGTTTGATATATAATGCACCAAAATTGAACTTCCAGCTACACTATAATCCATTTCTGGAGTTTGTTCAACATGTTTTAGGCTTTAGAAAAATTCGTAGGAACAAATAAGTACTGCACTCGCCATGAAAATGATTTATAGATTAACTAATGGCTTGTTGTGGTGGTTTCTATTTGAGATTTTATCCAAAATTGTGGTTTATTTGACTAGTGCCCTCAAAAATGCAGCCCAAGTGACTGGACATATGTACAAGCAGAGTTGAAAAGGCGTCTTGGAAGAAACTTTCTAATATATGGTATTTTTTATTCAACCCAGATAATTTACTACATTTTGTATGATCCTTAGTGATAAATTTTAGGAGTTCAATATTTGCAAAGTCAAAATTGTTTATTTGCTTCCCCCTGTTGATGTGACTGTGATTAAAATAAAATATCAAACAGACTATGATAATTGCGACATCTTCCGTGTGCAATAAAAAGAGGGGCTACTGGTTGAGAAAAATTAGATGCATTTCATGGAACAACAATGATATTACTTAAAACAAATTACTTATCTTTGTTAAGTAGTAAGTAGTGCTTGGCAAGAAAGGGCCTTGATCTAATCATTGTGAACCGTCATATACATATTTCAACCATGAATAGGATAAGTAAAAATGGAAGTGAATCCCCGTAAAACAAAATTATTCTATTCAGTTTTCTTGAATAGGTTGCAAGGAAATATATACAGAAAAAAATCCCTAGAATATATCCTAGGATATATATAAGTATACAACTAACTAATGAAATAACTTATCTCATAAAATCTTCGTAAATACCGCACTCCCCCTCAAGTTGATGAATCTTTCATTCACAACTTGCCAATAGTCTTCTAAGGCTGTCCTGGACAGTCCTTTTGTCAAAACATCAGCTATTTGCTCCTTTGATGAGATGAAGGACATGCAGGCCACTGTCCAATTTCTCTCTTATAAAATATCTGTCAATTCCACATGCTTAGTTCTATCATGCTGAAAAGGATTGTGTGCAATGCTGATTGTAGACTTATTATCACATTATAATTTCATCAGTCCTTTCCATTTAATTTTTAATTCATCAAGAACCATTTTCAACCAAAGTAACTTGCAAACCCCTAAAGTCATCTATCTTAATTTTGATTCCACACTTGATCTTGCAAGAACATTCTGTTTTTTGCTTTTCCATGAAACCAAAATTTCCCCCACAACTCCATTTTATTGAGGAGTATTAACTCACAAGGATTCATGATCTTTTCCATGTAAGAAATTTGACAAAGTTTGATTGAAATAATCTTTGGCATTGTCAGAATGAAATCTTTTGATTTGTGCATCAAACTAAGTTTTGATCATTTTATAAAAATTTGGAAAAAAAGTGTTGACATTTGACTTGTGTTTCAACAAGTAGATCTAAGTGATTCTTGTACAGTCATCAAAAAAAGATACGAACCATTTTACCTTAGAAACATTAAGAACCAGAGAGGGACCCAAACATCACTATTAATGAGAGAAAAAGGGGTATGGCTTCTATTATTACTTATTGGAAAAAAATGCACGTTTTTGCTTTGCAAATTCACATTCATCATAATGGAATGGCTCAACATCTATTTTATCAAAGATGGATGGAAACATTGACTTTGTTACATGAAAAGAAGGATGTTTTAAACGACGATGATAAAGCCATAGTTTTTTTTTACTAGACATGGCTGACTCTAGAAGAAACGATGTGGGAAGAAAAACCTCGAGTTTATTATACCTTCTTTATTCTCTAGGTAGTAAAGGCTATTCCTTTCACTAGCATGTCTAATCCTCCCCTTCATGCCCTATTCCTGAAACATGCAAGAGGGAGGAAAAAATAACTAGACATTTAAAGTCTTTGTTGAGTTTCTACACTGAAATCATGTTAGCAAATAATTTAGGAACATGGAGGACATCTTTTAGGATAAGAGAGTCAATGAATTGAATTTCTCCTTGTCCAGCTACAATGGCAACAGATTCATTAGCTATAGTTATCTTTTTATGGCTAGATGAAGGTGTATAGGCAACAAAATGTTTAGAGGAATGTGTCATTGTTGAGGATGCCTTTGTGTGGAAAGTTTAATCGCAGTGCGAGAAAGGTTGTTGATAAGCTATTCATTAGCAAGTCTACTTTTATTTTGTTTTTTTTAATTTTCTTATAGTCATTAGCAAGTCTACTTTTATTTTGTTTTTTTAATTTTCTTTTGTATTTTAGGGTTTTACATATTATGTTTCCTATTTTTGTTGGGATTTTATTTTCAAAATTATACCTAATTAGGAGTCTTAATTAGGGTTGTTATTTTATCCCTTAAGTCTATGTAAAGGTTGTGATGGTTAATAAAGAGGCAAGCATACTTTTATAAAAAACAGCTGCTAGACGAGAGACAGTAGCGAGACGAGACCTTGTTAAGGACAAGTGTCTTCCTCGTATCAGCATGGGTTATTCAAAGGAAAAGGAGAAACGATCAAGAAAAAGGAGGTGGCTTTTTTTGTGTCTTGACCCATGACTAGATCTTGCGCAAGGGTACATAACTACTTGGTATTAGAGCCACCTGTAGTAGGTGACTCAGAAAGCCTACTTAGCAAACTGGAGGCTTTTATGCAAATCATGGCCGTGAGGTAGCGACATTGAAGGAGCAGATGGAGGAGCTCGCACCCCATGTCCATAGATCGGGGAAGGATTCAAAAAGGGACAATGCTGGTGGTTCTAGGGTTGGCAACCGAGGGAGCCGAAATTATTCAAAGGAGAGAATAGACGGGCAAACCAGGGTTAGTTGGTACTGCAGTGCTCCAAGCTTGAATTTTTGGCTTATGATGGGCCGAGGGACCCCTTGATATGGTTAAAGAGGTGCAAACAAATTTAAGAGAATCAAAAAATCCTTGAGGGGGAAAAGGTGGGATCGATGAGCTTCCACTTGATGAGAGAAGCGCAACTGTGATTTTATCAGTTAGAGCAGGAGGAGTTGGAATTGGATTGAGAAGGATTTAAAGAGCATTGCCATGTGAGGTTCGGACCACTGATGAGTAATAATCCTTTAGGGGAGTTGGAAAATTTTAAGCAAACAAGAATTGTAGAAGATTATCAATAGTAGTTTTCTAAACAAACAAGAGTTTTAGCCTAATTCTTTTGGAAGGAATTTTGTCGTTTATGAGGAACAAAGTTGGAATTTTCTTTAGTTTATCACCTGCAATTGGATGGACACAATTTTAGGTGGTGTATGGAAGGGATCCTGTGCTTTTTTTTAATTATCTAGTCAGTTCCACTCAATTGGAGGTAGTGGATTGTGCTCTTAAGGAGAGAGAGACTTTTTTATAGTCAAAAAGGGAGAGTTTATTGCAAGCCTAGTGAATAAAGCTTGCATATGATGCTAATCATTGGGAAATTTCCTTTGAAGAGGGCAATTGGGTTTGGTTGAAGCTTCACCCTTATCAGCAACTTTGGTATGGCAGAGAGGCCTCGCAAATTGTCTCCAAAATATTTTGGTCCTTTTAAAGTATTGCAAAAAATCAGTATAATAGCCTGTAGGTTGGAACTATCCTAGGAGAGCCATATCTATGATGTTTTTCATATGTCCTTGTTGAAGAAGTATAAGGGCAATACTCCAAGTTCAGTGTATTAGTCCTCCATGATGGCCAATTGGTGCCTGTTCCCTACTTTATTGTTCGGTCTAGGCTTAACAGAGATAGACAGGAGGTATTGGTGCATTGGGTGGACAATTTAGACGAGAATGCTACATGGGAAGATTTGGCCACTCTTCAGGAGTTTTATCAAGAGTTTGAGCCTGAGGACAAGATCAAAGTCAAGGAGAAGAGTAATGTTGAGGATGCATTTGTGGGAAAAGTTTACTCGCAGCATAAGAAAAGTTGCTGACAGGACAGCTATTAGCAAGCCTGCTTTTATTTTGCTTTGTTTGATTTTCTTTCATATTTTAGGATTTTTTTACAGATTATGTTTCCTATTTTTCTTGGGATTTTATTTTCAGACTTTATACCTAATTAGGAGTCCTAATTAGAGTTGTTAATTTATCCCTTAAGCCTACTTAAACGCTACAATGGTTAATAAAGGGGTCAACAAACTTCTATATATATAAAAAAAGCAGCTAGACGAGAAAGACACTAGCAGGATGAGACTCTGTCAAGGATAGGTTTTTCCCTCGTGTTGGAATAGGTACATGGCTAGGAAAAAAGAGGTGTCTTGACCAGTGACTAGATCCTACTCTAGGGTACGTAACAATTATGTAATCAGAGTAGCTCCTAAGTCAATTATCCACATAGTCGAAGATTTATTTTCCAAGGCACTAAAAATACAAGAGAGAGAGGAAATACTTGAAAAGGTCAATGAATATGAATGTGTACATGGTTTCTCAAATGTATCCAAAAGTAATCTTAATTTTTCAATATCTATTTTGTCAAACTCCTAGGCTCCATCTTGAGTTATTTCTGTATTTTCCATATATGAGCTCACCATATGTGCTTGTTTCCCTCCATCTTTTTCTTGAGTATTGGCCTTGCTCCTTGTAGTATGTGCAGTAGAGAGTGTCTTTATTGAATGACTTGGTTGAAGGAGACTGCCTATTGCCTTTTATAGTTTATGCAACATTTGTCTCCTTCAAATTGGTGGATTTAGCTACTAAGGCAGATACTTCTGTTGCTGTTGAATGTATTTTCCCCATTACACTTCTTCTCCCTTAATTATAATCATAGCAATGGCCTCATTCAAGGATCGAAGATTATCTCTCGTCAACACATGGACGCTCACAACATCAATTTCTACTTTGAGACCAGTGAGGAATTTGTAGATTTGATCTTTTTCCATAAATCATTTCAATGTTCTAACATCTTCTACACGTTGCGTTTTGATGCATTGGTAGTGATCTAATTCTTGCCATGGACTTTGCAAGAGATTTGCATACTTAGTTACTAATTGGATTCCTTGTCTGGTTGCTGAAATTTGAGTTTTGATCTTATAAACTCAGGCAGCATCATTAACCTTATATTATGGTTGTTGAATTGTCTCTCAAATCTCTTTAGTTGTACCAAGAAACATACAGGTGTCACCTATCTCAGGATTCATTGAGTTCCACAGCCATAACATAACTATGGAATCTTACTCATCCTATGCTTTAAACCTATGATCAGTTTTGTCTGGTTCAGTCCCTAACAAATGGCTCGACTTACCTTTTCCCTTTAGGAATGTCCTAACAAGTTGAGACCACTTTAGATAATTCTTCCCATTGACATGATAGGTTGCTTGAAAGGTTGGTAAGTCCCATGTGAGGTTCAACAATGTTGTCTGATGGAGAGGCTCCACTGGTAAAATTAGATGGAAGACTGGTTGTAGTGATTTCTGATATGGCTTCTTGGCTAGGTTTCAGCAGCTACTTTCCCTTGCAGAAGAACAAAGTAATGGGCAGAAGTTTCTAAAGAAAGCGTCGATGGCTCTAATACCATGTAAAGCAAAATAATTCTATTATGTTTTCTTGAATCGATTAAAAGGAAATATATACAAGAAAGATTCCTAGAATATATCATAGAAATTAGGGATATATACAATCATACAATTAATTCTAGGATATACAAAAATATACAACTAATCAAATAACTTACTCATTAAAACTGACAATCCCAATTTTTGGCATATTAACTGAAAAAGGGTTATCGTTATAGCAATTTTAACATTTAGATTTTTGCAGCAAGTTCATCCAATAGCTACACTAAAACCTTCTCTGGGATTGATGGCGCTGGGAAGCGACTAGCAGAAGAAGTGAGTATTGAAATCTTGGCATCATATGCATGCAGATTTCTCCTTTGGGCATCTAACATGGCTTGTGGATTTATTGAGGGTGGGCCATTTTATGATCATCGACTTTCCCACTAATTATTCTTCTAACAAATTTATAAATAGGTCATGCAAGTTGTGCGGAAGACAAAGAGCTTGAAGAAGATTTCCTTTTTAGCCCATTCTTTGGGTGGCTTGTTTGCAAGATATGCTATTGCTGTCCTTTATACACAGTATGCCCCAAGTTCTAGCAAACACGACGATTATAACAATTTAAAGCGGCAAGATCTACAAGATGCTTCTTTAACTCAAGGTACGATTGTTGGGTTGGAGCCAATCAATTTTATTACCTTGGCGACCCCACATCTTGGAGTTAGAGGAAGAAAGCAGGTTTGTTTTGGACAGTATTTCCTTGTTTGCATATTTTTGGCCCTTGATGATTCAGTATTACATAATATGCATTCCTTTTAATTGAAGAATATGTATTCCTTTGTCTTATCTGCCATGAATTGCACATTATTCTCATTTTCTTTTCAGACTGGTTCTTAGGGTTGATATTTGTTTATTCATTGGATAGTGAAATACATGCCTTTATTTCACCATTTTTGTGTAGACTCTAATTTAAATTACCAGAGATATTGCACCTAAGTGATAAAATGCCTTGGGGGGACTAACAGTATGGTAATAAGTAGCGCATAAAAAGGAAACAATAAAACTGTCCTCTTGTGGATTTTAAAGTGAAAATGCCCATGAAAAATAAGTTTCAAAAACAGTAAGTTGTGGTCGTTGCTTGCCATGCCATTATATTGTTATAGACGCATTCTGGAGCAAGCATTATGGAAGAAGACATAATAGGCAAGTGGAGCAAGGGAGGTCAAGCTTAAAAGGGAAAGGAGGATGATAGGAAAAAAAAAAATCAAAACAAGGATGAAAAACCTCAAGGCTCTAATCAAGAGCCCATAAATTAAGGAAGCAATGAAGATGATATGAACTAATTATGTTGTAGAATTATTTTACAAAATATTTTAAAATCCTATTATGATTATGTCTTTTATTTCCTAGTCATGTTTTATAATAAAGGGATTAAAATCCCTATTATTATGTACCACTATAAATAGTAGTCTATTCTTGTTATTTAAACAGTTGAACATAATGAAAGAAGGAGAGAAGTTTATCAACTTGATATAGGCAACTCTCTATTCCTTTGGGGTCCAAGTTAGGTAGCCCCCCCTTTAATGACCTCCAACTTTCCACCACTCTTTTCACCATAAGTTCCCATGGAAACTCAAACAAAATCGTCCCATGACTAGATTCCTGTCTAAGGCTTGCAACTTCTTGGTATCAGAGCCTGGAGTCACGGGAGATTCAAACAATCAGATAAACCAAATATTGGAGATGATGATGCATATGTTGGAGGTACACAGAGTTGTGCATCAGGCAGCATTTAGTGGCCTAACAGCTACAGTTGGTAGTATGTACCAAACTCAAGAAGGCTTGGCAATCTAGAGATGCAAACAGGAAACCAGCAGCAGCAAGGTACCAGTGCCTGCATGACCAAAATCTGCATCGGGGGAACGTTCAGGCACCCCAACTTTCAATGCTGCTCAAGTTGGGGCCCTAGCAGGGATGAATGATTCTACCCGGGTGGCTGTCAATAGTGTTTTTGGTGTGATAAGAACATTACTTATCGATTGGAAGAAGAAAAAGATGACAAGACCGATAACAAAGATGAAAGCAAGGTTGAGGACAAAGCAATTGACTTTCCACCCAAGAAACAGGACACTAGTGTGTTGCTGCCAACAATAGTGAACACAATAGTAAAAATGACCTACAGATGAAGTCTAATACATTGCAACTCTCCCTGTCTGTGAGCAGCATGAGAATAGTACCAACTTATCTAGGGTTGCTTCTAAGGGATGGCTGGAAGAACTTATGTAAACTCTAGTTTGTTTAATGCAGATAATATTGATGTGTCATTGGGCATTACTACTAATAAAGGAATAAGCATGACCAATTAGTTGGACACAACTTTTCAACTGATTATAATGATAGGAATGTTAGTAATATTTCATTATGTGTACATGCATTCACACATGGTGATCATATATATGATGGATACTTAGGTAGATATCTCCTTTTTAATATGACAATGATTAACTATTGGATTTAGATACAACAGCTGCTTTATCACTTGGCTATTTCCTAGAAGAAGGTCGACTGAAGCTCTTGAAGCAACTAGGAAGCTTTGAAGGATCTAAGGGAAATGCTACAATTGTAATTGGGATTGTGAAAAAGTTTATGGTCATTGTTTTGCAAAATTGAACGATTCAGACAACATTACCAAACCTCCATTTGTGATATTAAATACTAAAAAATTACATGGGCCTATAGGAGAACATAATACAGAGGAAACTTTTGATCAGGATTTGCAATATGATGATGACAGACTGGAAGAGCTTATGCAATTAGTGGAAAGTGTAATTGTGGATGCTCTGAAGGTTGAAACAAATTGTAAGCTAAGTATAGCTGCCATGACAGAAATGAAACCCAATCTCGATAAAGATCTAGAGGAAGTAGCAATTGTTGTGTCATGGGCTATAATAGATGATAAAGGTCACACTTGGCCTTTGGATGGTAAACATTTTAGCATGAGTTGCACTTAAAAAAAATTGGTACTCTGGAGAGTATAGTGAGGATCATTTCAACAGCTTTCTTGGACATAAGTTATCTGAGAAGATTCCTACTAGTTGGTATTATAAGAACTAGCTTAGTTGCATTGTGAAATTTTTTTGTTGTAGCTACATGGCTTGATAATAGCATAAAATCTGTTGCTAGTGAAAATTTCGGGGAAGAAACTAATGAAAAGTATAGTGCAAGGGATATTGAGCGAAAGCTTGTTAGTAAAACTGATTCATGACACATTGCATGTGGGTCTATCGGAAACAGTCTCTCTATTAGATAGAGATAAGATTGCATACTATCGGACCTCTCCTAGATCCTGCGTTTTGGCGGAACTTTCATTGGATGTTGTTGGTGTTGTTGTAATTGATCATGTTACCATTTAATGCTATAAGAGTCCGAGATAGGGAAGAATCTGAGTTGAGGATTAAAAATAGTGATATGGGTGGTGGTGTGACGGCTGCCCTGGGAGCATCTATTTTACTAATGCAACAACAAGGTCAATACAATGAAAAGGAAATTATGGAAATTTCATCTAGGCCCTTCAAGCAGATAGCAAATCCGCAGAAGTTGGTTAACAAGGTAAATCAGCATATTTTTCATCTTCATGGTCTCCCTGAGTGCATTGCTAATGATCATAAGCCTATATTTACAAGTAAATTCTGGTCAGGTTTATTTTGGTTTGTAGGGGATCACACGAAAGCGTGAGTTCATTGGGTTCCATAAGCTGAATACTGTTGTGATATAGGCTATGATATTACACATTTCATTTCAAATGGTTTATGGGAGGGATCGTTCTCTCCTTTCTTAGACGAAGGATACAACAAAGTTGGCAGTAGTGGGGAATGCCTTACAATAGTGTGACCAAATATTAACTGAGGTTCACAATCGGCTTCACTAGGCCTAAGCTCGAATGAAGAGGCAATGTGATAGGGCTCATAGGGAGGTATCCTTCAATCCTAGTCAGTGGGTTTTGTTGAGGCTACACCAACAATTCTCTCTGGCAAGTCATCGGCAACATAAACTGACACAACTTTTCAATTGGCCCTATAGGATTTTGTGCCACATGCTGCACAAACAATGAGAAGTCATCTCGGAATCATAAACTGACACAACTTTTTTATTGACCCTATAGGATTTAGTGCCACATTGGGCCGGTCGCCTATCAACTGGGGCTCGTTCCCTATAATAACATATATGATGTCTTCCATGTTTCTCTCCTCAATTTGTGAGCCACCTTTTGCAATACTGTCACTGCCTTAAAGAAAGAACATGTGAAGCCTACTCCTCTCCACATTCTCTATTCTCACCTCAACTGTGATGCCTTAGAAACTTTGGTTCAATGGGATGGTATGCTACCTGTTGAGGCCACTTGGGAACTTTTGGATGGATTTTGGCAACTCTATCCCAAATTTGAGCTTGAGGACAAGCTCGTGCTTGAGGAATGGAGTGATAGTATGGACGCATCCGTAGGCAAGCATTATGGAAGAAGACATAATAGGCAATTGGAATCATGGGTGCTCAAGCTGAAAGGGGAAAGTAGAATGATAGGGCAAAACAAAATCAAGAAAAGGATGACAAGAATCAAGGCTGTAATGAAGATGATATTAGCTAATTATGTTGTAGAATTATAATACGATTGTATCTTTTATTTCCTAGTTAAAGTCCTATAATAAAGGGATTAAAATCCCTATTATTATGTACTACCTGAAATAGTAGTCTAGCCCCCTTTGATGAGCTGCACCCTTTTTTCACTGCGAGTGTCATTCTTTATAACTATTAACCATAGTGAAGTCTCATAGCCATCGCCATCGCCTTCTTTGGTATCTGCTAATTAATAATTATTTTAAATCTCAGCTTCCGTTTCTCTTGGGCATATCCTTTTTAGAGAAACTGGCTCCACCTTTAGCTCCCTTTTTTGTGGGCCAAACAGGCAGTCAACTGTTTCTGACAGATGGTCAACCAAACAAACCGCCACTTCTTCTTAGAATGACTTTAGATTGTGAAGATGGACAGTTTATGTAAGTACGCAACATTTGCTCCAATTATTTAATGAAGCAGCCATAGCTTACTATAAACCACTCTTCTAAGGGTTGTTTCTCTACTAACTTGCAGGTCAGCCCTTGGGGCATTCAGATGTCGCATTGTTTATGCAAATGTTTCTTATGATCGTATCCAACTGCTATCCACATCTTTTGATTGTACGCAACCGTGCGTATACCATATTTGTACAGTGATTTATGTTATCCTGTCAGTAAGCTTCCTTGACATGAGCTAGATATGGTTGGTTGGCGCACGTCATCCATTAGGAGAGAGAAAGAACTTGTGAAGGTGAAAAATGATGCAACTCCCAAACTCTGATTGTTGCTGTTTATCTCATTGGTTGTATCTATAAGGGAAAGCATTAATTTTGTGGTGGGATGAAATGCAATTCAATAAACTAGACTGTCGATGATTTTGAAAGATCATTGGACATAAAAATCGCTGATTGATTGAAACTCAGGCTTCTGGATTCTTTTTTGGACTTGTCATCCATTACTGTACAACCTGATTCTAAGTAAAGCGAGTTGGGTTAATTTACACAGAATCACCTTATACACAATGTTGTATTTAGTGCATTAGCTCTACATCTAACTGCTCTTGTGGCTTATGGCAGCTAGAAATAACAAGTTGCAGAATCTGTGGACATAGTTTCAAGTGTGAACATTAATAGCCTACTCTGTAATTAGCTATTACATTACATAGTACATAATGTCGACTTTATTTTAACTGACAGACCCCTCAGCGATCCCTGAATGGTTACCAGCATGTTGTAGATGTCGAATATTGTCCACCAGTATCCTCTGAAGGTCCCAAATTTCCTCCAAAAGCTGCCAAGGCAAAGGAGGCAGCGCAAAATGAACCCGATGCACAAAACACGGTGCAGTATCATGAAATAATGGAAGGTGTGATGGTACCTGGTGATTTCGACTATAATCACATTCAGATTTATGACAAAACGCAATGACTGAATTCCTTTTTGTAACAGAGGAAATGATACAGGGCTTGCAACAATTAGGATGGAAAAAAGTTGATGTCAGCTTCCACTCGGCATTTTGGCCCTTCTTTGCTCATAACAACATTCATGTGCGACTCAGTTTCTTTCAAATTTCAGTATGTGTGCCTATTATTTCTTGATAACTTTTGTCTTATTGTTCCTTTAGGTGAAAAATGAACGATTTCACAATGCTGGTGCTGGAGTCATCGCACATGTTGCGGACAGTCTAAAGCAGCAGGAGTCTTGCTTATATGTCAATGCTAGCTTGTAGCTTTCTTTACCATAAGCAAGAAACAAAATCCTTCATGTTGATCATTCCAACAACAACATTTAGCCAAGGATGATATACCTGTTTTCCTACTTGAAAACTTTTTTCTTTTACATTTTATAGGTCTGCTCCTTGCCATTGTGGTAAGAGGAAGTTAATCCGTCAACAGGCTTCTTGGCAAAATTTTCAAATAATTGACAAAATTTGAGAACACGTGCCCTCCAATATCAAAGGTAGAACCAAACGTCTATACTTGGCAAATTTTCTTTTCTTACATTGCAACGTAAGAACAAGAAGTTGAATACATATACATTTAAGACAACTACGTTGAACTGTCGGATGCGTCTCTTGTGTGAAGAGATGTGATTGCGTTTAGGTTAAATAAAAAAAGCGCTAAGCTTACGAAGAAAGAAGCAGGATCAACAAAGAGGAGAGTCGTATTATTATTTTCCCAAGGATCTGCTATGAATCGTTTACGACTGTATTCCAATAATTTCCTTGCACGTTTTCACCCTATCCTTTTTATTATAGTTAATTGAGATTCTATAAATGACACGGCCTTTTACCCTTTTTTTTAACACGTCGTCGTTTTCAGTTTTGCAGCTATGCCCCTTTTGAAGCACGAAGTATTGTTGTTCTCTATTTCACAAGTTGATCATCCTTTTGTCGTATTAGTAATTTAGTTCCTCCTGGGTAACCTTATCCACAGAGTAGGTTAGGATAATATTTTTGTAGCTTATATAGATGTTCCCAACTTACATCGGAGGCATCAAACTACGGTCGATGACAACGACTGACGGGATAATAATCAAGGATAGTTAATCATCTCCTAAATGATGTTTTAGCTTTAATACTAATCTCTAAGAACTTCTCTAAAGCTCCCTCCTCTATTTTTCATTGCCTCTTTCTTAAAATGTGACACCTAACACGGCCCAAACTCAAGTTCATATTGGATCCTGTGGTGATTAAGACCCCTCTCAACTTCTTTATCTAATAAAACACTACCAACACCTGTCTAAAAATGAATATACCAGCGTAATGGTATAAGATCTCATAGACACTTGGAGAATAGAATGCCATTTTATTGAACACATTTTAGAGACAAGTCTATGCTAATACTAAGTTAGTCATTTAGAAAAATTGTCCAGAAAAAGGAATGTAGTATAATTAAACACAGGCAGCAATATGGTACTATGTTGGCACTGTATTAAGAGTCTTCTCTTAAAATATGAAAAAAAATAAATCCATCTTGACTCTATTCTTCCCAATTTTACTGCTTCATTGAGGGACTAAGAAAAGATTTGAAATCAAATATAAGTAATTTTAAGCACCAAATCCATTGAAAAAAAATCAAAAAACAAGCAGAATGCTCCTTTAAATTCATGCTAAACAATTAACAGCTATCAAATTCCGTACACTTAAGCATTTGGTTGTCCTTAAGGAAATCAAGTCCATTACTCAAACTCAAATAGGAGGAAATTCTAGAAAAGCATTTTGCAAATCAAATATATCCACTAAGATTCTCCACTACTTATTCAATTGCAAAGTTCATCAAATTGCTAGACATTGAACTACTTACATTATGCCCTAAATCAATTTAATCTACTATGTAATCCTTCAAAGTTTAACTATATTCACAAAATTCAACACTATTCACAAAATTCAACATAATATATAAGATGAAAATATATGAGAAAAAATATTTCAATTCTTTTTCAAAACCCTTATTGAGTGATAAATAAAAAAATTTAAATCAACACAAGGCTATTCACAAAATTCAACATAATATATAAGATGAAAATATATGAGAAAAAATATTTCAAATCTTTTTCAAAACCCTTATTGAATGATAAATAAAAAAATTTAAATCAACACAAGGGTACTTAGCAAAGCTATGAATACCGTACAGGGCTTGGTACCGGATTGAGTTCTGAAAATTTTTTTTAATTTATGAAATAGTTCCTAAAATTTTTAAAAATTACAAAATAGTCCATATTGATATATTATACTGTTATACTGTATACTTTACTAGTTTAGTGTTTACATCAACCATGCTTTCAAAAATCTTAATAATAAATAATAATGGCAATTAACATGAAATAATAATAATTTTTAAATATTTTACATGTAAATAATAACCACAATTAATATAAGCAAAGACAATCATCATCATACAATTATAAAATTAAGAATAATACAAATTATTTAAAATATTACAATAATACAATTTCATCATTTTAATAAATAATATTATATCAAAAGATTCAAAACATCCGATAAAAAAACAATAAATATTAGAAAAAGAGTTGATGACGAAGAAACAATCAAGTAGCAGTTAAACCTGAAACAAAAACATTACAGTTATATTACATATATAGAATTTAACATAAACATCAAATACAATTAAAATTAAAAGAAGAGGAAAAATAAAAACCTGGAATTTAATCGTCAATGGGAGGCACTACAAGAAATAATCAGTTTACCGACGGAAATTCCCGTCGGTACATTACAGATTTTAGTCGGTGAAATCAAATACCGACGGAATTTGGTGCCCGGAAATTTCGGTCTGTGATCTTCCCGAAGGTAAAAATACCGACCGAAATATTCCGTCGCAAAAAAACGGCGAAATTTACGACGGAAATAAATTGTCGGTATTTTTATCATGACGGAATTGCAAGTACAATTCTGTCAGAGAAATTTAGCTACGGTTATTTGGTCGATCGGTGAGGCGAAGGTATCTTCGACCACATTTACCGACAGTCGATTCAACCGTCGGTAAATGTTGTATATACCGACGGAAAAATGTCCGTCGATAAGTGCGTAAAATATATTTTTTTATTATGTTGTTTAGTTTTTATAACAATATTATATTATATATATACTTTATTTATTTGTGTTACGTTATATTCTTTGTTCACAATATGTTAATTTGTATATATAGTTTGTTTTATGAGAAAATTAATAAATAATAAAACATATAAAGAATTCAATTTATTAAGAG
>JAOTAX010000002.1:22146658-22162790 GCA_025629825.1 Erythroxylum guanchezii | reverse complement strand
TTTTCCATTTGAATTCAATTTCATGAATTCCTCCTTTCTTTACACATGAATAATTGCCAATAATTCACTTAACAGTTTTAGCTTCCATAAAAGGTTCGGGGTCCAACACTATGAGCATTATAAAACCCATTTGAGTCATAACTAAATTAGGTTTGCCTTCTATTTCATTTTATTATCCTACTTATTGGAAACTTTTGTCAAAACCAAGTAAAATAATTATAAATTACTTTTTACACAAAGGTGTAGATTAGCTCCTAAGTTTTTACAAAAAAATCTAACTTGGCTCTTATCATTATCTACAATACCAAGTGATATTAACATTTACAAAATGGTATTATTTCCACCCTCAATCCTAACTCCATTTGATTTTGTCAAACTTAACGATATGAGTGTTACCTAAATCCACTTGGTTTGCCAACTAAACACAATGGAGACATGAAAATTTTTAACTAAATAATAATTTAAAATAATTTAGAAATAGTGTAATAATTATTTATACTTAATTTTGTTGAACATTATTATCTCATATTTTAATAGTTTATATTACTTAATGATCTAACCCTTAACTCTTAAATACTTGACCATTATTTGAAACACTATAATTGAAATTCCTAATTCCTTAATAATATTTTAAGGATTAAGCTACCTTAATAATATTTTAAGGATTAAGCTACAACTTCTAGGATTGTTCAGGTTTAGTATAATGAAAAATTCATTCATTTTCCTTACCCATAGGAATTGATACGAGTCTTCACTCTCCTCAACCTCACCTCACAATACTTCTTCAAGCTTAAAATATTGTGTCATCCATACTTATGGCACCATTTTCTATTGAATTTCAATAAAAATCTTATCTTTGAAAGTTCTACAACTCCAAACACTACCCCACATCATTTTAGTCATCCCATAATATGTTCATCACATTTAAACCACATGTTCACCTAAATTCCTTGGCTTGTAAACCATTAATAGTTCTAGTCTACTTAAAGAATTCAACTAAGCACTGGATCCTATCATCGAACTTATTGACACTAGAATTCGGTCGAGCAAAGAGAGAGCTTTCAAGATAGATCTTAGATTCGATTCCAGTTAGATGGAAAGGTTTTATGTTAGTGATAAAGATATTGATGCAGCTTATGCTTGTAATGAAGACTTATTTAGAGCTTGTTAGTTTCTTATTATTTATGAGGCTACAAATGTGGAGACTTATTGAGTACTAGTCACTAAGAGACTCTGATAGCCTGAGACACACATGATTTTTTGTTTCTAGCCTTAACTCTTGGTTGAAAAAGCTTCCTAATAGTATTGCAAATTAGGAATTCCAATAGTGCTTTTGAAATAAAAGTTGGGTATTGAAAAGTGCTGGGCATTCTTCTAAATAAACAAGGGGGTTTCAATGAAATTGGGTATTCTTCGAATAAATAAGGGGTTTCAATGAAATTAAGTATAAATAATTGCTAAAATTATTTATAGATCTTTTTTAAATTGTTATTTGACTAATTTTTACCAAGTAAGTTAATCGGTGGATCCATTGTGCCTAACTAGTACGTGAAGTAGATTGGACTGAAGCTCATGCTACTTAAGTTTGATGGAAATCTAATAGAGTTAGGGTTAAGAATGCAATAAGTACCATTTTATCAACATAAAGAGAATTGTACCTTTGGCCATTTGCCTTTCCATTGTTCTAATTCTAAAGATAGTAAAGGAAGAGTATGTTCTTGACTAATATATTACCATCCCATAACTAAAAAACTTTATCCAATTGAGGGCAAGACAAAAGAAAAAAGAAACTATTGATTACCAATCTCTAATATAACATGATCAAGATAGAAGAGACTATTGTCAATTCATGCATAATTGAGCTACTACATATATCTAGAAAATAAAAATAGTTTATAATGTATATTCAATTTTGTAATTTATGCATGCTAATTGAATCCATATTACCTTCTTTTTAGTTTTAATATAAATGAGTATATTAATAAAATATTAATAAATGAAAAAATGGTGATTCGAAGATTATTCATGCTCACCATCTCCCATAACCCATTCCAATTCAATAATTAGAGAGTAAATACCCATACGCATCAATAAATGTATATGATATTATATTGGCTCTCAAGTTCGATCATAGTAGATTTGAACTTCCTATGATGAGTAATCTAAACCTAATCATATTTAGAGGAATCTTTTTTAGAATCAGTTGTATTAAGTTTATATCTCCAAAGTGTCAAATATAATTAGCAATCATTGACCTTCATGTTGAATCAAGTAAATGATTGAATAGAATAAGTTGTACTCAATTTATTGTAGCATAGCACTAACTAATCACAATCATAATAATGTAGATAATGGCTAACTTATTTAATAAAAATAAATAAAGACAAAAAACATGAGGTCTTTAATAATTCAAATAAATTTAACTCAAAGAAATCCACCATTGGTTAATATCCATAATGAAATAATAATAGACTGTCTAAAAAATAATATTTGTGATGGTGCATAGTAATGAATTAAGAATTAGGTATTCAAAACAATGTTCTTTTTTGGTCTCATGATCAAATTTCAAATGAGGTATAGTAAGTTAAATAGCAGGTGGATATTACAACCTTGTATCAAAAAGAGGAGGAGCTGTGAAAGCATTTATAAGCCTATACAAAATATACTATTAATCATTTTTTTTGCTAGTTATATTTGGACCAGTGGTTCTTTTGAAGTTATTATTGAGCTAATGTAGATTTGGGTTACCATAAAACAGTAGTGGCATTGGTGGTAGTGTCATGAGCAATAGACTATTCTTGGCAGATTTCCACCTGATTTTATATCAGAAGCGGAAGGAAAAATTCTGAGTTGTACATTAGTTCTTGATAAAGACATCAAAAGTTTAAGAAAAAAAAATATTGTAAGATTCTCTCAAGTCTAAAATAGAGTTGTTGTTAGGTCACTCTACATTTAAGGTAAAAGAATTGAATAAATATATATATTAAGCGAAAGGAAATTGTCAGATGAATTTAGTTTTTCAAATTGTGACTTGGAAATTAAAGATTCAAAAATCGAAAGCAGTTCGATACAATGTTAAGGTTTAGAGTTCCTTTGAATATACTTCTCCTTCGATAGACACGTTATTAAAAATAATATATGAATTAAGTGAGTTGCCGGACTTTGTCAGATTGAATATATAAGTATACCGATTTCACCAAGATGGCCTTTCATTTTCAATGTCGGGACATGAACTCTTATAACTTTAATATTGATGTGGTCTGTATATATGGAGAAACTAAATTAGAAAATATTTACAAGAAACTTGGTTGGTATGCGTTTGATGATCATGACAATATAATATTTGAGGAGAAAACTTCTCAGGAGCAAGTTTGACCACCTAAACCGCTCCTCCGCCGCTTCACCGGTATAACATGCCGGAAACCGTCGTCAGCTGTTAGGTGCCACTCTTGCACCACCGGCTCATCCAGATCAAACTGATGCATCCTGGCAGGGACATCGTACAACGAACCGGCCGGGAATGCATCAAGGCCGCTGCAATCCTGAGGTTTAGTTTTCCGGCGACCAGCTCCTACGGGCACGTTGCGAAGAGCCCCACCCGCCGTCCAGTATCTCTGACACCCTTTGCAGAAATGTCTAGGCTGGTTAACATTGTAGTTGTTGAAGTAACAAAATTTGGTCTCCATGCTCTTGCATCTAGGGCAAGGTATGATCTTGTCCGGTCTCTTATCCCCTGTGTGATTTTCTGTGTTTGGATCGTCTTTCGGTTGCCTGCCGGTACTAGCATGAAACGTAATTGTTGCCCCAAATAGCTTGATAAACTGTTCTTGATTCTCCATGACAAAGGTAAAGCAACAGGAGAAGAGAGGGTTTTGTGGCGTTAAAGGAGAGACCAGATAGTTGTGTTTGTGAGAGGTTGCCCGTATATACGAGGAAAAGGAATGAGCATGTTTATATACAAACAAGGGCTAAAAGTGTGGTATGGAGGCATATATAGGAGCCAATAACAAACAGTGAGTGGCGTGGAAAAGGTGATGATGAGCTTTTTGTCCATATCATTACTACTCCATCTCATCAAAGTCTAGGGTTAGTAAAAGTCTGAATGTGGGTCCCAAACCAGGTAGGTCGCGTACAAAGTTTCTAAGAATATAGGACCAAAAAAGAGATAAAGAAAAGTCTTTGTCTAGGTTCTGGTTCATATTAATCTATACATATATCACAAAAGAAACTAAATGCTAAAGCCTTGGTACTTGCCCTTTTGAAATCATGCATATAAGTCCTTTACTTTTCATGGAGTATGCTGCTAATCCTTCATGGCAATATAGATACGATATCTTCCTAGGTGTCTCAAAGTCGTATAAATATGCATACATACATGTTCACAAATCCAACCATACATTGTTGTTTGACAAATCATTTGTTGTTAGCTAATAAAGTTGGTATTGTCTTCCTCAATGAAGGGTGAAGATATAGCCCCTAAGCTTTATTCTGATTGAAAAAGATGCCCAAATAGACTGATAACATTAGCATATAAATTAAACATTTCTCAGGAGATAATTATTTTTATTCTTCGTCACTTTTCTTGCATATCTCATATATGCCGCTACCTCAAATATTCTTTTTATTAATACACGTTTAACGTCCCTAAAAAACTCAAGGAAACTAGATCATTCATGACATAAAGACTTTCCATATCATATCCAATGTTAACATTTGATTAAGAAATGGATCTCCTTTACATATCTTGGAGTTACGATTTTGCTCGTAAACCGGTCGCCTGATTGCAGAGAGAGAGAGGCATGTGTGCATGTACAGGTGAGCATTTAGGCTTACATGGTATCTTACAATAGTTTATTTCAAGAATAGAGGTACTACAGCTGGATTGCCAAGAAGGAAGAAACATATCTATAGAATCGAACATTTCAAAAACCTCCTCATTTTCTCCAATACTTAGGATTGGAAGGAATATATAGCCTTTTTACTTTAGGTATAGAGATTAGAGAGTGATCTCCTGATTATATATATAGAACAGAAACCAATCACTTCTTAGAAGATGAGAGGCATGTTACGTGCGATATAAATGTGTTATGGCTACTTTAAGTTTCAATCAATTTTACTTAAATCCTAGATGACATCAAATTAAATTTCATCACTACAACAAAGTTAATATTTAGCTACAGAAAAAAAGACATAGCTAAATGTCTAAAAAATGTTGGCTATAGTCTTTAGCTACATTTTTATTTTGTCGCACAAAATTACGTCACCAAATTCCTGTAATTAAAAATTAAAGGAAACGTTTTAGGATATCGCTGCCAATAAATTTTTGCTATGTTTTTTTTTTTTGTAGCTAATACTATGTTTTCAAAAACTTAGCTAATAATATTAGCTACGATTTCAAAAATATAACTAAATATTTTTAACTATGTTTTATGAAACGCAGGCATAACATTTTAGTTACATTTTTTAAGTGTAATCAAATATTTTTAGCTACATTTTCAGTAACATAGCAAATTGTTCTTTAATGTTTTGATATATTACTTATTACATTTTAAATCTATATTATCGAACAATATAATTTTTATATAATGTATCGATATATTTTTGATGTGAAATCATTATACAAATAAATCGTAAAAATTTTATTAATTTAAAATATCGGGCATTGTATATAAAAGGTAAAATTATATAAATATCATTAAATTATAACAAAATGAATATTATTTATATACAAGATATTAATGACAACTTTAACAATTCTTATAGACAAAACTATAAATAAAGAGATCAGTTTACAAACTATAAATGCTCAAATTACAAAAAATTTAGAGCATAATTCGAACGACTACGTAGTGTTGTCCATGTCGATAAACATGTAATAATCCAAAAAGCTTAGTTTAAATAGTTAAAATGTACTAAAAATATTATGATTATTGAAACAATAATTATTTAGTTCTAATTAAAGCAAATATCATATAACTTTACCATTCACAACATAATCACTAAGCAGTTGCATCTTCATCAATTCTGTAATTCAAGAAAAAAAGATATTAAATTTAAATTATAATAAAAACAGAAATTGAAAAAAAAAGTATAGGAGATAGAATTAACACCCTTCATTTTCCTCTTCATTTCTATCATAATTCAGGCCAAATAATCTTTTAAATAAAAATCATGTTTTGTTTTTTTTGCTTGAGTTTCTCATAATGTAGCCTTAAGTCCTTTGTTTTTTTTCACTGAAGTAGTTTAATGACTGTTTTATATGATGAGGTTGAAACATTTGACTTGGGGTCATAGCTAAAACTTTTGACATAGCCAGAACGTGTTCTAAGTATGGTATCACAAATGTCTTCCGTACTGAGCCCATTCATCTCAAGTATAAATTTCTCTAGTAACACTTGGATCCTATTCTAAAATAAAAAATAAAATCAATATTCAATCCAAATATTATCACTTACTAGTACATTAATAAATGAAGTAAAATGTTGAACAAATTTGTATACTTACATAGTTGTTTTCTGCTTCGACTGACACTCACCCTTACCTTCCTTATAATGAGTGACTTTTATATAGTCTGATCCTATCATACTTTTATCTATGTGGTTCCTTCTTACTATATTTTATGAAAGAAAAATACAAGACAATAAATAATTTAGTGCTTATTGATATAATTATAACTTATAAAACAAAGATCTTACATATTCATTTCGGACAATTATAAATGATTTTGACCTTTGATTATAAAGTGTTTTTGTTTTTGCTCTATTTAGGTAGTCATTAAATCATCTAAACAAATTAATGGAAGCAAATGTGAAGGTAAAGAAAAGCTGAACTTTTGTATCAGCCCAATAATCACACAAATTATATTCCAATTTTCATGAGATATTCATTCAAGAACATGTCTTTAGGCCTCTACATTAGAAGGAAAAGACTTATAATACTAAGGCAATTTGAAATGACGATCCCTAGTCCTTTGCCTACGAATATATTTTTGTAGCCAAATAATTTTAACTGGAATTATAGGATATGTGACTTTTAGCTACGGATCTCATTTCTTAGCTAAAGCTTTTTAGCTACAAAAATATAATCGTAGCCAAAAGAAGAAGAACAAAAGAGATTCATGCATCAACGTTAAGTGTGACTTTTAACTATGATTTCGAAAAACATAGCCAAAAGTGCAACTTAAGCCATGTTTATTTTTTATTTAATTTTTTGATGTTATACTTTTTAGGGCTATAATGTTGTTAGATTATGATACTTGAACTTGCCTAATTTTAATCAAATTGATGTTTTATTCCAATTCTATGTTTACTATTTCTTTTTATGGCGAATGCTTGTGCTTGCCTGATCAATAATTACATGATTTATGATTCAACTTGAGATCACCAAAAAGTAATAACTGAAGTATCATATCATTGTCATAAGATAGAGATATTTATGAAATTGTATATTTACTACTATGAATTTCTTAGCTTAATGAATTTCGTAAGTTCATAGTTATCATAGAGATGTCATTAATTTTCTTGTTGGAATTTGTTATTGATGCTTGAGAAAGATTAGAAATCACATTAAAGAAATTCATTGCTAACATAAGGAGTAGTCGTTAATTGATTAAACTAGATGAGTCATGTGGGATTAATCTTGGTGAAATCGGAAGTCCTAGATTTGTTTAATATGACATTTTTGTTTTTAATTATTTTAAAAATATTTTATTTAATTAAGTTTTTTATTAATCATTTTTTTTCAATTAGATTAATTTTTGTAATTAATAAACACAATCCTTGTGGGACAAGACTCTTTTCATTATTGTATTATTTGTTTGAGATAAAGTATACTTACATTAAAAAATTTACAATAAGTTTTTGGAATTGTTACAAAAGAGATTTGCGCATCAGCGTTAAGCGTGACTTTTAATTACAATTTTGAAAAAGTAGCCAAAAGTGTAACTTTTAACTACAATTTCGAAAAAACGTAATTAAAAGTTCAACTTTTAGCTATGATTTTGAAAATCGTAGCCAAAAGTTTGACCTTTAGCTACGGTTTTCAAATTGTCATAAAAAATACGTATCTAATAGCCTACTTTGTTGTAACTTTTAACTACGATTTTAAAAATCGTCGTCAAAAGATGACCCAAACTAACCTTTAGCTATGGTCTCCAAATTGTAGCTAAAAGGTTACTTTATTGTAGTGCATGTGAAGATTTCCTCATCTTAAAACTCATAATATTATTTTGGAGATGTTATCACCTAAGTTAATAAAAATAACTATTAAGATAGTTGGTGCTATTGTCTTTTGGCCTTATCTCGCGCCATCTTTTAGGGTTTTTTTTAGTGGATTTAAATAAACGTGGTTGCTTCTTTTTCATCAATCTTGAAAGTGTTGGGTTGTATGAACCTGAGTGTGTTGGAATTATGATTGTTAATCCATTCTTTAATGGAGGAATATGTTCTTTTAATTAAGAAAAAAATACTCCCTAAAGAGAATCTTTTCTGATTATATAATATAGGCCAAAAAAAGTATTTTCATGTGTTTCAATTAAAAAGTCACACTTTTTTTTTCCTCTAAAATGCTTTCGAAATCCATTTTCTATAAAAATATTAGCTTATAAATTAGTGTATAAATATTGAGCCAGTGATTACAATTAGTGTGAACTTTTTGATAATTGGGGCAGTTCGAGTCTTGGTGCCTGCACACCACATGTAGGTTTAAATTAAAGTGCAGAATATAATCTGCAGCTGATCACTATTGACAGTCTGCAAATTCTCATCAGGCATGTCGACTGAAACTATATTGTGAGATAACTCCTGTATGTGCAAGTAACAAGTGACAGGCTTAGCCAAAATTTTGTGCATGTAATCATGTTTAGCAATAAATCACACCCATATAACCAGGTGCCAACTTAAAAAGATTGAAGACCCTGATATTCACTGGAATGGGGACTAATAAGCAGTCAACTAATAATAGTAAAACTCTATATTATCCGTTTGAAGTTAAAAAGAATATAGAAAAAAAGAATATGTCCTGAAATTGTAGTAATTATAATTTATCTACCTTAAAGAATAATACTTAGACCTGATTAAGAAAAAGGGGAAACAATGAGTTAAATCCCTAATCTAGTTTGAAATAAGATGACTACTCCTAAACTTGTAGTCATCCTCCTTTTTCAATTACACTAGCTCCTAGAAAAACAAGTGTCGTGAACACCTTAGTTGTGATGTGCTATAATAATTGTCCTTAAGATATGGTCATGCTTCGATTAATAAAGTAGATAGAAAGAAATCGAAAAGGGTTGGAGAGAATCATGGAAAAAATCATGTTGCTTGGTGCTATGGTGGATACTCAATGTCAAGTTGCTTTAATAAAATGAGGCAGGAAAAGTCTCCCTCTTTTCCTTTATAGCTATTTTTATCTTTGCCATTGAGCTTTCCCTTTTCTTTTCATAATAAAAGACTATAGAAAGCTAGTCGGATTCCTTTTGCTGCTATGCCAGCACAGATTAGCTCACTAATTTAAGGTCAACTTAAGAGAATTAACTTAGACAGGAAATCCTAATCCACCGTCTGCTAGCTAAGATGCACTTATATATGCATCTTCTTAATCTTTTTTTTTTTGGGAAAATAAATCAAAGTCCTTTGAATAGGTATCAAATTGGGACATCTTCCTTAATCTCTGTTTACTAAAGTTCGTCTTGCCTGCTAATGTTAATATGTATGGTCGGCTCAGTAAATATTCCTCATCACTGTGAAATGTTTATAAGGCTAAAGTTTCTCATATAGCAATAAAGATCAATTCAATCGACAGTTTCGTTGGACCCTGAGAACGGTCAATATATCCTATAAAAATATATTAAAAGGAACATATAAAAATATCCACACGAAGTCGTTGAATCAATATATCCTACAGAAATATATTAAAAGGAACATATAAAATTATCCACATGAAGTCGTTGAATCAAGTTTCTGTTTTATTTATTGGTATGGAAAGCGGGGATCAAATTCAAGAAATGGTCACGAAGTAAGCTGTTTACCATTGAATTAGCGATCATAATTCTTGAATTCATCCCTTTTTTTTTTATCATTCCTTACCTTTTTATTGCCTGTGTGGGGTAGTTATGTATCTTTACCATCCAATTATAAGGAAACTTGACGGACAACAGTGACATAAACTACATGTTTGTTGTAAGTTTAGGAGGAAGCTGAAACTATTAAAACAATAAAGAAGAGAAGGCGACTGTAATTTAGCCCATTTTATTGTTCGTTACATCTATACATGAATAAAGATAAATTCTAAAGATAAAATAAAAATTATAACTAATTTATCTAACAAACTAGTATATTTAAAGAAGAATTTATCGCATCTTTTTTATTCAAAAATTTAAAATAAAACTAATTAAATAAAAATGTTATCTTTCAACACTCCTTTTAACATTTTTCATAAAGATTCTTATATTTATTTAAAGATGCACCGTTACCAAATCTTAAATATGCATCTTTAATTATTTCTATTATTTAATTTTCTTTGAAAATTTTACTGATTTCTTGAAATATAACATGATTTGTTGCATTTGATAGACTGAGTAATAGATTTATTGCATCAACAATATAATTTGTAGCAACGAATCTTGGTTTTTGGCAATTCAAACTTCAAGCTTCTCACATGCGGCGCGAGTCATGGTCCCTGAAAACAATGATTTAGAAACCGAAATATGAATGGCATACAAAGGTTTAAACTTCTTGAATTTCTCTTCACTGTAGTTCTTTAGTAGGTTCATGGTTAGTTGTCTAGGAAAAATGTTAGGTCTCTTTCAATCCCTACGACATCCTATAATTCATAAGTATTTAAATAAAATTTCAGTGTAATTGCTCACATTGAATAATTCTCATAGTTGAAAACTGAAGGTGACAGATTTGAAAAACAAATTCATGTAATTCTAACTCTCAAGTGTTTAAAGTTGTTTAGCAAGAATTCAGCTTTATTGATTCTCTCTTTATGCACAATTCAAAGATTTCATAGAACTCTAAAATTATGTTCTAAAGTTAGAAAGGATTAATAAAATTATCAAATGAAAAAGAAAAATATGCAAAAAAATAAGAAAGGTGTAATTTGACACGCATTTATTGTTTCTTGATATTTATATATAGATAAAGATAAATTAAAAATTTCTAACTAGTAAGTGCAATAACTCATATACTTAAACAAGTATTTATCACATCTTACCTTTATTTTAAGATATTAAAATTAAAATTAACTACAAAAAATATTGTATAGCAAGTTATAGCATCGCACTACAAATAAGTGGTCACTTTAAACCACTTGTTCTAAGAGCCTTAAAATTAAGTGAATTGCTACCAACAAGACCTTGAATGGCAATTCAATGTCGTTAAGAGTTTGTGTGCGAGTGTATCTGATATACTTTTGATAAGATATGATTTAGTTATGTTGGTTAGAATTATCTTTTTTTGTTTTGGATTGATTTCGGTACTTAATTGGTATAATTAATATTTGTTAGGAGGTGAAAATGTGAACAAATCAAACTTATAATGAATCATCTTGATCAACGTCCTCTTTATAAAAAATTCCTAAATTTTTCTTTATTAAGCTAATTGATAAGTGCTAGATTGACTATATATTTACGTCATAATGCTTAGTAATTATTGTTATGTTGTGCTTAAGATACTTATTTTGGCCCATATTTTTTTTTAGATATGAGTTGGAGCAACGAGAATCAAATGAGCTAAAAATGTATCCTTGGTGCCATTTGTCGGTAATAGACCTTATTTGTCTTAGTAGAAGCAAAAAGGAGATGGGTTAAGGAGAAAATGGGACAAGGAATGGAAGAAATGGAGTCATTGAAACTTACATAGTCATGTAGAGGTGCACACACTCGTGTATACAGTCACTAGAAGTGTGTAGAAGCGCAAAAATGAAGTTTAAAGTAGCCTTGTAACCTATGGAAATGTGGGGACTTATACGACCATGTAAGTGAGCTACACGACTGTAAATCTTGGTTGTGTAGCTTACTGTGAACGTGTATGTTCATAATTTACGGCGAAATTGATATACACAGTCACGTATACACTCGTGTAACTAACTATGTATTATTATTCATACCCTGATTTTAAGTATACAAGGGCAATTTAAGAGGCCAAAGAGGTAATAAAGATATTAGAGACTTAAAAAGAGGTAGATTCCCTTCCCTTTTGAGAGCTATGAGGAGTTAAACTTTATCTTTCCTGTTCAAATAGGATATTGAGGCTGACGAGCATATTTGAGCATTGATTAATCTAGTGATATTGTTCTTAACTCTCTTTTAGGATTGACCATATTATATTCAATTTAATGTTTTAGATTTATGTATGAATAATTTAGATAGGCCTTTTATATTTTTCATGTATAGCTTCATTGACAAAATCTAGATTGCGATACATAATCGTTGTAATTATGATTCACTTATGGTAAAATGACTTGAGCTTATATAGTTGTTTCCTAGATTAACTTGTTTTAGTATTACATAATGTCATTGTCACATTAAAGCTATAGAACTTATTCTAGGTTGTCTGATAGCTATACCTAATTAAAGAGCTTATTTTAATTAGATGCAACCTAAAGGAAAACTGAGATTAATATAGCTTGTTGTTAATCTACGGTTAATAGTATCAAAGAGAGGTACAAGATCAACATGACGATTTATTTTGCACATTCATGTGAAGGTTGAGATTGAACCCCAAACTAGATTTGAAACCCATTAATTAATTTCTTAGATAGTTTAATTTTACTTTATTTTGTTAATTGAATTCAACCAAAACCCCCCTCCCAATCCTCCTAATCCTTTTCTTCTTTCTCTTCTTCAATAACAGCTTCCTCTTTTTTCTCAACCTCTAATTTGCCTATTGAATCTTCTTTCTTCTCTTCTTGAACTGTAGCTTCCTCCATATATTAAACCTTTTTCTCCTCTCCACTCCAAAAAATTAATGCACTCACATGATCGCTCAAGTTTAACTTAGTATATTCAGATAAAGCAACAAGCCTTGGAAGTCTATAGAGGGTAGCCTCTTATAAAGCAATGCCTTTTATGAAGACATCTTTAAGACACTCCTCTTTCTCTTGCTATTGTTGTTCTAGAAATCCAAATGAAACATAATCGTTCCATATATAGTCGTAATCATTACGCTACTCTAGATTATAGTATTTTCATATAGGATATCCTAAGGCCAATATAGGGTATCATAAGGCTATTTATCCATGAAATTTGGATTCTCCCATATATAGTTTGATGCCTAACATTTATGAATAGGTTGATTACTCCTACAAATGGCATAACATACCATGGATATCAATTAACCTTCGGAATTCACATCACTGTACCTCTCATTCTAAGCTTCCAATGTTACCACAAGCAATGGTATATCATAGTCCCTTTGAGAATAATGTCCTCTCCATACTTCCATTATGCTCGGTGTAATTATGACTACCCAATTTTTGAAAATAAGACACAAACACAACAAAGTTATAAATGAAAAATAAATATAGAAGAAAAATAACTATCTAGAAAGAAAAATTAATAGATTAATAAAAATAAGGTTTTTCTAATATAATAGTCCCCAGTAATGGTGCCAAAAATTTTTTTATATAATTTTATGGTTTAAACTATAAGTGCACGGTTTAACTGTTGCTAGCTCTGAAAAGTAGGAGCCGATTCTACAAGGACTAGAATTACTAGTATTTACTGTCCTTTTATTATCTAGCCTAAAAAATTATGGTGTTTAAGATAAATCAAATGCAAAATTAAAACAATAAACTAAAATAGGTCGACACAATTAACTAACTAAAATGACGATTAAACTAAGAAACAATCAAGGTAAACATCGGTACCTAGATTTCGAATCCCCCTAGGATTTCTTGTGCAACCATAATTTCACTAATCAATTTAATCTTTAGTTCAGACTATAGAAATTCCTATCTTATGTTAATATCTTTCTCAAGACTATTAACAACTAATCATTAGTTGATTAAATAAAACCTCTTTCTAGTTCAACCTAATATTGCATTAATTGGTTTGTGAATTTTACTGTTAACGTTAACGCTAATCTAGAAGATTTATATCAACCTATCTCTAAGTTTGCATGTAAATCCTTTCAATTATGATAGAAATATTCTTATAAAAGGATTTCTCAATCTCAATTGCATGATATCATACATGAAATAATACACTAACAATATTAATTTAAGAATAAATAAGAACACATAATTGAATCTCAATGAAAAAAAAATGAATTAGGTTAAAATAAAATTACTATAAGGTAATATTCCAGGGTTTATCTAATCTAAGTATTAATAAAAGGATTAGAGTTTTAGATAAATTGTGAATTGAGATATTGCAACCTCCATAATCTGATTAGAATTTATGATTTAGGGTTAATGATTATAACTCGAGAGAGAGTAATATTCAACCCTAGGATAGTCTAGAAACAGTAATCCAATAATTTATAATCAGTTAGGTTAGCGTTAAGAATAGGTAAAATTTCCTTTCTCTCAATGGGTAATTTCTTTCAGTTGATTCTTGGGTGTGTTGCAAATTGCTTAGTAATTATTATTTTCTTGTTTAATTCTTAATTTGATTGATTGAATTAAATTCTCGTATTAGTTTCATTGCATCTTAAATTTCTGTTATTTGTTTTTGGTCTTAGATTTTAGGATTAAATTAGTTCCCTTTTCGTGGGATCAACATCTTTAGTACTACTCTACGGAACCGTGTACTTGCAGATTATTGAGGGTTATTATTTAAAACTTACACATAACCAAACCCCCAATTAGATTATACATGTAGTCTTTTTAGCATTTATCACCAGGTAAGTTACATTCTAGATGACTTGGTTCTTTTATTATCACTAATGTATTTTCTTAACGTGCAATGGAAATAAGGAGTTTAGATACCTGAAAGATCTTTAAGGTGAATGGATATAGAAGATTGAGAAGAAAGAGGTCCATCGAGCATAGCAACGTTAAACAATTGTGCTCTTTAAGAGGTAACCCAAATATGATGATTTTTATTAGTTTTATTTCAATTCTTTATGGGTTTAATCTGCTGACTTTTGTGTAGTTGTTTTGTTAGTTTAAAGGAATCATTTGGTCTTTTTGGGCTGAATGCTAAAATTCATAAGGGCATATTACACCTTATAAAACTCAGCCTTATAGAATTGAATCCTTTAAATTTCAGAATATTAAAATTCATAAGGCGAGATCAAGTCTTATGTAATTCAACTTTCAAGATAGAAGACCTAAAGTTTTAGACAACTAAAACTCATAACACAAGATCACGCCTTGCTAAAATGAATAAAATGAGATCACAAATTTGACAACTTATTATGGCATTAAATCCCTTAAATTCCATATTATTAAAACGCACAAGGCAAAATCACGCACTATAGATAGTAGTAAAATGTTTTGTTTTAGGAAATTAATAATTTTTTAATAAATAAATAAAACATTAATTTTTAAGATATTAAAAAAATAAAAATAACAAAACCCTACGTCTCTTGTTTTCTTCTTTTTATTCCACGCATAGCTGATCTCCAGCTCGCTTGCATTTCGCAGTCCACCAGTATTGCATCTGCATACACACCAAGCTCCACAAGGCCCACCAGCATTACAGCGACGTCCACCAGTGAGTTCACGAAGCAGTGTCACACTCTACCGGCAGCACTCGCACAACACCGGTGCACTGCAGCATCGACTAAGCACCCCACACGCAGCATAGCTTTCCACCAAGCAAGACAAAACAACTAGGAATAGAGATGGCAATGGGTTTTCAACCCGATCTATATCCGCACTACCCGACTCAATGGATTTGGATATGGGTAGTAAATCTTAAAAACCGATGGATATGAATATGGATATGGGTTGAGTCATAAAAAATGGATATGGATATGAGTAGAGTAAAACCCGAACCATGGATACCCATATCCTACACGTTTTTTATTAATTCTATTTTTTCTATTTTTCTTAAATATTTATGGTTAAATATAATAAAATATTAATATTTTATAAGAAGAAACAATTTTAAAATCTCCACTTTACTTCTCAGTACTCACATTTTCATCATATTTTATTTTCTTATAAGATGATAATAATGCAA
>JAOTAX010000002.1:22116976-22146558 GCA_025629825.1 Erythroxylum guanchezii | reverse complement strand
CAAAATCATCATCAATGGAGACAATGTTAGCGATATTGTCAGTCTCTCCATTAACTGACCCAGAGCTTCTTACCGAACCCGCTCTACCTCTCGAACAATTTTTCTTCACGTGCCTAGATTGTCCACATATCCAACATACCATATTTTTCTTCATGAAGTTCTTCTTCCGATATCCAACTACCACTAGAGCTGAGTCTTTAGGAGGAACATTTTTTTTCACCACCTAGTCTTCTCTCTTCTAAAAAGAGTTTTCTGGTAAATTCAGAAAAAAAAAAAAAAACTATCTTCTCCTTCCTATGAATCAAAATAGGTTTCATGTGTTCATATAAAGGTGGAAGAGACCAAATGAGTCTCAAAGCTTGATCCTCATCATCTATATGAACTCCAATTGCCTTCAGTTCAGAGACGATCCCATTGAGAACACTTAAATGATATGAAATTTTAGTACCTTTCCTCATCTGCAGTGTATGAAACTGTTCCTTTAGGTACACCCAATTTGAGATGCCCTTTGTTTGATACAACTTTTTGAGCTTTTCCTAGAGCTTCTTTGCTGTAGATATTCCATGCACATTCGCAAGGACATTCTTAGCCAAACACAATCGTATCTCACTCGCTGCTCTCAAATCCAGATCTTTCTACTCTTCATCGCTCATACTAGATCTGTCCGTATTAGCCGTTTTGCCAATATCACTAGCAGTAGTGCTAATATTAGGGATTTGTCTGCCTTTCAATGCCTTGTATAACTCAAGCTGAATCAAAATGTCCCTGACTTGCACTTGTCACAAGCCAAAATTAATTCTCACGTCGAATTTCTCCGCCTCAAATCTAAGAGGATTCGAAGCCTTATTTCCTGATATTTTTCTTGTGCTCTTCTGCCTTGATGAATTTTACCGTAGAAATGAATATTACACCAAGTAAGTTCCCAGGAAAGAGAGATTGGTCACAAAGGACATACTTAAATACCAAGTCTTTCCTTAGCCATAACTTTCCTAGACATGCACTTCCACACTACTATACCAAATGAACTTTTCTTAAGAAAATCTTTTTTGATATGGAAGATCAGTCAAAACTGCAACCATAAAGCATACTTAGAATTTCAAGAAAATTACATCTTAGCTCTGATACCAATTGTTGGAAATTTAGACCTCTCGAACTCACACCCAAGGATATTTTATAGACCAAAATATTAAAAAAAAAGAGAGAAATAATGACATCATAAGAAAATTTACGTGGAAACTCCCAAATCGGAGAAAAAAACCGCAGGCACCGAGAAGAAAATCTACTGTGAAAAAATCCTTACAATCACACAATTTTTCCTCTCATCCAATCCCCAATACACCAACACACCCACAAAGAAATATCCAAAACAAACTCTTCAACTCTCACCTCAAAAGAGGAATTTAACTAGAGTCAAATTTGTCATACAAATCTTTGACTTTGTATTAGTACCTTAACCAAGAAAGTAGCAACCTCCTTATATAGGCAAGAGCCTTGTCCCAATTGTTTTTCCCAACCAATATAGGACAAACAAAGGAGCCAAAACTCAACACAATTGTAGCTCCCTCATTATCCTTTATTGGCAAGTTTTCTTTTACTATATTAGGATCCCCCTGACCAAGGACATACGGTGCCATCCCAAGTATTTCCTATTATGTACTAGTTTCAAATATCTTTCCCGTCGGTTGCCAAGTTTTGGTAGAGTTAATGGGCTTCCAGAGGTATGAGAGATTTATAACTTTTGTTTCCAGCTCTCTACGCTCCCTATAACAGATGACAGACAAGGTTTCTGGAAAGGAAGAGTTTTTCTTTACTTCAATACAAACTTTGACATAGTCGATTCTATCCATGGATGATGTCTAAGTGTCTATGCGTAAGGGTTTTCCAAGTGAACTGGCTATATAACTCAATCGCTTTATGGTCCAAAACTCTAGCGGAAGGTTGTGAATGTTTAGCCACAATGGGAAAGTATCAATCTTGCTTCTATCCATCTCCATTCCAGGTTGCCATTTCTGTAAAAAATAATGGTTAATCGCTAATATGCCAGGGGCCATTTTCAGAATATCAGTCGATTGGTTTTTGGCAGGGAACTTAATCAAAAAAGATCCATCTTCACGCATCGTATCTTGTTATCCATCTTCATGCTTCTAACAAAACCTTTTCTAATCCTTTAGAGGACCATTGGGATTTAGCCCAAATGTTTATAACAGGAAACGCTAGTCTCTTATTTTAAAAGAAGCCAATTATGACAACAGACCGTACCTTTGCTCCAGCTTGCAACAGCTCCACTGGGGGGCATATAATACCTTCTTTTAACACATTGTGAAAGTGCTTCAGATACCTTTCTTTTCTGACAAGCAAACAGCTTGTTTTTCTAGGAGTCGGCAGTAGAAGACTCAGTTTTGTTGCTACTAGTTAGGACGACACCTTCACATCTTTACTTTAAAGAGGCTTGGGGTTTAGAGAGAAGGGACACTCTCATGAGGTCAGGGAAATCCTCAAGGGTAGTGGAAGAGTCCCCTTTCTCCATGGAAACCGAAGACGCCGAGTGAAGGTCAACCAGCAGTGGTGAAACCCCACTCGAAATGGTAACTGTGAGCGCTGCAAAAGAGCCAACACCTAGAGGTGAGAAAAATATATAGCAGAAAAGGAACGTTGGAGGATAAGGAGGTAAATCGTTTAGAGAGAAGGCAAAAAGGGCAGATTTTTAGACCAGGTGAGCGCTAAAGTATATATGTCAAATTGATTTGCTAATGCTACCGTGTCAGCACTGTTAACTGGGGAATCAACAAAAATCTATTTTGTAATAAAATAAATTTGGAGTATTTGTTTACTATTTTTGGTAGTTTTGGCTAATATTACAAAATTGAATAAGATTCAAAAAAATTTAAGAATTTATCCTAAACTATACATATTAACGATTATTTTTTAATTTTGTAAACTTTAATTTCGAGAAATTATCCAAAATAATATTTGGTATTGACTTATGCCGATATTATACCATACCATACCGAAAGTCTAATATGGTATTTGCAACATTAATTTCTTATTAATTTTTATTAGTCATAATTCTTATTAGTAATAGATATTAAGTAATTAAATAATAAATATTTAGTTGATAGTAAATTAGATTAAGATAAGAAAACAAGAGCAAAAGTAAAACTCTATTATATTTTTTTTTAAATTATGAAAATTTAAAATTTAAAATAAAAACTAAAAATTCAAATAAAAATATTTTCATTAAATTTAACGATAAAAACATAAACCGAAAATTGTAGTAAAAATAAGGAAAACCACCATAAATAATGTTTTTTCTAACATATCAAGTTTATATTTGTTTAAACTTGCTTTGGCATAAACATTGTTATTATTATGGCAAAATGCTTCTAAGAAAATTTACCGTTTACAGGAGTATCAAGAAACTTAGTTAAAATTTTATTTATTTAGTAACTTAATTTATTTCAAATTTTGTAATGATTTTAAATTATAAAAATTTTGAAAAATGAAATTCAAATTTGATTCTTATTTAATAAATATATTCAAAATAAATTTAATGATCCAAATATATATTAAAAATAAATAAAAATTTCCTTATTTCCTTATTTAATAAAATACAATAAAATTTTTACTAATACTTACTAAAAATCTTGTATAAGGAATTTAAATAAATTCTTTTAACTATTAATTTTTTATATTTAATATTTAATAATTATCAATAATTACATTATATAAATAATCAAACATGTTTTATTTTTGTTTAAAAAAGAAATCAAAATTAAAAATCGAAAATAAAAAATATAATAAAATAATATAAATGAAATAAAAGGCAAAATTAAAAAATTAAAAATTAAAACTACAATAAAAAAATATAAGTAAAATTAAGCAACCCCTAAACGTAATTATTTGGTAAGTTGCTAATATTTATCATTTTGAAAGACTTTAAAATAACAGTTCGATTGTTTGCTTTAGGCTGCCTGATTCTTGGAGAACTGAAATTGGAATGGACGTATAATTAACATTAGACTCAATCCGCTCGTTGGCAATTTTAAGGTCAAAACTGTCGTCACCATTATCCAAAAGAAGACTGCATAGAAGATCACTGCCTTCTTCAATGTCAAGTCGTAAATCAGAGTCGTACATTAAAGAGAATAAACATCAAGTTACTTTTACTTACAAAGACTAAAAATGTATATTTTGTTGTTAACGAGGATGCAGGTAAAGTTGAAAGAAACAGAAACAAGATACAGGCGACACCTGACAAGAACTCCGATAAATTTGATTGTCCCGTCATGAATGGAAGTGAAATTTACATAATCGAATACCCATATACCGTTGTTTACATCTAACTCTTGAACCAATGAATGCATATAGTCGGAAAGATACAGGTCATACAAATTACTTACACTGGAAAAACCGGCAAGATTCACATTTACACATACATAACCTACAGACCTTTCGGATTTACGAAGTCAAAACTGCAAATGTATCTGCTTTCAAGTAGAATGTGCACAACCATCTCCCTTCAGAATTATCAATCGTCACTCCAACTATCATCATCACTCCCAACAGCCTATCATAATTTTCCAATGTCAACTTTATATAGTGAAGCATTGCAGCGATAAGAACAAAAGTGACTGAAAGTGAATAGAAAACAAAATGACACAAGATGAAACTCAAACCTGGCGAATTGCATTTGCTTTTTCTAATATTGCTGTAACCTTTTCATTTGCATTAGAGCTTGATGTCAAAGTTGGCATTGTTGTTACCGTGTGTCTCAGGGTGAAAGACTAAAACGAAACAAAAGCAGATTAACTTGGATAATAGAAAGAAATCATTTCCCTACCCCCTTAATCTAGTACAGTGTCCAAGTCATGGAAAACTAGAAAAGGGAAAGCTCACTCACTTTTGCTCTAATCTGCTGCAAGAGATCCTTTTCATCCACCCCCCTGCCATTCGAAGGCTGATTAGCTTCTTTGGTAGAATTCAACTGTTCCTGTTCCTGCTGCTGCTGAAGACATAGCATACCATGGATCAGGGGTTAAAACAAGAGCTAAAGTTAGAACATAGAACAGATGTATCAGTTTAGTTATGGTATTACACCTTGTTCTTTGATTTAAAAGCTATATCATCCTGAACTAGCTGTTTTCCATTAGCTGGAGCTGCCTTAAGTTGTTGACCTAAGGCAGATTCCAGAAGTTTCGGATTAAATGCATGTTGGTCAGCTTCAGGCAGAGAATGGTGTCTGTCTTTTGTCAAATCAGGGTGAGTTTTCAACGTCCGCCATTGCACAGGAGGTGGAGGTGGTGGCAATGGATTGGAATCTCCTGGATGCTGTCCCTCTAGGAAATTCATTTCATCCCAATTTTCTCTGTCTTCCCTCTGTGGTAAATGGTTCACTGTTTCGAAACCAGGAAGATCTGTCAAAGATGAAGAGAGAGATGAATCTACACCATTTTTGGTATAAATGCTATTAAAGCCTGTATCGTTGCGGACACCTTCATTTCCTGATTCATTGGGGGGCAGAGAACTCGAAACAGATTCAACTGAAGACATTTGCAACATAGCGCCATACAATTCCATGTTCTTACAATCAGGTGATTCACTAAATCCCCAATACTCAAGGTCCGAATCAGAGTTACGGCTAAGATAATCATCAGATATGTAAGGAGAGGATCTGCAGAAGGTATCATCATCAGAATCATGACCTACAACATGCCTATCAGGCTCCGGGACCAACTGAAAATTTGTAAACATATCCCTAAAGCTTTCATTATGATTCTCATCAGGAAATTTAAGTTTCATTCTGGAAAATTCAACGCTGTCAAAAGGATGGAAAGATATTTTCATGTGCTCTAGAGGGGGTGAAGCTGTAAATGAGTCAGCAAAAAGTTGACTTTCAAACTGCTCATCAAATGATTTTTCTCGAGTTTGACAGGTAATGTCACTGTGCAGATTCGTCTGGTCTAATACACCAATTTTCTGCAAACTAGGCAGCTCAGATTTACCATCAGTGACAAGTGATATCTTTCTACTGAAACTGTTAATGAGTAACCGTTGGTCAAGCCCAATTGATTGAGATGATATTCCCTCACTCTCCTCACCAGCTCCCATAGATGTGCTTCTCATATCTTCATTGCTTGATGGTTTGTCTCCTGCTGCACTGCTAATATTCAAAATGCCCCTATTAAGATGGAATTTATCACTATAATTAGAATCACCAGGGTTTTCAACTATTACATCTTGATCTGCATGCAATGATGTAGAGCATATAGAACTTGGAATCTTGTCTATACTCCCATCCTTGACCAATCTGTCTAGTTTCCCTCTCTCACCATCCATGCCACTCATATAATTCAGAGGACTTATCGCCTCACCTTTACTGCTTGATAAAGAACCCTGACATCCAATATTAGCTGTAGTAAAATCAGGAGGCTTTGACGGTTGAAGACCTAACAGGCCTCCATTAGTCCAGAATGTAACCGAACCAACACGTGAAAGTTCATCCTGAGATTCACCGGACCGGCAAGAACTGCGTGTGGTCACATTCCTTGATGACTCTGGAAGATTTGAGTCTTCCAAGCCACAAGATGAAGGAGCATCTACAGTAGATTGTATTTTTGAACCATCTAGAGAATCAACACTCATGTAACCTTCACTTACAAGTGCATGGTCTACACTTGAAGGTGTTCCAGAGACTTTAGGTGTCTGTATATCAGTGTAATACTTCAAGGGGAATGAACTAGGAGGTTCACAGGGGATTTCCTCCTTTTCCAATGATGCATGGTGCTCCTTATTAGATGGAATATGGCCAGAAATATGTGAAATATCTTCATGAGATAAAACTTCTACTACTTCAGGATTACTAGTTGGTTCTTGATTAGTAGAACCTTTTGAAAAATTTGATTTGAACATATCACAGGGCATTTCACTAGGTAATAAATCAGATGAAGTATGAAATTCAGCTTTAGGCAGAAAATGCCCTGAAATATCTGCTATTAATTCTTGTGTTGCATCTTTCCTTCCTCCATTATTCAAGTCGGTCAAAGCATCATGTGATATATCAGATGAAGTATGAGATTCAGCTTCAGACAGAAAACACCCTGAAACACCTGCTATTAAATCTCGTGTTTTATCTCCCTTTCCACTGTTATTAAAGTCAGACAAAGGATTATGTGATATATCAGATGACGTATGAGATTCAGCTTGGGACAAGAAACAAACTGAAATATCTTCTAATAACTCTTTCCTTTCATCTTCTGTTCCTCCATTACTAAAATCAGACAAAGCAAGATCCACTTCATTTTTTGTTTCGCATTCAACATCATTCTCAGATTCCGATTCTATTGTGTTTAGTGCATCCATAAAATAGTCTGGCTCACTTCCAACCTCTTCATGCTCATCTAGTCTGGCTCTTAATTTCATATGATTTTCATCATGCAGATCATCTGTTTGATTAGGATGTAAACAGCTGGCCATACTCCTCTCTTGTGTACATAGGTCAAAATCTGTTGTTAGAATTCCTGGAGCTTCCTCTTCATCACAATGTTGACCTTTGGGCTTCACTATTTCTGCCTTTTCATCCCATGTAACACAAGATGAACTAACAGTGATCTGCTCAATCAACAAATCACGTGGAAAATCACCATCTGCAGCCCCAGGTTGTCCAGTAGTAAACCTTGACTTTAGAATATTGTTATGCTGTATAAATTCTGAAGAGAGTTCTTCAGAGCTGTCTCCTCCAGGTTGCAAGGACGAATTTAAGTGGAAGGCACATTCCTCATAGCCTGAACCAGTTCTTGAATCAAAAGAATTAGAGCGATCACCCAGATAAGATTTTAATGTCATGTCTATTGTAGAGGCTGTGTGGGAAGGAGACTGCTGGGCATTGACAATTGGAGGAGCAAATTGCATTCTACACAATCAAATTTAATGTCATCAAACGGAAGAAAGTAAACTTTACACACTTCCTATGCATATAGATATATAGATTCATTACCTGCCACCATGATTTTCCATAGAAGCACGATGCAGTAAATCTCCATTTCTTTGCAATGACCCCTTTTTCTGTCCATTTCATTTTATTTTTGGTCAGGGAAGATAATAAAACTAGCAGGAATGGGATACATAGTTTCATTTGATTACACTCTGTACCCATGTACATATGAAATACTAATCAAAATATGCTTATGGAAAGTGAGTTAAAATGAGTGTAATGCTAGCCTCGGCCAGAAGACTCAAGGTAAATTCTAGTTGGAAGATATATGGTGTTAGAAGCAGGGACAAAAACAGGTGCATAATAGTTAACATACTTAGCCAGTCAATTATAACGGCAGAGAACTAGCTCACTAAAATTAACTTCAAAGACATGATCCAAACAACAGAATTCATTGTTAGATATAGTACTCTCAATGATGATCCAAATTCTGGTAATGCTTAAAGATACCCTGCTTTTATGAGTCTCCTTATCTCTTCGGAATTTCCCTCTATCTGGTTCTTTGAAGTTGCCCAATACTTTTTTGAAAAAGGTTGGATCGGAATATCTCCTCAGACAAGATCCTGGGCCACCAGTGTCGAATCTGATTGGCAAAACAAAGCATTTATGACCTAGATGAGATTTAAAAAAACTGAAAAATCCGATCAAACTATGTCTTTCATTGAAATGTGAGAGAGAATATGATCATACTTGTCAAGCAAGTGCAAATGAGGAGGATCACAACATTCTTCATAGGAGTCCATAATAAATCTCGGCAAGTCATTGTAGATGAAATGGTTCTGTTCATTTCGAATACGAGGATGCCATTCAGAACCTGCAAGGCAGCTGCTTTTTCTAAGGAATTGATAAAATATGGGAAAATGAAAGTTTGATATAATGAAACTTGTGACTAATAGCCCAACTCGAATGACTGGATCTATAAAGAAGTATGCAACATAGTCTAAATGTTGTATGATCCTATCAAGATAATAAAGCATAACGCCACTGTCACCACCCCCACGTGTTTCTCTTGTTTAACACAAAGGAGTAAATAACAAGCATGTGATAACCTCTTAATCCTTATAAATATTTGCATCAAGAAACATGGCAGCTGAACCAACAAATTCAACCATGACAGAAATTTAATAAGGTCATACAATTAAGATTGTTTTTGTGCTTAACCAGGCAGTGGGTCAATTACACTGATGGACAAATTTGCACATACTTAGAAAATAACTCTGGATAAATAATGACAGGCAGATGCTCATTTTCCAGCTGGCTTCTATACCATTATCACTAGACTTGCTTTTTCCTTAAATTAGACATAAACATTGGGAAAAGGCTATGCAGGAGAGTCACATGCTTCGGCCAAGAGAATGAATCTAGGCCAATATTTTAGAAGACTTATGGGAGAAAGATGACAAATGCAGGACAGAGATGATTATAAGTGCAGGAGAAGTGTCATACCAGCTGTGTACGCAAAATGTATATGGCTTGATTGAGCAAGTACTGCCTTCTCAAGAGAAGGCAGAGCAGCTTCCATTTTTTGCACTCGAACCATTAACTTATGGCTTCTTGAAGCTGTTGTCACTACTTGCTCCTGTAAGCCATGAAAGACTTCTGCTGCAAATCTACAAAAGGGTTCAGGTGCTGCTTGAGCTTAATAGGCAAATGATAGTCATGAAGTGAAAAAATGAAATGAAACATCCAATTCCATCAAGTACATGGAAGACTTCAATCTTATCAAGAATTTTTAAGATGCATGTAAGAGCAATGAAATATTTGCACCGACTCAAAGAAGTACTTTGTTGCACTGATGTTGTTATATAAAGAAAGGCAAAAGTAAGCGCCAAACTTTTTCTTTGATAAACCCACCGGGTCCAAAGGTAGTGTGTAAGAAAGTTTGAAATATATTTATTAGGATTTGGCTAGATATATGAAAAATAATAGCAAAAGGAGAACCCAAAGCCAATCTCAAGATGGAGAGACTTCTCCATCACAATTTCAAGCATGGATCTACAGTGCAGTTTGGTTTTTCATTTTAGTACATGAAACAAAATAAATTGAGCATAACGAGAAATGTGTCCTCTTTTCCTTTAATGTCGAAGTCATTTAAGCAAATGCGGCTTTTAACCTCATCAATCCGCCAAAAATAATTGAAAGATGTAGAAAAAAGATGAAATATGAAATAGATAGAGGTTTACTGATTATACTTTCAACTGAAGTTGACAAAAAATGGCCTTTTCCTGAGATAAAAAAAAGTTCACATTAATTATAAATTCTGAACTCTTAACAAGACCGATTGATAAATTCCTTCAGAAATATTGATTGCATGTTCAAGAGGAACATATTTGTTATCGCCCTTATTCTAGTATGATAGCACCTCACGGTAACCAAATCACTAGTCCACCATCAAGCATATGTTATGGTCCCGAGTCTGTGATCGAGTCACAGGATGATGAACCGGAGATTCTCCTTCCAACAAAGGGTTTTTACCCTTGTTCTTCTTTCTGGATGTACCTATAATTGATAATCCAATGCAACTCGTCGAAGGGAGTTGCAACCTTGAAACTCGTTGAGAGAGAGAGAGTTTCTGATCTCTTGGTTTTTCTAATAAATTCTGCTTAATTATTATTGCTGAATAACTCCCTATTTATAGGGAAATCTCCTTATAATAATGAAGAATAAAAGAACTAGAATTCCTAACTAAACAAGGATTCATATTCCTTAATAGACTCCCTTTCCTAATAAAACTACTACTGCCATAAGATAAGGAAGTAACAGAACAGAATTGGACATAACTAAAAATAAGGAAAAGATTTGACTTTCATATTTAACTAAAATTAGACCACCTAGGATTCCTTATTTCACACGGAAACAGTATTGCTAGTCAAGGATCTTAGGCAGTAGTCTTTCTATGTCGTTTATATGTTTGACCCACGAATGCATCCGCAACATTACTCCCCTCCCCCATAAAAAGCTTGTCCTCAAGCTTAAAGTCCAAAAATGCCATTTTGAACTTCAAGACATCTTCCCAAGTAGCATCCTCTATAGTACCTCCACTCCACTGTACCAAAATTTCCCAATGGCCTCTATTCAATCAAGTCCACAAAATAGCCATAGGACTGATCACAACTCGACCTTCTTCAAGCGGAGGTAGTGTCGGTGGCTCACCGGGTATTTCACGCTTGAAAGGCTTCAATAATGACATGTGAAAAACATTATGCAGCTTGCAGTCCAAGGGAAGCTCTAGTTGGTATGCTATGGTACCAATGCATTTTGCCACCAGGAAAGGTACATAGAACTTGGGTGCAAGTTTATGTGTAATGTGGCCGGCAATTGTCTTTTGACGATAAGGATGTAAACGCAACCACACATACGTACCAAGAGAGAATGCCACATCACAATGTCATTTATCATAGATGGTCTTCATTCGTTGCTGTGCTTGGTGGAGAATTGCAATTAAAGCTTCATCGCGATCAAGAAAAGCTTGATCCACCGCATCTACTCGAGAAGTTCTTGCCACATAAGATGTCAAACTCGGAGGTTCCCTTCCATATATTACGTGGAATGGAGATGTTTCAAGGGCTGTGTGGAAGGACGTGTTGTAACAAAATTCAGCCCAAGGAATCCATTCTATGCAGTTCTTAGGTTGGTCTCTAGCAAGGCAACGCAAGTACATTTCAATGGTTCGATTAACCACCTCGGTCTGCCCATCAAATTGTGGGTGATAAGTGGAGGAGAACTTAAGTTTGGTTTCGCATAAATGAAACACTCCCTCCAAAAGGTACTTGTAAAAAGGGCATCTCAATCACTAACAATAGATTCAGGAATGCCATGTAATCGCACAATATTTTCAAGGAATACCCTAGCAATGGTGCAAGCATTGTACGGATGTGCCAATGGAATAAAGCGAGCATATTTTGAGAATCGATCAACCACCACTAATATCACAGTTTTACCCAACGATTTTGGTAACCCATCAATAAAATCCATTGATATATCCAACCAAACTTGGTGAGGTAATTGTAACGGTTGCAGTAAACCAGCTAGGCTCAAGTGTTCAGCTTTATTGCGTTGGCAAACCAGGCAGGTTGCGATGTATTCTTTGATGGTGTTCTTCATGCCAGACCAATAAAAATCCTAGCGAATTTGCTGCAATGTCTTCTCAACACCTTCGTGAGTATTATCATGGATTCCTGATAATATAGCACTGATCAAGGAAGAGGTTGGTAATAGGTAAATGCGAGCTCGAAAGAATACCATCCCATCACGCAAAGACAAACCCGATTATGATGTTCCTTGCTCAATTCTCGATTTAATTTCCAATAAAGTGGCTGAATTTTGAATCTCTGCTCGAATCTCATCGAACAAGACAACATGTGGTTGATATATCGGGTACAACAGCCCACAATCTTCCTCATGTCGTGACAAAGAGTCTGCTGCAGTGTTCAACCGACCAGCCTTATATTCCACTCGAAAATTGAATCCCATTAACTTGCTAAGCCAATGTTATTAGGGGGATGCGGACAACCATTGTTCAAGTAAATACTTGAGACTAAAGTGATCTGTTCGAACGATAAAAGAACGAACCCAAAGGTATGATCTCCAATGTTGGACTGCCTTCACTAACTCGATTAATTCCCGCTTATACGTTACAAGTTTAAGATGACGGTCTGCTAATTTCCTGCTAAAGAAGGCAATGGGATGTCCATTTTGTTGTAGGACTGCTCCGATTCCTGCACCAAACGCGTCATGTTCAACTACAAACTCTTCCTCAAAATTAGGTAAACTCAGCACTGGGGCAGCTATTAAGGCTTTCTTTAGAGCATCAAAGGAGGCCCGAGCCGCATCATTCCATTGAAAGGCTTGTTTCTTTAACATATTTGTCAAGGGGGCAACAATTTGACCATAATCCTTAATGAATTTTCGGTAATATCCTGTCAAACCCAAGAATCCACGCAAAGCTTTGATAGTTTGAGGTTGAGGCCAATCAGCAACCGCTTGAATATTACTTGCATCGATGAAAACACCTCGTGTTGATACCACATGGCCTAAATAGGAGACTTGTGGTTCTCCAAACGAGCACTATGACTTCTTAAGATAAAGATGATGGGTCCTCAATAGTTCAAAGACAATTTGTAGATGCATCAAATGGCTCTCCCGGGAGCTGCTGTACACAAGGATATCGTCAAAAAAAAAAAGAGAGCACAAAATGACGTAAATGGAGTCGAAATACCTCGTTCATTAACGTTTGAAAGGTGGCAGGGTCAATGGTTAGTCCAAAGGCCGTTACAAGGAACTCAAAATGGCCATGGTGAGTTCGGAAGGCTGCTTTTTCCACATCTCGAGGATCCATTTGAATCTGATGATAACCGAGTCGGAGATCAAGCTTAGTAAAAAATTTTGCGCCATGCAACTCATCCAACAATTCAACAACTACTGGGATGGGGAATTTATCCTTCACAGTTTTATCGTTCAGCTCTCGGTAATCAACACAAAATCGCCATGTGCCATCATGCTTGAGAACTAGCAGTACAAGGGAGGAGAATGGTAAATGAATACGCCAGATAGTGCCTTGCTATAGCATTTATTGGCATTGTTTTTCAATCTCATCTTTTTGAAAGTGAGGATATTGATAGGGTCAAACCACCACGGGGGTTGTATCTGGCTGTAAATTAATACGATGATCGCATGGTCGGATGGGTGGTAGTCCTATCGGCTCTTGAAATAATTCCTCGAAAGTTGCCAGTATTTTCTCCAAGTTCCTCTATTGAGGTTGTGCTGCTTGAAGATGATTTATTGTTGAGTGTGAGGGCTGCGGCTGTCCGTAGAACATAGCTAGATTGCCCGCTTTCTCGAACCGCATTGTTAGGGACGTAAAATCCCATAAAACTGGCCCCAATGTTCGTAGCCACTGTATACCTAATACCAAATCAAAACCAGCCAAAGGAATCACACAAAAATCAGCCTTGAAAGGATGATTGGTGATTGAAAACTGTACGTTGGTGCATTTGCCTAATCCCACAACTTGCTCCCCATTTGCTATGGTCACTTTAAGGTCCGTTTGGGGTTGAATGCGAATTCCTAAGCTTTGAGCTGCTGTCGAACTAATAAAGTTGTGAGTACTACCGGAATCCACCAAACTAGTTAATGGCTGCTCACAAATTATTGTCGTTAATTGCATGGTTCTAGCATGTTGTTTGCCTATAATAGCATGCAAGGATATCGCTGGAGTACTTTCTTCTTCCTTTGAGTCTTCTTCCTCTGTGTCTTCTATTTCCAACCAAAATAGTTTCTTGCATTGATGTCCAAGAACATATTGTTCATCACAATTATAACACAATCCTTGAGCTCTACGAGTGGCCATCTCAGCTCTTGTTAATCTCTTAATAAATGGAGCTGAAGCTCTGCTTGAAGGGGTTAATGTATTGCCAGCAACAATGTCAGATTTTGAATTATTTGAAGTTCCCTTGAATTGAAGTTGGTGGTCGGATTTACGCCTTTCTTCATGTTTTGGGTGAGCTGTAATTTTCTTTCAAAAGCCCTGGCTAAATTCATGGCATGTAACAAGTTCGGTGGAATGTGCAATTCTACATCAATGCGAATATTCTCCTTTAATCCTATCGTAAACATGTCGACTTGCTGGTCAGCTTGTACCGAGCTTGCCCGTGCTAATAAGGTTTGAAATTCTCGCTGGTTCTCTTCTATGGAACCTGTTTGTTTGAGGTTAATTAACTCTCCTAAAGGGTTGCTCTCCAAGGGTGGGCCAAAGCGAACGGTACAATTCTCCCTGAATGTCTTCCATGACATGTTCTGTTCCTCCTATTCTATTTGGTAAAACCATAATTGGGCTTCCCCAGTCATGTGAAATGCGGCCAGACCAACTTTGTCTCCCTCAGTCGTTCTCTGATTAGCAAAGAATTTATCGCACCTATGGAGCCACACCAATGGGTCACTTGCTCCATCATAAGTGGGGAAATCTAACTTCGTATACTGCGGCACAAAGCCCCCCTATTCCTCGGCCATTCATGCCTCCTTTAATGCTACTGTTTTCTTCATCAATGTGAGAATTTTGGTTTTGGTTGGAGCCTGCATTGCTTCCGTCCCCAAAATCAACTCCTTTACCAAGGCTGCTGGCACGAATTAAAGTTTCAAGTTGCTATGATAATTGTTGAAGTTGAGCTGCCATTCGTGCCTCTGTAGTGGCCCGCTTTGATTTTGCCGTTGTGATTTTAGCCTCACTTTGAGATTGGTTTTCACGCAAAAGATTATGTAACCGTTCATCAACGATGTTCTCGTCCATGGTGAGTGGCTTTGATACCAAATTGTTAAGGTCCCGAGTCTGTGATCGAGTCACCAGACGATGAACAGAAGATTCTCCTTCGAACAAAGGGTTTTTACCCTTGTTCTTCCTTCTGGATGTACCTATAATTGATAATCCAACGCAGCTCGTCGAAGAGAGCTGCAACCTTGAAACTTGTTGAGAGAGACAGAGTTTCCGATCTCTTGTTTTTTCGAATAAATTCTGCTTAATTATTATTGCTGAATAACTCCCTATTTCTAGGGAAATCTCCTTACAATAATGAAGAATAAAAGAACTAGAATTGCTAACTAAACAAGGATTCAGATTCCTTAATAGACTCCCTTTCCTAATAAAACTCCTACTGCCATAAGATAAGGAAGCAACAGAACAGAACTGGATATAACTAAAAATAAGGAAAAGATTTGACTTTCATATTTAACTAAAATTAGACCACCTAGGATTCCTTATTTCACACTGAATCAGTATTGCTGGTCAAGGATCTTAGGCAGTAGTCTTTCTGCGTCGTTCATATGTTTGACCCACAATGCATCCACAACAGCATATAACAACTAAGAGAGTATGTCGCAAAACCTTGTAACTAAAACATTTTACATAGCACATTATGGCCTCTTGATCAACAAAAACCGCGCATTCATACTGTCAGAAAAAAAAAAATGACTTCAAAAGCTAAAGAATCCAATAAACCAAAGCCTAAACAAACAACCACATAACACTAACCTCAAATAAGAGCTCCAGCACTTAAATAAATCTAACAAGTATGTTTAAATGGGGTTTCCCAATGCTCTCTTCATTTCTCTCCACAACTATATACCACACAAAACAAAAGCAAGTTAATTACCTTCCGCACTAATCGGCGAAAAATTAGAAGGAAACGCCTTGTTCAATCAAATGATCACAACTACTACTATTAATTAGTTACACCAAAAACCACTTTAAAAATCATGCATTAGCCACAAGTTTAACAAACAAAAATTCCATGTAAAGCAAGAGTTTTAGTTTCCACAAACATTAGCACCAAATTGCGGAAAAGGAAAAGAAAGAAGCAGAAGAAAGAGATGGAGTTAAAAACACACTCAGCCAGATCGCCTAACTGGCGCAAGATTCCAACGAGGCCAGCAACCGCAACGCCGTCGAGCAGCGCCTTGGGATCTTCCTTGTCAGCTTCTTTAAATAGCTCAGGCTGTCCCAAGCCATACTCATTCCTTACTTCAAACCTCACTAGAGGCATCTTTCTTCTCTCCCTCCCTAAAACAATATGGCAAAAAGAGAGAGAGAGAGAGGGGATGATAGAGCAAAAGAAGGGGAAGGGAGAGAGAACAGGAACACGAATATAGTGAATGAAATGAAATCAAAAGGAAACAAGAAATGTGATATACGTAGAGAGAGAAAAGTAGAAGTAGTAGCAGTTGGTGGAGGGATTGAAGCAGCTTAATTGCCAAAGACATAAGAAGCGAGCTTAGGATTGCCAACTCTGCAAGCCACGAGCCATTCCTTGACATCGACAAAGATGATGGTTGCAATGACTTCATTGCCCTCATTATTTACTCGCAGAGGTTGTTGAATTTATTAAGACTGTAGCCTCCATCCATCCCCATTTGAATTTGATTTTGAAGCTTTCCTGAATTTGTCTTGTATTATTTGTTTCTGGCCAAATTGGTCATTTGGGACTGTAAGGGAAATCCTACTGCTTTAGGATAGGAAATCACCCAACAATATTAGATCAAAAGGAAAAGATGATTGGCCCTGTTAATGGAATATGAATACAAAAATGCATCACATCTGCCCACCTACTTAATATTTTAGCTTCATCAATACTAAAATATTGAGTACCAAACCAACCACATGAGTGGTACCAACTCTGTCCAAATTTCTCTTTTCTTATATCAACATTTCGATCCTGGTAACAACTTCAGTGCATTGTAACATGGAAAAGAAAGACAAAAAGGTAAATTTTATAGTTTTGCTGGATCTCAGGTCTCTTTATACTTTTAAAGCCCCAAAGTGCCATCATTATTCGACACTTGATGCTTGTTTAATGAAAATTAACCTCGGACATGGGGTCTGCGATTCTTTATCTGTTTTCTTCATTTATACACATCCAACGTGGATGCTTCTAGAGTCTCTACGGATAATTAATTAAACCCTATGCACTCTTCAGATTAAGTTGTTTCCTTTTGTGCAATAATGGTAATGGTAATGGTAAATGATGAAAGTCTTATATCCTATCCAAGTTTAAATTTTGGAGTAAATCTTACATATTTTAGTGCGTAAAACACATCAAATGACACACTTCATAACCTTACATAATGGTTAATGTTATTTCGTTTTGTGTAACCAGTGATTTTAAAAGGATTACGTAAAGTGCTAGATCTAATGAAATACTTGTGCATTGTTAAAGTAAATCACCCTTCACAACATTTAAACATATAAACTTTGTGAACATTTTACCTTTTTATATAATATAAACTTTATTTTGAACTAAGATGCTATCACTTTCATGTTGGGGCTGTTCATATCACTAAAATACAGAAACGAAGAAGTTTGCAATAGAGCGACAATATTAATGCAAGGTCGGGGGCTAGATGGCTGGTCCTCTGCTTGGCAGGAAGAGAATAAGCACTCAAGTCTTTCGGACCATATAAATGAGAAGGTGGACACGCCCAAACCGTTTGAGCCGTGCAGCACCTAAATTCCAAGCAACCGTTATATTCGTTACCCGAGAATTGACATGATGATTCCCACTTTCCAGGTACATGTTTTGTCTTTCATATCGTATAAACACAGATATAGGTACATAGAGAGGGAATTGCTCTTTTCCTTCTTTATGCCGCAAATACATACATGTTTAACTTAAAAAGTTATTAATAATTAATAAAATATTTTACTTTTAAATTTAAATTAAAAATATCCCATATAATCATAATACGTAATCAATACACACTTAAGGATGCCTAACTTAACCTTTATATAAATGCATGTATATTCTTCTTCTTAGTTGTTACACATTTTAAGACAAACATTACAAAGTACATAACCAAGAAAAGTTATATTTTTTTTATTCTTAGGAAATAAAATTCACTCTTTAATTTTTAACTTAATCAACATGATTGGAGCTACATTAATTTATTTCCACATTAATTTTATTTTTCTGTTAAAAATAACTACTTTTGGTATTTGATTAGCCTCAAATTTATTAATGTTGGGTCTCTAAGCAATAACACTCACAAAATCTTTTAAGTTTACTCAACCAATAACAAATAACTCAAATGATAAAAGATGATTGAAATACAAATTGTACACAAGATTTAACATAGAAAATCCTCCAATGTAGAGATAAAAAAATCATGGGCCAAACTGATAATAAATCTACTAAATCAAATAAAAGGATACAAGCGATAAAAGTTTCAAGTTATCTCACTCAAGAATACCTCACAAGACAACTATAGTTGATCTCTCTAGCTCTCTCTTTTGCTAGCTCTCTTATTGCTCTCTTAAACCTTTAAAGATTGAGTACAAATTGACACACAAACAACACACGCGCGCACGCGCGCGCACACACTTGTTAGTTAGAGTTGTATATATATATATATATATCCTAGAAATCAAACTTCAGTAAAACTGTAATTGAACAATGTTATTTAGACTCTAAAACTCTTCAATCATTATATGCTTATGTTTTATGCAACTTATATCTTTCAAAGTTATCTTTTTATCTCAAAAGGATAAGATTTTATATGACAAATGGTCGTCTTTACAATCGTGTATAGTGACTACGTCCTTCAAAACTAGTGACTTACATAGTCAATGGATATGACTGTGTCCTTCATTTACATGGTCGTGCTCAACCCCAAATGTGTATGTCTATCTTTAAACGTTGTCTGTAAACTTGTACATATTTACAGAAGCTTACTTGTTCATCCAAATGACCGTGTTCATCATTTACATGATTATGTACAACATTAGACACGAGCTTGCATACTAGGAACAACTTCAAGTTATCGGTTTCTACCTCAAATCATCCTAAACTTTATTTTTGAAGACAACTAAAATTTTTGGAGCCCAAATTTAATTGAATTTGATAAATTACATACTTCATGCTTTTATATTATGAGGTTATATATTATAGTTTTGAAATTTTTTAGGAAAATGGAACAAGCTTTAAGATTAAACGAGCATATAGGTTTTTAGACCAAAATGTCCATAGAAATTTTTATGTTCATTAAAGTGAGAAAGTCTTGCCATGCTTAAAATTTATTTACTTAATAAGATTTTAAGCAAATAAAAGCTAATTTTAGAACTTTACATTTAGAATTCTCTTGTATACTTAATATCCTTTTCTTTTATTGACTTAAGGATTAAAGTGTCTTGTCAAGAATAACCTTGACACTTTTTCTATCTATTTATGTAAGCTTACATATGTGAGAGTAGTCTAATATGCTTGTCTCAATTTTAGTCTATATCATTTAGCATTGACTATGGGAACCTTTTAAAAATTTTGAATACCCTTACTTAAGAAAGACACTGATATATTAACCTCAGCAGAGTAGCTCACACCCCTTAAAACTACTTGACCTGACAAAAATATAATTTACATTCTTGTAACAACCAAACTACTATAATTGAGATGTTACAATAATAAGTCAATTAGTTGACATAAGAAAGGCAATAAACTCGCATCCTATATCCATCATAGAAAGGAGCCTTATCGTTGATCTTATAGGTAATGCTTCTTATCCTTGATGTCTTAGTGAAACAATTATCAAGAAAATTTAAAATGCAAAGGCAATAAACTCGCATCCTATATCCATCATAGAAAGGAGCCTTATCGTTGATCTTATAGGTAATGCTTCTTATCCTTGATGTCTTAGTGAAACAATTATCAAGAAAATTTAAAATGCCACCCTAAACACTTTTAATAGTATACATGATTTGTTTGATCACATAATCAGATACAGGGAACTCATAAATGTGCATGACATATCTGACTCCATAAAATGTAAGGCCTTCTCTTTCGTTTTAATAAGTGGAGCTGATTCGTAGTTCTAAATATTACCTTACGCAATGATTTCCATGTTTTAATAGTTAACCATCAAGTTTATATCATATTTTGCATTAATTGCCATATTTCAATAGTTAATTGTTAAGTTTATATCACATTTTTTAGCAACAAATGTATATCAAGAAACTACCTATTTAATATTTGTAAGTATAAAGAAATAAGAAAGTCTAAGGAATTTTTAATAATGCTTTTATTTTGAGGTAATTTAAATCCTAAATCTCCACACATGGGTGCTATTAGTACTAATGTGATGTATCCAAACTAAAACAATACTAAAGATCAACTAGGTAAGTTACCTATTGTTCTTATAATGTAAGTCTAGTGAATATGAGTTTCAATCTCATGAGGACTACAAATACTAGTCCAATTCGTATTTCTATTATCTAATCTAACAAAATAAATGATTAGATTAAAAAAAAGATTAATAAAACTAAAGATAATAATCTAAAATATAAAACAAAGTAATAAATAAGAATAAAAAATTAATTGATAATCAAGATCCAAAAGAAGAATGCTAAAATGCTAAATGTTATATATGAAATCTGAAATTGAATCAAAACTCTAAAATAATTCAATTTAATATAAGATATAATCATGAATAATTCATAAAAAACTTAGATCATTCTTTAAATCAAATAATCAATCTGAACACATAATTCTAGGGTTTACCCCTTAGATGTATCCTAATTTTCTTTATACTAAGGTGAAGAAATCCAAAAAAAAACAAGAAAGAAACCAAGATGGAAGACTTCATTCTCATTGATTCTTAAAATATTAAAGCTCTTAGTTGAATCTTCATAGAATCCTCTTTTTGTCTCTAAATTTATATGTTTCTTATCAGAACCTTTAGCTAAGATCCTTAAGACTTTTCGCTCAACCTTTGTCCCTTTCTAACTTATTAAGCATAAAAGTCTAGAATTTTTGTAAAAATTACCACGACCACGAGCATGTATTACACCCACATTGGTTTAACAACTTGATAATTAAACCTTAATTTGTACATCTAAGGGTTTATCTTAAGAACACAATTTTGAAAAAATAAACACAAGTTTGTGGTTATGATTTTTTTTGTTTATGTGGCAAAGTTCTTCAAGAAATAGAATGATTTAAAAGCCTACATGGGTAAAATATAAGTTCATGTTTAACACATGTTTTGAGTCCTTCCTAAAAAATCAAGTCAAAGTTACTCTAACTTGACTCAAATCTTCTCAATTTTTTCTTCATTGAAGGCAAAAAAAAAACGTTAAAACAAAATATAAACCATATTGAGTACCAAATCATATAAAACAATCAAAGTTCAACAAAACACTCTAAAAATCATATTAAAACAAAGTTTAATTATCACTTATCAATTCCCCCACACTTGAGTATTTACTTGTTCTTAAGCTAATCAATTTTATTACTCTTAACTTAAATAAGTGGTAAATCCAAGAATGAAATTAAAAATCAATCAAATTAATCATAGTTTTATCTTTAATTTGTCATTAGGATTCCTTAGCTACTGGCCCACTCTCTAGAAGTAGGGGTGTTTTATAACACATAAAACATTACGGATCTATATTGGATACCTTGTTGCTTATATATATTGGAAAACTCATCTAAATCTCATCATAGGTAAGATAATCTCGTTCTAATAATGAAAGAAAATCAAATTATACTTAAATCCATGTCTTTAAAAGTACTTTGAACTTAAAACACAGGTAATAAAACCAAAATCAAGAAAAAAGTACTAAAATTAATGTTAAAGATCCTAAAAGCTACTAAATTTAAACAAAAACACGTAAACCATTAGCTTTCCTCCTAATAAACATTTCTTATTAGTCATTTAAATGGATTTCTTACTTAAGCTCTTCACCTTAGCAGCTAATTAAATGAAAGCTTGATTCTACTTTTGTTTGTTCTTAATCTCCTTAAGTTCCTCATCTTACCTACAAGCTCATCAGTTGGCAAATATGTCGCGTGCTCCATTATAATAAATCTATCCATCCCCCCTTCTTCTCTTTGTATGATACAAGCCTCTAACGGAACTTTTATGGTTATTTCTAGCATAACAAGAGAAACTTCAGTATCAATCACATTTATAAGAAAATAATTACTATATTTGTTAAGGGGATGTCTCATTACTTTAGATATTTTAAAAGTTACTTTCTTGTCTCCTATTATTAGGATTAATTTCATGTCATATATATCAATCATGGCTTTATAAGATAGAAAAGGCCATCATAAGATCTTCTACATATCAAAAATTACAAAATCAATAAGAAATATGAAATTATCAACCTTAACCAAAATATATTCTATAATGCCCTTATAATACTTAATTGACATATATGTTAATTAAATTCCCATCCTAGTTGTTTTAAGTTTACCTAATCCTAATCTCTTAAATATGCCATATAGCTCCTAAATTCGCTAGTGCCCTTCCAATTGACAAACTATCAATATTATCAAGAATTGTAAAACTCCCTAGATCTTTGATTTTCTAAAGTAGATTGTTTATGGGAAAATAGTGTATTTCTTACTCAAAGTAACCAATGACAACTCCTCGAGCCTCTTCTTGATAGAAAGAAGATTCTGTAAGCACTTAGCATATTTTGAAATCTATAAAAGAGCTTTAATAAAAGTAATGTTAACATGTAATTATTTCAAAAGCTTTAAAAGCTTACAAAAATTTTCTTCCTTTATATCTTTCTTAGGTTTGCTCGTGTATGAAATTTTTATTTAGTACTATTTTGACCACTTTCTTTTTTAGTTCTTTGTCTCCCTCTTTCTCTTTTTCCTTCTCCTAATCTTACATCACCTTCTCTTTTTCTTTCTCTTCCTTTTGAACTTTTAGCTCCTTTCCACTCCTCAAATTTATTACATCGACTTACTCCCTTGAGTTTAGCTTGATTTTACTAAGTAACATACCTAGTTGCTTTTTTAAGATAAGCTTAACAAGCTATCCAATCTGAAGCTCTATGTAATGGATGTAGGCTTATGGGTTTTAAAGAGATGCTTTAGTATATTGTAAATGAGCCTAGGATGCAATAATTAATTTTGTCATAAGCTCCTCAAGAATTGGTTTGTTATTGTTGTTGTTAAAATTTTGGTGGAGGCTTTTGCCTCTATCATTCTTAATTATTTTATAAAAAGTTATGATGGTTTCTCCACCCTAGATTATAAGTATTACTATAAGGATTATTATGATGATAGCTCCCTACAAATTTAACTTGGTTAGTTGACTATCCTATATTGTTAAGTGTCTGAAATTTATAATTATAGTGTCCACCATCATAAATTTCACAACTTATCACTTATGTTGGTTGAGATGCCAATTCACACTGTTGTTATTCTTGCTCAAATCTTCTAACTTTGCCTCTAATGTTGTCATCAGTTTAACATTATGGAAAACTTATGATTTAGGCCATAATCTCGAGCTCCATACTAGTATTTGTTTATAGCTATATTTTTAATTATTTTTTACAATTTCTAAGAAGTTTTAAGATAAATGGTCCCACCTAAAGATGCCTAAATCAACTTTTTAGATATGTAACTTAACCCATTATCAAATATTTATATATGTAGTCCTAAATCAAGTCCTTAGTATGTGCACTTCTTTAATAACTCCTATCTCTCTCAAATATCATACAATGCCTCACTCTAATTGTTAAAAAGGAGAAGATATTATTCCTAAGTTTTATTGTTTGTGCTAGAGGAAAGTACTTGATTGAACTTTTCGATAAGACCAGTTTAAATGATAATAAATCTAATAGGTAAGGATTTTAACTATGATTTAGCTCTATCCCTCAAGGTAAAAAGGATAACCTCAATTGAATTGCATCCTCCTAATCTCAATTAATCTTGAAAGTGACTCATATCTCTAAGAAGTTAGCAATAAATGCATTGGGGTCTTCATCTGGCATGTCATCAAACTGCACAAGTTATTAAACCATCTTAATCGTATTAGACTTCATTTCAAAATTATTAGCCTCGACTCTTAGCCTAGTGATGCCAGATTCTGTTCTCATAAAAGATGATATAGCATAATCTTGTATAGTAATTTGTCTTCCATGTCCTATCATTTGTTTGGCAGTTATAACATCAAGTTCCTAAATCTTGAAATTCAACCAACAAACACAAGATAAAAAAAGAAAATCCTAAAATAAATAATTATGAAAAAATAGATCAATAAATGTAAAGTGTTCCTAATATCCTAGTCCCTAAAAATGGTGTCAAAAACTTCATATGATGCTTCTGAACTAACATAGTACTAAAGATTAATTAGGCAAATGTACCTATTATTCTTATAATATAGTCTAGTGAATATGAGTTTTGTTCCCATGAAATTATAAGTACTAGTACTAATCATCTTTCTATTATCTAATATAACAAAATAAATTATTGAATTACAAGAAAAGATTAACAAAACTAAAATTACTAATCTAATATAATATCGTAAAGTATAGAAAGAATAAGCCAACCAATTCATAATCAAGATCCAGATGAACCTAGAACCTTTACGTGCCTAAATTTATTTTGATTTAATGATTAAACCTAGCTTATTAGATTTGCATAAATTTCAAATTTATAACCATTTTCAATAAAATAGCCAATATCCTTAAGTTGATTGATTAAAATATCTTTTTATTCAAAACCATTAAGAATACATTACTTCATTTGATAGATTTGAATTTAACCCAAAAGGTTTATATGGTCCTATATCTAAGATTCCATGTGCTGCATTTATTATTCATGCCATAATCTATTCATATATATGATTTCTTAATCCCTATATATGAAATCTAAAATTGAATCAAAATACTAGCATATTTTAATTCAATATAAGATATGAATATTTCACAAAAACTATGGTCTTTTATTAAATCCAGGAATTAATCTGACCATATAGTTCTAATGTTCATCTCGTTTAGATCTACTCTAATTGAATTATACTAAGGTAAAGAAATCGAACAACAATCAAGAAAGAAAATAAGTTAGAAAAAGTAATTCCCATAAATTCTTGAAATCTTTATTTTCTTTCGTTGAATCTTAATGGAATACCCTTATTTGTCTTTAAATTTACTCCTTTCTTGTTCAAAAATTCTCAAGTTTATCTCCCCAAGATTGCATTCTCATCTTTTGTCACTCTTTATCTTTTTAAACATAAATCCTAGAATTTTCATAAAAATTACTAATGCGGGTCCATGTTACACATATGTTGGTATATCAATTTGATAATTAAACACAAAATTGCATATAGGAGGGTTTATCTTGAGAAAAGTTTTTGAAGTTATAAACACAAGTATGCGTTTTGACCATGTTTGTTCATATGCCAAACTCTTGAAGAAACATAATGAACTAGTAGCCTATATAAGTAAAACATAGGTATATGTTTAAAATTAAAATCATTTTAACTTGACTTTAATATGCATGATTTTGTTCCTTCTTTATTAAGGGACTAAAAGAATACTTGAAAATAAAATATAAGCTATATTGAGTACCAAATCCTATAAAGACCATCAAAATTCAAGCAAAATACTCTAAAAATCATGCTAAAACATTTTTAATTAGCCCTTATCAAAAAGCCTTTGTTAATTGGATAAGTCCATATTAAAGCTTGTGATAATTTATCTAGAAAAATGATCCCTCAAGTTTTGAGAAAGTATAGATCTGAATGAAAAAATAGATTAACCTAAAAAATGTTGAATTAAATGTGAGAAACTTGAATTATAAAAGTAATGAGTATAGAAAGAGGGATGCATCTTTTGGTAGCAAGTCTAATAAGAAGAAGAAAAGAGTGAAGCAAGATAAGTGGAGAATAAAAGAAAAGTCAGGGAAGATCTCTTTAAGTTCAAAACTTCATTAAACAGAGTTATTGGTTATATCTTAGATAATTGATTAACATTAAGACCAAAAAGAATGGCCATGACCTACATAAAGGGATAAGAATTTATATTTTCATTTACACCTTAATATTGGATAGACATTGAGGAATATATAAACCTTAGAAAGTGATAAACCAGTTAATCAAAGAAGGAAGTTTGGGCCAATTTTGAGGTGATCATATGAAGGAAGTGCAGAAGAGGAATCCATTATGAAGGTTGAGAACTAGAGAACTAAGTAGAGAACTATACTCCTTTTAAAGGGTGATCCATATCATCATTAGAGGGAATCATAAAAATTCAATATATTATTTAAGGAAGGTGTAACAAAGAAGAGTTTATAATGAGAAACTCAAATTAGGCAAATCAAAAAAGAGAATAAAGATCTCTAAAATCATTCAACCTCATAAGGACTCTATGGTAGATACTCTTTAAATAGTTAATCTTTGGTTTAAAAAAAGTATATTAGATGATATAGGTGGTTAAATAGATAATTTATTTTTTTTGATTCCTTAAAAAAATACGAGAATCTCCATAGATAGGCTAAAATATGTCTCAATGATCATGCTTATAACATTAGGAATATGGTCAAAATATTAATGACTATGAAAAAGTTCTACAAAATTAGGAGACCGTTTGTGTATAATTTTATAATTGGCAAGCACTATATCAACGTACAAAATTCTTTCACCCTATCAATTTCTAATGAAATTTCCAATCTTGAATGGATCCACAACTAAGGAATCTAAGAATAATAAAACAATGTTACATAATGTTGTAAAAGAAAAAGAATTTATAAAAATTAGACATTAAAGATCCAATAAAACATTTTAGGGAGAATCAATCACATAATCAAATAATTAATAGCAAGAAAACTTAAAGAGTTTAAAATGTTAAAAATTAGGGTATTAATAAAATCCCAAAAAGCCTTTAAAAATTTTACTTAATCACTTGGACATTTTTATATGGAGTATAGATTATATGATTTTGTTAAAAAAGGATGTTTTTCCCCCTATATAAAATATGGATCCTCTGTTCAAACTACTCAAATGAAAGAGAAGAAATTTTACAATTGAGAGACAACAAACTATATAGGAGGAGGTGACCAATTTGTTATAATTAAGTTTTAGTAGAGAATTCACCATCTAAATCGACCCATTAACATGGTCATAGTGAAGAAAATGAGTGGGAAGTGGAGAATGTGTGTAATGTAATTGGTGTATCCACAAACTTAAACAAAGAACGCCTAAAACATAGTTACCTCTTACTAAAGATAGACCAATTATTATATGCCATATTAGGCTACCAAATATTAAGCTTTATGGATGATTACTCTAGATATAAGTAGATAAAGATAAATGAAGCAAACAAGGAAAAGATAACCTTCTTTATGTATAAGAGGATCTACTATTCCATAATCACATCTTCTAGCCTAAATATTGTAGGGGAAATCTATTATAGGTTAGTAAACCTAGGTTTTCACAACAACTTTAGAGGAATATCGAGGTATATATCGACAACATGATAAAAAAGAATGAGATAAGAGGAAATGATGTTTTTGATATGGAAGAATACTTCTCAAACCTAACAGGTAAAATATTAAACATAACCTAGAAAAATGCATACTAAATGTAAGGATAGGTAAATTTCTTAGATTCATGTCCCTAATAAGGCAATCAAAGAAATCCACAAAGAGTTAAGGCTATCACCCAAAAATTTGAATGAAGTATAAAGGTTATTAAATAGGATAACTAGCCTATCAAGATTTTGTGCCAAGATAGGTTGATTATTATTTGTCATTTTTTTACATACTATAAAATTTAAAGGAATTTAGGTGGTTTAAGAGTGTCAATAGACCTTTAAACAATAACAATTTCTATTAACACTAAGATTAGGAGAATCATTAAATGTTTGTATAAACACTTTAATTGTAACCTTTAAATTCATTTTGATTTAAGAAGAAGATAATAGTCAAAGGGAAAAATATTATATAAGGAATTTATTGCAAGGACCATATTTTAAATATCTAAAATTGGAGAAGGTAGTTGAAGCACCACTCATTAGGTGAGAAATTTGAGGTCTTATTTTTAGGCACACCATTAATGTGTGCACATATCTATCATTATAATAAGTAACTTAAAACCTAGATGTATTAGAAAGATTGGTTAATTTATCAATTAAATGTAGAGGGTTCAAAATCAGTTACATCATAAAAAGCTCTTTAGAATTGAAGTCATAGTAGAATTGGTATTGGAAATATCAATGCCCCTTGAAAAAGGAGAAGAAATATTCAAAAACAAGTTGTAAGACATATACAATATATGCAAATAAGGGTACAAGAGATAGGAGTAGTGAAGTAGGGATATATTTGGAAGGGCTAATGAAAATAATAATATATTTTATAGTTCATCATCAATTTAAAATTTCTAATAAAGAAATGAAATATAAGGTACTACTATTTGAGTTAAAATTAGCCTATAAAGTAAAAATGAAGTTTATAATCATAAAGGTAGACTCAAATCATAGTAATCTAACTCAATAACATGTACAAGGTGAAGGAAGACAAATTGGAAAAATAAAAAGATAAATTTAGGTATATTACTAAAAATATACATGCAAACATCAAATGATACCTTAGTAATAAAATTATAAGGCTAACTATTTATCTAAAATAAAAGTCAACAGAGTGTCATGCCTCAAGGAAATTTTTATAATGGATAAATGAGCCAATTTCAAACCAAATAAAATAGGTAGATGTTACTGAGGAGAATGAAGTAGTTGGGCATATTCAATTATAAAAAATACCTAGTAGAGGGAAAACTATGAGAAGATAAAAAGGTTTTAAAAAAACTTTTAGCGCAAGTCTTTAGGCAATTAGTAATTGATAAGTAATTGTTTATGATATCTTTTAACCTTCTATATCTTTCCTCAATTTATAAGGTATCTCAAATGCATCAAAGTTTCATTTGATTATTTTAAAGATTGTTGGAAGCAAAACCTTTAGTCAATATGACAAATAAAGTAGTAAACATTTTTTAAAAGTAAAACATAATTTGTAAATATGGCATTCCCCTAGTAATTATTAAAAAAAATTCACCCAATTTATGATCAATCAGAGAATTTATAAGTAACTGAAAATCAAACATCAAGAATCAATAATATACTTAAAAGCAAAAAAAGTGTTTGAGGTCACATATAAACTGTATTATAAGGATTAAAAGCTATGGTTGATGATGTAAATGATAATTAGGCTTGAGATATATATCATAGCATAGGTATACCAAACATGTTGGACCCCGAACCTTTTTATAAGCTAGGCTTATTAAAGGATAATTAGTCAGGTGTAAAGAAAAGGATAATCCA